>ML798102.1:52205-77761 GCA_009831015.1 Picea engelmannii
AGCCACGAGGGGGAAATTTTTTCATAATTTAAGATAAAAAAAGTGCCAATAATCATGCAATTTCGCTACTTCAAATGCAAAGATGCCCCCAATCTAATATAAAGCAAGAAATTAAATCTTTTTGTTTAAAAAATTTCACTAAAAGCAATAATGAACTTTGTTAAAACAAAGAAACCCAAACTAGTATTTTCAATTGCATAAGAAAAGTGATCTTTCAAACAATAAGCAAATGATAAAGACCAAGAAACTCAAATTTCAATCAATTTCTGGTACTCAACCAATCAAGCACACTTAGATTCCGAAATCAAAGAGTATAACTTTGCCAAGAAAAGTCAAGAAATGAAAGTCAAGAACAAGTGACAGGAAGAGACTTTGAAATCCTAAGACTATTCGTGCATGAAAACAAAGACAAGAAAGACACCAATCAATGGTCCAAGAAACTCTTATGAGGCACCTACACTGATCTGGGTAGTTGAAGATGCCAAAGCTCAAATCCAAAAATTTGAAAAAATGGGTTCGCAGGCTGGCAATACTACACAGTGCGAGATTTAGGCATTCTCGCAGGTGGCCTTTGAGCAAAGTGGGAGAACCTCGCACTGCAACCTAAATACAGAGTGCGAACTCTGTGGATTCTCATAGGCTACAGTGAAGTAAAGTGCGATAATCTCTAAAACTAATAAAATTTTTGAAAAATGAAGCAAAATTAGAAAAGGCCTCTGGACCCAGAGGGTCTATCAGGATATCCTGAATACTCAGAGATTGACAAGAAAGGAGAAAAGTGAAACAAGATAAAATGGCCACAGAAAAATACCAAAAGCCACATATAAAATGGATTGATCCTCAGTGGAGTCGCCAATTTTTTTATTGGATAAATTCGTAGGTGCGGACACTAACCGATCTCCCTAGATCCACCTGGATCTAGAACAAAGCAAGACAGAACATGACTCTTTCCCTAGATTTTGACCATTGAATTAAATAGGAGGCAAGAACAAATAACATACCTTATTATCTCTTCCTTTGGTCTTTGTTGCTCCTGCTTCACTCCAGTGCTCTCGTGCAGTCAAGACCAAGACAACACAAACCAACCAAAGTGAAGATAGCACAATCTATTCAACAGTCAATCTATGTATATGATCAAGGAATTATACAATAAAGTGGAAATATATTTATGGGAAAGGGACATGCTACTGTATCATATTAATGGAAAGTAAAGATTACAACCTGAGCCTTGATGTCTCAAACTTCCTTTCGAATGCCCTTGGATCCGACACACACACTTGCTCACTGTTTGCATGAAGAAGATCAACCCCTTTGGATAAACTTGCTGGAGTCTCCAAGCTATTGTTCAAGCTTCAGTCCTTCACACAATTCTTTCACCAATTGTCCAATGAATCTTGCTTAACCTTTTCCATGAGAATTCCCTCAATATATAGGAGAGAATGAATTATTTACTTGGATAAGAATGATCCCAAAATATCAGGGAATCCAGTACTAGGATAACCATTCGAATGCCAACCCATCCTTATAGAAGATTCCCTTCTATAAGCATCGAGAATTCATCTTTTTTTCATGCTTTAGGAAGATTTCGCACCCTATATGTTCAACACAGTGCGAGAAGTTCGCACCCTAGCTTAAGGCAGCCTGCGAGAATGGGTCATTCTCGCAGCCAAATGTATTAGCAGCCTGCGAACCTTCTTCAAAAATGAGGTTTCTGTGAAGAGATGAAAGTAACTTTTCTCAGGAGAAAGTTCTTATGAAGAGCTTGATTACACCATCATCAATACATCATAATGATGACCAAAATCATGGGTAACAGGAGGGCATTGAGCAAGTGCACAGAGTGAACAGGAGAACTCTGCTTAGAGTTCGTTGAAGGAAACAAAATCACCGAGGGATTCTGTAGGAGATCTTCCAGGAGGGCATTGAGTAAGTGTCGGTTTGCACAAGAAGAACTCTTAGAGTTCTGAAGAAGAAGAAGAAGTGCCAGGGAGACCTTCTCGGGGTTACTGAACACCCTGCAGACTCAACAAGGAGTGCTTGAGAAGGAATTTTCCAGAGGGCATTTCCATCCTTTCAAGGAGAGAAAGGAGCAGATACCTTAGAGGTATGAGTCGTTGAAGCTCAAGGAGTGAGCACGGGAAGACTTTGTTTCAAGTCTAAGCTAAGGACAGATAACAACTTCATGTGTGCAAGGACCATGCAAGGAGTGCAGAGGTCGAGAACCTTTCGAGGTTCAGCATAGACCAAGCTCAAGAGGAAAAGTACCTTTGCGCACAGGGCCATAGCTAAGGAGAGTAGGCGTTCGGAGGAAGCCCTTTGGAGGGTTCGAGTTCGAGAAGCTCAATAAGAAAAGCATTTCCAAGAATGTAGGCAGAAGTCGAGCGTGCAAGCTTCATAGTTGAGATAAAGGCCAAGACCTTTTGAAGCTTCAGAAATCTTCTAAGGATGAAAGAGAAAAGAGGAATCTCAGGAGAGCACAGCTACCATCAGATCAAGCTGAGGACAGGATCTGGACTGTTGAAGTTTCACACCCAGACAACACCAGGAGGAGCATAGCAGGAAGAGATTTGGGCCATCATATATAGCCTAGATAGTCGATAGCCATCAGATCTGGGAGGAGCTACTCAAGGTTTAAATCTCATATTCGCAGAGGATAGGACCTATAAAGTCTCGAAAGAGAGAAAGCATCGGGACTTCGGACATCGGGAGTTCAAGAGGTAAGAATCGGGAAACAAGAAGTCCTGGGGCATGAAATCCCGAAGGTGTCGGGACCGTCCATCTATAGAGGATGCATGTCACAAAATCCTTATATCTCAGGGATTCAGGCATTGAAAGGTGAAGGAGCAAAGAAGTCTTTGGGCTTCAGGATCCACGAAGTCCCGAAAAGAGCACACGGACAAGGTTTCAGGGAAATCCCCGAAAGGAGAATTTTGGTATTTTAGCTACTGGAAGATGCAAGGGTAAGAGTTCGAAACTCTTGACCCATAGAAAATCGAAAGGATATGATTTGTGGGATCAGGGAGGCTCATAGTCGTTTATCTTTCTCAGGAGAAGGAGGGCCGGAGTTTCAGGATTTCGATACTTTGGTATTTCGGATACCCGAAGTACGAGAGGACAGGGAATTGTTGCACTGGGGTTCGCGAAGTTCTGAAATGAGAATTCTTGAGAGCACAGGAGGATTATTGTCGGGTCATGAGACAGGATCAGATTTTTGCATACCGGGGATCTCACAGACAGAGAACCCAACAACTTCGCATCGGAAGTCCTGAAGTCACGAAACGCGATACAAATTTGGAGGAGAAAGTGGCCATGGATTCGGCATTTCAGGCATCATCTTTTCAGCGATCCCAAAGAAAAGGAGCGGGGAACAGGGTATTGGAAACCCCAAAGTCATGCAACGTGACTTGTGATCACGGAGGAGTTCGACATTACGAGATTTGACATTTCGGCCATCCCGGGGACAAGTAGCAGAGCACAGAGTGTTGGAAGTCCCGAAGTCGCGAAACACGATAAGCCTGCAGAGTTAGGCTGTGGTCACAGGAAATGTGGTCACATGGACTGATCTATTTTGGCACTTCAGAGATCGGGAGATCTAGGAGTCAGGACCTTGATAGCAAGGTGTGCGAAGTCGCAAAGTTGCGAGTTCCGAGAAGCATTGAAGGAGTCAAACCTTCTCTAATTTTCGCGTCTTGAAGTTTCGTAAAACAAGGGCCCGGAGGTTCAGCCTTCCAACTCGCGAAATCATGAGTTGCAAGTGAGACTAGTGCTTAGCCGTAGCTGGGGGTTGCTGCTAGAGGCACTAGAAAAGAAGGGGGCTATACTCATATCCTCATCTCGGGTATCGGGAGCTTGGAAAAGAGGAGTCGAGGGTCTTCTACCCATGAACTTGCGAGTTGAGAAAGGTGATTATGCCAAGGCTAGTTGTGGTCATGTGAGGGTGAAGCTCACGCCTAGTGCTCATTCGCATAGGTGGGGTTTCTGAAGGACATGGGGATCAATTTCGTCATGGGGTTTTAGCAAGGAACCAAAGGAGTCGCTTTGGCTCAAGGAGATTAGAACGATCCTGTAGTGGATTCTGGACCAAGGGTTCAAGGATCTATGTCAGTGTGGTATCAGAGCTTGACTCTATTTTTATATTGCAGACAGAGGAAGCAAGAGGAGAATACTTTGATATACGTCATTTTGGTATCAGAGGCAGTTTGCAAAGACAGGCAGGAGGAGACAGTGTGCAGAATTCAATTAGACAGTCAGGTCGACTGTAAGGAAAGGCCAGAAGATCTCAGTTGTAGGGTGACAGCAACAAGTTTTCTAGGAGGGCAGAAAGAAGGCAGAAAAATGGCTACTAAAGGCCATAGACACAATGGGAAGAAGAACCATCAACAACTGAGAAAAGATGAGGTGGATAAAGAGATCGCTGAGATCAGAGCGAGGATGGAGGAACTTGCACTGCAAATGCATCAGGATGCAAGATCACATTAGGTGTATGAATGGCCCATCAGGACAAAGGTGAAATGGCCAGTCAAGGAATTAGTGGCCAGAAGACAGCGGAGGTTGTTGAGAGGATGGTTGAGGCGTGCTGAAGACCTCAACGAACCAGAGGAGGAAATGGTTCAGGCATGTGAACCAAAGGCTAGGAGAAATCTCAGTGATGTTGAGGAGGAAGAGAGATCACTGGATGATCTCATAGACTGCCAGGAGGGAAAAACATAAATTCCTAATTGCCAAGAGGGAAATGAAATGAGGTCGCTGCGGGATCTCATGGACTGTCAGGAGGACAGTGAGGAAATTTCACATTACCTAGAAGGAAATAAGATGATACCACTATGGGATCTCATAGACTTCCAAGAGGGCGGGACTGGAAATTCATATTGCCAGGTGGGCAATGAGATGGGATCCGAGGATCTCATAGACTTCCAAGTGGGAATTAGAAAAATCCCATATTGCCAGGAGGGCAAGGGAGAGGAGATGAGCTCAGAGCTGAGTTCATATTAGCAAGGACAGTTGACAGAGAAAGAGGATCAGAGGAGTCTTCTGATGATTGGGGGAATTGTGATATTCCTGCCACATTGCCCAGGGGAGGCAAAAGTCTGTGTTGTTGATACAACAACATGAAGACAACCAGTTGTGACTATCGAAGAGATGGAGAAGATATTGGAGGCTTCCCAAGAAGAAGGAAAAGAGCATTCTGAAGAATGGCTTGACAGTTTCAGCCAAGAAGCTAAAAAGGAGATAGCTGCATCACTGAAGCTGACAGCAGAAGAAGAACATGGAGATAAGACGTTCACTCCATGGGAGGAGGAGTTGGAAATGATGGAGGATTGGCTAAAAAATCCAAAGCCAACGAATGACTTCCATGAACAGAAAGTCAGACATATAATTGAAGAGGATCATTCTGAGGAATCGATCAGAGATTTCAGCCAGGGAGATGAACAGGTGATGAAGACTGCAATACCGAGGTATGCAGCGGAAGATGGGGGAAAATTCCAGGCTAAGGAGCAACTAGAAGAAGATGGAATTCAACCAGTAGGGGAAATGGTAGAAGTTGAGCTGTCAGAAGAATAATTTGAACAACAATTTAGTGAGAAGACTGCAGAGCTGGAATCTACATCAGAGTGGCAAGCTGAGGCCACAACAGATGGAGAAGACAGCATGGGAGATCATGGTGATCTACCCAATGATGAGAAGACAAAATTGCAGTAGAGGAGACTGCACAAACAGAGCTAGCCACAGGAGTAGTTGGATGAGGTGATTGATGAGATCAGAGAGCTGATGATCAGATCAACAAAAGCTACCAGTGGAGAGAAGATGAGAAGAAAGGAGACAACAGAAGTAGCAGAGCAGCGGCAATAGTAGCATCAACAAGACAGAGGAGCAGAGAAACATATCCAAAGAGTTGTTTGGGATCCAGGTGGATTTTGACTGCCAGGGTGGAGAGATCATGAGCAGGAGTTCATGAATTTTCATAGCAGAGGAGTATGATGCAAGAGCATTGCTCCAGCCAGCCATGCGGCAGCCAGCCAGCCAACTCAGTGTGCATTCAATGGGAAAGGAGAGGCACAACCCTCTTGATTCAAATTTTGAATTTGAATTTAATTGTATTAAATGAATGTAAGGCCATGGAGCCATTAGGCCATGTGTATGCGTAGGCCTTAGTTATAGGTAGCCTTAAAATGGTTGTAAGGCTGGATCTAGTTCCGATCTAGACTAGACAACCATTAATTGTAAAATTCAATGTAATTGAATAGAGTAGGTGAGATGAAGGGAAGAGCTCAAAGAGCCCCCTCATGTAAAAAGATCTTTGGATCTTGTTTTGAGTAGAGTCGAGAGATAGGAGAGCTCTACGATAGTTAGATAAGAGAGGAGAGGAGAGCCGAGACTCTGTGAAAGTCTGAGCTCAAGAACAACTTGTAAAGAAGGCATTTTAAATCAATACAAACAACAGTTTCCTGCATGTTATTCTATGGTTGCATGAATGTCTTCGTGTGTTCATTATGTGCGGTAGATGTATGTTGTAGGTGTGTGTTTGCAGGGACAGGAAAAATTCATTGTTTTCTAGGTTCTTTGATTCCGGTTGGGTTCTTTGAGGCTTCATGCCAAGAGGGTGTGATAGAACGCTATGGGTTCTAAAAGCTAGCGCATAGATGCACTTTTAAATTCTGCGGAATTTGGGCAAGGACGTGCCAGGAGGGTGTACCAGCTAAAGTTTTAGGCTCAGGAAGGAAGCCTCAAGGTTGTTGAATACCTTGGAGGTAGGACTGTGTAGAGGAAAGCACAAAAGAAGACAAAATATCTAAGGAGTTCTATAGAACTCTGCCAGGAGGGCATTGAGAAGATGCATGGGTTTCACTGAGGAGAAGAACTCTATCTTGAGTTCAGATAACATAGAAACTCCAAGGAATTCTGGGAAAGCCCTACCAGGAGGGAATTGAGCAAGTGCACAGAGTGCACATGAGAAATCTACTAAGAGTTCTTTGAAGGCAATAGAATCACTAAGGGATTCTGCAGGAGCTCTTCCAGGAGGGCGTTGAGTAAGTGTCGGTTTGCACAGGAAGAACTCTTAGAGTTCTAAAGAAGAAGAAGAAGTGCCAGGGAGACCTTCTCAGGGTTACTGAACACCCTTTAGACTCGGTAAGGAGTGCTTGAGCAAGAAGTTTCCAGAGGGAATTTCCATCCTTTCAAGGAGAGAAAGGAGCAAAGACCTTAGAGTTCTGAGCACTTGAAGCTCAAGGAGTGAGCACGAGAAGACTTTGTTTCAAGTCTAAGCTCAGGACAGATAGCACCTTCATGTGTGCAGGGACCCTGCGAGGAGTGCAGAGTTCAAGAACCTTTTGAGGTTCAACATAGACCAAGCTGAAGAGGAAAAGTGCCTTTGCACACAGGGCCATAGCCGAGGAGAGAAGGAGGCCAAAGTAAGCCCTTTGGAGGGTTTGAGTTCGAGAAGCTCAGGAAGAAAAGTTTTTCCAAGAATGCAAGTAGAAGTTGAGCATGTAGGCTTTGTAGTAGAGATAAAGGCTGAGACCTTTTGAATCTTTAGAAATCTTCTAAGGCCGGAAGAGAGAAGCAAAATCTTAGGAGAGCATAGCTGCCATCGGATCAGTTCGAGGATGAGATCTGGACTGTTGAAGTTTCACGCCTAGAAAAGAGTAGGAGGAGCACAGCAGGAAGAGATTTGGACCATCAGATCAAGCCCAGATAGCCGATAGCCATCGAATCTAGGAGGATCTACTCGAGGTTTAAATATTTTATGTGCAAAAGATAGGACCTATAAAATCCTGAAACAACGAAAGCATCGGGACTTCAGACATCGGGAGATTGAGAGGTAAGAAGTGGGAAACAGGAAGTCCTGGGGCACGAAATCCCGAAGGCGTCGGAACCATCTGTCTGTGGAGGATGCGTGTCACGATATTCTCATATCTCAGGTATTTGGGCATTGAAAGGTGAAGGAGCAAAGAAGTCTTTCAGCTTTAGGATCCACGAAGTCTTGAAAAGAGCACATGGACAAGGTTTCAGGGAAATCTTTGAAAGGAGCATTTCAGTGTTTTGGCTACCGGAAGATGTAAGGATAAGAGTTTGGAAGTCTTGACCCCTAGAATATTGAAAGGATCTGAGGTGTGGGATTAGGGAGGCTCACAGCCATTGATCTTTCTCAGGAGAAGGAGGGCTAGAGTTTCAGAATTTTGGTACTTTAGTATTTCGGATACCATAAGTATGAAAGGACAGGGAATTGTTGCACCGAGGTTCGTGAAGTTCCGAAACATGAATTCCCAAAAGCATAGGAGGAGTATTTATCGGTCACGAGACAAGATCATATTTCGGTATATAGGGGATCCCATAGATAAAGAACCGGGCAACTTCGCGTCGGAAGTCTCGAAGTCGTAAAAAATGATACAACTTTGGAGGAGAAAGTGGCCAGGGATTCATCATTTCGGGCATCGGCTTTTCGACGATCCCAAAGACAAGGAGCGGGCCACAGGGTATTGAAAACCTCGAAGTCACGGAACATGACTTGTAGCCAGAAGAACCTCATCTCAGCAGAGGTCGTCAAGCAGCTGGCCCTACTAACAATGCCACACCCACAACCTTACACCATTGGATGGCTTCGCCAAGGAAGCGATATCCACGTCATCCAACAGTGTCGACTGTCGTACGACATCAAGCCCTTCAAACATGGGGTATTGTGTGGTGTTTCTCCTCTCGAAGTTTGTGATAATCTTTTGGGCCAACCATATTTATGGAAACGTCATGCTGTATATGAGTCTAGGCCTCATAGTGTTATTATTACTTTGAACAGGAAATTGTACAGGATACTTGAGGTTGTCCCACCTAGTGCTATTTCCTTGATCTCTGCTAAGCAATGTAGGAAGGTCATCTCTCAGATGGGGAATTTTGTCTTCTTCGTGATCCTCTCTTAGAATGAGAGAAAAATCACAGCCACATCTAGCATCTCTGCGACCAACCTCTCCACACAGCAGAAGCAAGTAGATAAGGTTGTGGAAGAATACTCGAATATCTTCTCCTTGCCTACCGGGGTACCTCTACACTGCCAAGTCAAGTACCCCATCGATCTGACCCCTGGCACACTGCTACCCAATGGGCCAGTCTATCATCACTCTTTGTTAGAGAATGAGGAGATCAAGCGACAGATCCAAGAATTGCTCCAAAAGGGGCACATTCGTCCTAGCTCATCACCTTGTGGGATCCTAATCATGTTGGTATAGAAGAAATATGGAACCTGACGACTTTGCATTGATTATTGGGCTATGAATAAAATCACAGTCAGAAACCAGTACCCGATTCCCTGAATCGATGACCTCCTTGATCAACTCATGGGGGCCAAATACTTTAGTAAGATTGATCTGAAGTCTGGCTACCACCAGGTCCTGATAGAACAGACAGATGTATGGAAGACCGCCTTCAAGTCAAAGGAAGGCCTTTTTGAATGGTTGTTCATGCCCTTTGGTCTAACAAATGCTCCAACCACTTTAATGAGGATGATGGGTGATATCCTGCGACCATTCACCAATACGTTTTTAGTGGTGTATTTTGATGACATTCTCATTTACAACAATACTTGGGTTGAACACTTGCAGCACATTCAGCAGGTTCTACACACCTTGTAACAACACAAGCTATATGCCAACTTGGAAAAATGCTCCTTTGGCATGGACAGGGTCCATTACATAGGCTACGTCATTGATCAACATGACATACATGTGGATCCAGCCAAGATTCAAGTCATTCGTGACTGGCCAGCCCCAACCACACTCACTGAGCTTCAGAGCTTCTTGGGCCTTGCCAATTTCTACTGCAGGTTTGTGTTGGGATTCTCCCATATTGCATGGGCCCTCAGCCAAATAACAAGGGGTGGTGGTAAGGCAAAATTTGCATGGGGCCAGCCCCAACAACAAGAATTCAATGATTTGAAGCAATGCTTGTGCTCAGCCCCAATAATTTCACTACCAGACCTGCAACAACCCTTTGAGATTAAGATTGATGCTTCAGACTATGCTGTGGGTGCCATTCTCATGCAGCATGACCACCCCATGGCCTATCACAGTGCGACACTATTAGATGCTTCCTGTAAGTACCCTACTTATGACAAAGAAATGTACTCCATTGTGCAAGCATGCCACCAGTGGAGACATTACATTCTTGGGAGGGAGACAGTCATCCACACTGATCATAAGCCACTGCAATTCATGTAGACACAAGGAAAATTGTAGAATGACCACCACCAAAAGTGGTCCACATGCTTGCAGCAATTCCACCTCATATCAAGTATAAAACAAGAAGCACCAACCGTGTCGTTGATTGCCTCAGCAGACCACCAATCGCAGCACTCACCACAGTGCTAGACTCTTGTGGCCATGAGACCTCTGGATGGCCCCAACTCTATGAGATAGACCCATACTTCGCCACCACCTACCAAATGTTGGGTGCAAAGGCAATTGTTGATAATTTCCATCTTCAGGATGGGTGGTTGTGTCATCTGGGCCATATATGTGTTCCCTCAAGTGAGCGAGAAAAGTTGATCTGGGAAGCCCACTATAGCCGAGTGGTAGGACACTTCAGCATCGAAAAGACAATGGCAATGCTACAAAAACATTTCTTCTGGCCTAAACTTCGACAGGAGGTCAGCAAGTATATCAGGTCTTGCATTGCTTGCGCTATTGCCAAACCAACCAATAAGAAACAAGTCCTGTACACCCCTCTTCCTACTCCTGAGAGACCATGGGAATCCATCTCAATGGACTACATGTTGGGCCTCCCATCCACCAAGTAGGGAAATGACTGTGTTTTTGTGGTTGTTGATCGCTTTTATAAGATGGCGATTCTAGTTTCTTGCAAGAAGAGCATCACAGTAGAAGCCATTGCCAAGCTCTTCTTTGAACGAGTCTAGGTACATTTTGGAATCCCACAAACCATTGTCTCAGATCAGGATAGTCGATTTATCAACACATTCTGGTCGAGCCTCTGGTCATTGTTGGACACCAAGCTCACCAAATCCATGGCCTTCCACCCCCAGACAGATGGCCAAATCGAGGTCGTAAATCGAATGATCGTGCATATCCTGTGCATGTATAATTCCAAGCACCCTCGCATGTGGGATGAGAGTCTTCCCTATGTCCAACATAGCTAAAACTGAGCCCTGCATAGCTCAATTGACCACAACCCCTTTCAGGTGGGGTTGGGATTCCAACCATTGGGTCCCATAGATGTTGCACTTCCCCTTGCGATCACCTCAACCAACTCATCTCCTACTCCAACTGAGGCTAACAAAGCCACCCAATTCATTAAGAGAATCCAACACATCTTCCAATAGGTTCAGGATATCCTACATAAGTCTAATGACAAGTACAAGCAATGCCATGATCAACATCGGGTTCCACATAAGTTTCAGGTGGGCAACAAAGTTTGGTTGCACTTGTAGAAAGAACACCTTACAGGACCCCATCGGAAGCTTTTCCCACTCCGATATGGTCTGTACACCATCACCAAGGCTATGGGGGATAATTCTTTTGTGCTCAACATTCCTTCTTTCCTTGGCCTATACCCAGTGTTCAACGTGGACCTCCTTTGGCCTTATTTCCCACCATTATTGGACACCTCAGATGTAGTATAACAACTGACACCAACAGAGCTCAACCCCGACTGCATACAATAGGCATCTTGTGATCAGATTGTGGACACACAGATCAAGGGGACTCGACAACAAAGGATCCAACTTTATCGAGTCGTCAAAGCAGGGCAACTCCTGCACCAAGGCAAGTGGTTCACCCGGGGCCAAATTCAGCAGAAATTTCCTCAACTGATGGGGGAACTCAATGCAATGGAGACAATTTCTTCCTAAGGATGGAGGATTGATCCAGGTGGATATCGGTGGCCACCCACCTTTTCCAGTTGGCTCAAAACAACTTTCTAGCAATTTTGATAATTTACTATTTTTAGCAGTTTTTCGAGTCCTGAACTTCCCGAGCCGTTTTGAGGCCCTAAACGATGTTTTTTGGGGTATGTTGCAGTCGCAAAATTTTGTGCAGCTGTTGTAGTCCTCAGATAGATCTTTCCAATGGGCTATCATACGCCTAAAATGAATATTGTATGCAAAAGTTACGACCCCATGAAGTTGATGTACTGACTTACCCAAACGGGCCCCACATGACTTTTGGCGCTTAATCTCCTAGGGTTAGGTTTTTGGATGTTTAGGGTCTTTGAAACTCTTGTTTATTGTAAAAATTTATTGATAGCCTCATTGTAATGATCTTCTTTCGAATGAGCATAGCCGTCACATCTCTTCTCAGAGATAAGCCACCACCATTCCAACAAGCTTGTTTTCCGCTGCATTTTACAGTTTCAGCTTATTTCCTTATTGAATAGAAAACTAGTTTTATTGTATCTCTGTTATTCTGTGTTAAGCATTTGGTAATAATATGTAGTCATTTCATTCTACTCATAAAATCCGGATCAAAGCCACAGGAAATGAAGGGTCATGGGAAGACAAAGAAGGACACTGGAAAATGGTGTGATTTCCAATAAATTCCCTGGCACAACAACGATGCATGTCGCTCAAAACATTCATTGGTGGAGGAGATCAAAAACAAGATCAAAACCCTAATTTAGAATCTGATTCTGAAAATAATGGTAAAAGACGTAGACCCCACCGCTATTGTCGCGACCACAACAATTCAACGAGAAGAACCAACAGATCCTAAAGAGGGGGAGCTCCTTTTTCATTCACAGATGTGGGTGAATGGGACCCCATTGTATTTTATTGTTTATAGCAGAAGCTAGAAGAACCTCATCTCATCATAGGTTGTCAAATAGTTGGGATTGTTGAAAACACCACACCCGCAGCCATACAATATCAGGTGGCTTCTCCAAGGATGAGAACTTCGTGTCAGCCAGTAGTGTTGATTGTCATACGAAATCCATCCCTTCAAGGATGAGGTATTATGTGGTGTTTCCTCACTGGATGTCTGTGATGTTCTCTTGGGCCAACCATATATGTGGAAGTGCCATGTTGTTTATGAATCTCGACCCCGCAGTGTCAGTGTTTCTCTGGGGGGTTATATCTACAGAATACCAGAGGTAGTTTCAACTACTGTTCCACCTAAAAATTGTTGCAAGTTACTATATTATACTACAAAATTCATCTTCTTCATAATCTTTTCAAAAGGTGAACAAAAGGATAATGAAACCACTATAGCCTCAGCCCAAGCACCTTCTATCCAATAGAAGCAGGTCAACAAGATTGTAGCAAAGTGTAAAGATTCCTTTTGCACAAAAAATTCTCATGTATCCAGACTAGTTAAAAAGGTCCAACCCTTCCAGCCACATGCTTGTGATAGCCTTCCACAAACCGAGCAACGCGACGTCTCCAGCAAGGCAAGCAGTTCACCAATATTCAAATTCAACAAACGCTTTTTCCTCTCTCCCGAGAACTCAATGCAGTGGAGACCATTGATTCATAAGGAGAGAGGATTGATCCAAGTGGATATTGGTGTCCAACCACCTTTTCCAATTGGCTCAAAACAATTTTCTGGCAATTTTGGCAATTTACTATTTTTAGCAATTTTAACTTCTGGGACCATTTTGAGGGCCTAAATGAATGTTTTTCAGGATTGAGCTTATGAATTATGGCCAAAGGCATGATCGAAACCCCACAATGAATCTCCTCGAATATACCTTTCCAATGGGCTATCATATGCTTAAAACAAAGATCGTATGCAAAAGTTACGACCCCGGGAAGTTGATGTACTCACTTACCCAAACAGGGCCCACATGACTTTTGGTGCTTCATCTCCTAGGGTTAGGTTTTTGGATGTCTAGGGGTTTTGGAATTCTTTTTTATTGTAAAATTTCCTTCAAATCCTCATTGTAATCATCATTTGGCGAATGCGAGTAGCCGTCACATCTCTTCTTAGAGATAAGTTGCCACCATTCTAGCGAGTCTTTCACTCTGTATTTTTATAGTCTCTGTACATTTATTTCATTAATAGAAATCATGTATTATTGTATATCTATGTTTATGGTTACATCTAGGATACATTTATGTTATATTATTGGATATCTACAATATCTCTATGCATTTCTTTATTATATCTCCGCTCTCATTTTGTGCCGAAAATAATCCGGATCAATGGTATCAGAGCAGGCTGCTCTTGATCATTTTTTTCAGTGCATGTCCCCGACAAGGTCTGAGTATAGCAACTTGGGTCTCGATATTTTCTCTCTTGAATACAACCACTCTCGTGTGCCCAAGAAACCCTCCATGGTAGAAGAAAATAAAAATGACAGAGAAGACGATCCTATAAATCTGTTGCTTGAGCAAGCTTTCACGTGACAAAGGGAGGAAATGATGGAGAATTTTTCCCACATCCTTGAATGCCTATCGATAGAAACATGCGCATATTCATCAAGAAACCACTTTGGAAGCACCTCTCCTTTACAGGTACAGGTTAGTTTTGATATTCCCATATTTGAAGGTCAAATAGATGTGAATTCCCTAGAAAAATGGTTAAATCTGCTAGATGGTTATTTCTCTATTCACCATTTTTCTGACAGGGAAAATATCACCTTCGTACTCCTTAAAGATCTCCACCATGTCAAACATTGGTGGGAAACTTATTGTGAGCAAAGTTCCACAGAGGAATCTGGAATATATGGGGTCGAGCCCACTTGGGATTGTTTTGTGTATGATGTAAAGGAACAATATTACCCTGTTGGCAACTATGAGGATCAGTACATGAGATGGACCTCACTGCGGCAAGAGAGGGGACAAGCAGTTCTGGAGTTCACCAATACCTTTCATACCTTGCACACCAAGCTAGGTATCAAAGACTTCGAACGACATTTGGTTCTGAAATACTGCGCGGCTCTACACAGATACATCCAAACTGAAATGGATTTTCTAGACATCTCATCATTCGGTGTTGCTTATCGATATGTTATTAAAATGGAATAAAAATTTATGCACCAGAAAAAAAAGGAGTTCGGGTCTACAAATCCACAACAACCAAAGTATGACAAAGACAACCCTAACAAACAATCTTTCGAAAACTAGTCCAAGCCACAGGAAAAGAAGGGTCACAAGAAGACAAAGAAGGACACTGGAAAATGGTGTGATTTCCACAAAGTCCCCTAACACAACACTGATGAATGTCGCTCAAAATAGTCATTGGTGGCCGAGATCAAAGATAGGATCAAAACCCTGATTCAAAATTTGATTACGAAAATATTGGTAAAAGACAGATCATCGACGTAGATCCCACTATTATTTCCGCGACCACAACAATTCAACCAGAAGAACCAACAGATCATGAAGAGAGGGAGCACCTTTTTCATTCACAGATGCGGGTGAAGGGGACCCCGCTGCATTTATTGTTGATAACGGAAGCTAGAAGAACCTCATCTCAACATAGGTCATCAAATAGTTGGGATTGTTGACAACACCACATCCATAGCCATACAACATTGGGTGGCTTTGGCAAGGACGATATCTTTGTGTCAGCCAGTAGTGTTGATTGTCATACGACATCCATTCCTTCAAGGATGAGTTATTATGTGATGTTTCCCCACTGGATGTTTGTGATGTTCTCTTGGGCCAACCATATATGTGGAAGCGCCATGTTGTTTATGATTCTCGACCCCACAGTTTCATTGTTTCTTTAGGGGGTCATATCTACAGAATACCAGAGGTACTTTTGACTATTGTTCCACCTAAAAAGTGATGCAAGTTAGTATCTCATACTACAAAATTCATCTTCTTCACAATCTGTTCAAAAGGTGAACAAAAGGATATTGCAACCACTACAACCTCGACTCAAGCACCTTCTATCTAACATAATAAGGTTGACAATATTGTAGAAAATTGTAAAGATTCCTTTTGCACAAAATAATCTCATGTATCCAGACTGGTGAAAAAGGTCCAACCCTTCCATCCACATGCTCGTCATAGCCTTCCACAAACCAAGCAGCGCGACGTCTCCAGCAAGGCAAGCAACTCACCAAGATTCAGATTCAACAAACATTTTTTCCTCTCCCTCGAGCACTCAACACAATGGATACCATTGCTTCCTAAGGATGGAGGATTGATCTAGGTGGATATTAGTGGCCACCCGCCTTTTCCAACCAGCTCAAAACAGTTTTCTGGCAATTTTGACAATTTACTATTTTAAGCAGTTTTAACTTCCGGGGCCATTTTGAGGGCATAAATGAAGGTTTTTAAGGATTGAGCTTCTCAATGATAGTTGAAGGCATCATTGAGCCCCCACAATGAATATCCTCGAGGATAAATTTCCAACGGGCTATCATACGCCTAAAAAAGAGATTGTATGCAAAAGTTACGACCCCAGGAAGTTGTTGTACTAACTTACCCAAAAGGGGCCCACATGACTTTTGGCGTTTCATCTCCTAGGGTTAGGTTTTTTGGATGTATAGGGTTTTTGACATTCTTTTTTATTTTAAAAAGGCCTTCATAGCCTCATTGTAATCATCTTCTTGTGAATGCAAGTAGCCATCACATCTCTTCTCAGAGATAAGTTGCCACCATTCTAGCGAGTCTTTCACTCTGTATTTTTACAGTCTCTGTACATTTCTTTCATTAATAGATATCGTGTATTACTGTATATCTGTGTTTATGGTTGCATATTTGATACATTTATGTTATATTATTGGATATCTGTGATATCTCTGTGCATTTATTTATTATATCTCTACTCTCATTTCCTGTCGAAATAATCTGAATCAGTGGTATCAGAGCAGGCTTCTCTTGATCGTTTTTCAGTGGATGCCCCCTACGAGGTATGAGTATAGAAAGTTGGGTATAGATCTTGTCTCTGTTGAAGAAAATCACTCTCGCACGCCCAAGAAACCCTCCATGGAAGAAGAAAATAAAAATGACGGAGCAGACGATCCTATAAATCTGTTGCTTGAGAAAGCTCTCACACAATAGAGGGACAAAATGATGGATAATTTTCCCCACATCCTTCAACGCCTATTGATAGCAACAGGTGCATCTTCATCAAAAATCCACTTTGGAACCACCTCTCCTTTCAAGGTACATGTTAATTTTGATATTCCCATATTTGAAGGTCAGATAGATGTGGATGCCCTAGACAAATGGTTAATTATGGTAGATGATTATTTTTCTGTTCACCATTTTTCCGACAGGGAAAAGATCACCTTCACACTCCTTAAAGATCTCCTCTGTGTCAAACATTGGTGGGAAACTTACTGGGAGCAAAGTTCCACAGAGGAGTCTGGAATATATGGGGTTGAGCCCACTTGGGATTTTTTGTGGACGTGGTAAAGGAATAGTATTACCCTATTGGAAACTATGAGGACTAGGACATGAGATGGACCACACTTCGGAAAGAGAGTGGCCAAGCAGTTCTAGAGTTCAGCAATACCTTCCATACCTTGCACACCAATATGGGTATCAAAGACTCCAAACAACATTTGGTTCTAAAATATCGTGGGGCTCTACATAGATACATACAAATTGAAATGGATTTTATGGACATCTCATCACTCGGTGTTACTTATCGATGTGTTGTTAAAATCGAGCACAAATTTAAGCACCAGAAAAAATGGGAGTTTGGTTCTACAAATCTGCAACAATTAAAGTATGAAAAAGGTGGACCTAACAAATAGTCTCCTGAAAACCATTCCAAGCCACAGGAAAAGAAGGGTCATGGGAAGACAAAGAAGGACACCGAAAAATGGTGTGATTTTTGCAAAATCCCCTGGAAAAACACCGATGAATGTCGCTCAAAATAGTCACTGGTGGCTGAGATCAAAGACAAGGAGTTGAACCCTCATTCAGAATCTGATTCTGAAGATACTGGTAAAAGATAGATCATTGACGTAGACCCCACTGCTATTGTCGTGACCGCAACAATTCAATCAAAAGAACTAACAGATCCTGAAGAGGGGGAGCACCTTTTTCATTCATAGATGTGGGTTAAGGGAACCCCACTCCATTTTATTGTTGATAGAGGAAGCTAGAAGAACCTCATCTCAACAGAGGTCGTCAAGCAGTTGGGATTGTCGACAACACCACACCCGCAACCATACAACATCGGGTGGCTTTGTCGATGACAAGATCTTCATGTTAGCCAACAGTGTCAATTTTCATATGACATTGATCCCTTGAAGGATGAGGTATTATGTGATGTTTCCCCACTAGATGTCTGTGATGTTCTCTTGGTCCAACCATATATGTGGAAGTGCCATGTTGTTTATGAGTCTCGACCTCGGAATGTCATTGTTTCTATGGGGGTTCATCTCTAAAGAATACCAAAGGTAGTTCCAACGGCTGTTCCACCTAAAACATGATGCAAGTTAGTATCTCATACTACAAAATTTAGCTTCTTCACAATATGTTCAAAAGGTGAACAAAAGGATATTGCAATCACTACAACCTCGGCCCAGTCACCTTCTATCCAATAGAAGAAGGTCGACAAGATTGTAGCAAAGTGTAAAGATTCCTTTTGCACAAAATAATATCATGTATCCAAATTGGTTATAAAGGTGAAACCCTTCCAACCATATGCTCTTGATAGCCTTCCACAAATCGAGCAGTGTGACGTCTCTAGCAAGGCAAGCAACTCACCAAGATTCAGATTAAAAAAACACTTTTTCCTCTCCCCCGAGCACTCAATGCAAAGGAGACCATTACTTCCTAATGAGGGAGGATTTTTGTAGGTGGATATCGTTGGACACCCACCTTTTCCAACTGGCTCAAAATAGTTTTCTGGCAATTTTGGCAATTTACTATTTTTAGCAGTTGTAACTTCCGGGGCCATTTTGAGGGCCTAAATGAAGGTTCTTCATGATAGAGATTCTAAATGATATCTAAATGCATTATTTATCCCTTAAAATTAATCTCCTAGACAATACTTTTCCAACGGGCTATCATACGCCTAAAACAGAGATCGTATGCAAAAGTTACGCCCCCGGGAAGTTGATGTACTAACTTACCCAAACGGGGCCCACATGACTTTTGGCGCTTCATCTCCTAGGGTTAGGTTTTTGGATGTCTAGGGTTTTTAGCATTCCAATTTATTGTAAAAATTTCTTCATAGCCTCATTGTAATCATCTTCTAGAGAATGCGAGTAACCATCACATCTCTTCTCAGAGATAAGCTACCACCATTTTAGCGAGTCTTTCACTCTGTATTTGTACAGTCTCTGTACATTTATTTAATTAATAACAATAATGTATTACTGTATATTTGTATTTATGGTTGCATATTTGATACATTTCTATTATATTATTGGATATCTGTGATATCTCTGCGCATTTCTTTATTATATCTCTGCTCTCATTTCGTGCCGAAAATAATCCGAATCACAAGGTTTGTAGGGATATTTGGGGTTCCAAAATGGATGTATTAGAAGGAGTAATGCCATAACTTTTCCAATGCATAAGTCTTGAGGGAGCGAATGATAATAATCTTCTGAAATTTCTTTTTAAATGGCCATACAAATTTTTCAATCCTTACATTTGTGCCCAAGAAAATATTTTTCATCACAATTGTAACAAAGGCCTTTAAGTTAATGTTCTTCCATTTCTTCCCAAGTTTATTTGTGGATCTTGAGAGGAGGAGAGGGAAGAGAGGGATTGGTGGGATGGGGATGAGGAATAAAGGATGTTTTTTTTTTTATTTGAGTAGTAACCACCTATTGTGCTTCCCTATCTCTATGAGTAGCTTCGATTCAATTCCCAAGGAGAGACATTAAGATGCAAGCATGGATTTCTTCCTTCAAAACACTAGTAAAACATTCTCATAACAAAGTACTTGACATGTCTTCGTTCCATAAATATAGTTTCTCAAAAGAAGATATGTAATGCTCAAGTGTACTTGATTGTTTAATATTGGTTAATTGGCCCAAATGATGAGTATATGTTTCAAACCTCTCATAGAGATATATGAAAAATTGAGTCCAAGAAATATAACCTCTGTGAGAATTCTTATGCCATTGCAACCATTTCTATCATTCGAGATATAAATATAAGACACCAACATGAAGTTTCATTAAATAATTGATGATTCCATGTGGTGAAAAATAGTGTGTCATTTGAGTGATCTATCCAGTGGGATTTTAACCATCAAATTTATTCACAACCACTTTACAAATACATAGATCACGAACAAGGGTTTGAGAGTGAAGTCACATGGAATGGTAGGATTCAACTCCCTCTTGGTGTAAGTTTTGTTCCTATTAGTTGGTGTCTATGAATTTATTAAGAAATACAAATAGTATGTCCTGTATTCCATCCAGTTTGTTGAGATTGGTATTAACTATAGAAAGATGGTCATTAACTATAGTAAATTTTTGTTTAATATAATCTTGAGCTTTCATATTCACATATCTATTCAAAGTAAATAACATGGTTTCCAAGTTCTTGGTTTTGGGTTTCCATCTAGAGGGGGTGAACAAGAAAAAATGGGGTGGGAGAGTGGGGCTAGGGAGATGGGGATAGAGGGTCCACAAAAACATACTTACTAGATATTTTTAGGAATGTAATCAATACATATTTATAGAGCTATTGATATAGGTATTCAATAATGGGGTGAGTGGGTCGACATAAAAAAAGTCTTATGGAAGAGGGGTACCGCTGTAATTAGAGTGACACAAGGATTATATTGAGATAGGTCCCAAATAAGGGTGCTGGTGGGACCACTTTATACTCTCTTTTTTTAAATCCTACAAATTTATAATCCAAACTAAAAAAAACTACATTGACATAATGCTCAAATTCATAATATTAAAGATAATGTAGGAATTTCCCAAATTGGAGTTTGGAAGTAGGAAGAAAGGTTTCCATTGATTGACTGTTTAAAATTTCAACAGAGAGCTCGGTTTCAAAATATTTCTACACTGACATACTTGTGGGATCCAATAGTAGTACTCGGCCCATTATCTTAGGGCTCTAACCAAGGAGGTTTGACTACACCATTATTCATACTACTGGATTACCCAAGTAGGAGAGAGTAATATTCTTAAGTGTTATTCTCAGTGCCACTATAGTATTAAGGTGATCGAGCGTATGATCCAAGGCTAGTTTCAGGACACCTATAAGACTTCTGATATACCTGAGGATACATGGAAGTGAATTTTGTATATAGGTTATATCTGATGCGGTAATATTCGAAGGGGAACCAATAAGGATTACAAGGGTTTCCATCTAGGTGAACCCTCTTGTAGTTATTGCATGTATGCTTCCTCTACCATATGTTTACCTGCTTAATGATATATCTCTGTGTTATTTATAGACACCAGAATATGTCTCTAGACTGAAAAAAATATTCTAAAAATTGTGCTAGGAAAGAGCTCTAATACCACTTGTGATGTATGAAATATAATATTCAGATCATAAATTATAGATATTACTTATATATATCATAGAAAGTAATAAAATTATAGAAACAATGGAAAATATGAATCCATCAAGATAGACAATGCCAACATCACCAGTGTGGAACCACCCATTCTCAAAGGCTTCGACGATGCTCTCGAGGTCATGGAGACACCCCTTCATGATGTTGCTGCCTCTCAACATGATCTTTCCCATTCTTAGTCCATCTCGTGGCACGCTGGACATTGTCACATGATTCTTCACATATACCTAGTCGAGTCTCAACATGCCTACTCCTTTCCGCCCTTTGTGGAGGCCTTGTTGGGATGGGGAAAGTTGAGAATCATCCCATTCATTCTTACACTCATAGGTGAGAGTGGGGCTGGTGGATTCCCTAAGGATGTAATCATGTGTTCAAAGAATCTCATGTCTTCCACCTTACTTAGAATCAAGGGAAAAGGAGGCACCACTCCAATGATAACATGAACTCTTTCATCCAAGTGATGGGGATTTGGGTGGTCGAGGAGGATGTTGAAGAAAATAGGTGCACTAAACAAATGAGTTGCATGATGCTTCCTTATGGCTCTTATTATATCCTCAATAGAGGTTTTGCTAATACAGATGTTGGTTTTGCCTTTGGATGTGACTACCCATGGGAGTGTTCAACCATTGTAGTGGAACGTGGGGAGTATCCATAGGTAAATAGGCTCTCTCACCATCTCCCATAGAAGCATAATAGACATGTTTCCTAGGTATGCTTCTATGTGTATGTACACTACTCCTTTTGGTTCCGATGTCATTCCCTATGTGTAGTTGAGGCAGATCGACTCCCACTTGTCTTCCATATTTAATGGATCAAAATGTGGATATCCATCTCGAAACATCTCCTTATATGTGTTGTTGATTACCACACCAAATTGGTTGCATTGCATAAAAACATGAGAAGTGGAAAGGTTTTCGTCATGATCATGTATGAGGATCAAATGAAAAATTATCAGAGGTGATTCAAGGAGGGTGAAGACATCCTTGTCAAGAGGGACGAATTAGTAGTCGAATAACAAGATATTGGTTCAGGAGTGGGAAATAACAATGGATATGTTTTGAGCATCAAGGAAAGAATTGATGGCATTGAGTAAAACTTCGACCATTGGAAAGATGAAATGCACCTTGTAAAGAGAAAGAAAATTGGGTGCAAAAAATGATACCACTTCCCCTTTCCATATTTTGAGATGATTAATGAGAGATGAAACCACACATTTGCAATGATATGACATCTCGGCCCACGTAAAGTGAACACCTCCTTGATCATAGATTATGGACATATGATTTACAGACACCATACTCTAATTACTTCTCTCTCTGAATTACATGTCTCTCTCTTCCTTGACCTTTCTCCAGAGAGCAACGGTGGTGTATGAAAATTATATGTCCATAATATATGATCAAGTGGGTATTCTATTTACATGGGATGAGACATAAACGAATTACATATGTGTGGAATAATATCTCGTTAATCATATCAAAATACAGAAAGGGGAAGTGGTCTCATTTTTGACACCCAATGTTCCTACTCTTTATGAGGAAAATTTCATCATTCCAATCGCCAAAGTTGTCTTCAACACCATAAATTCTCTCCTTGATGCTCACAACATAGCCACCATTATTTCCCACTCCTATGCCAAGCCCTTGATATTAAAATTCATATTGCTCTCTCTCGCCAAGGATGCCCTCACCCTCCTTGGATCACCTCTGATAATTCTACGTTTGATCCTCATACATGATCATGACGATGGCCTTGAAACTGTTCATGTTGTTGGAATATGAAATCAAGTTTGTGTGGTAATCAACAACACCTACGAGGAGCTACTTTGAGGTGGAGATCTGTGTTTCAATCCAATAAAGCCGAAAAATGAGTGGTAGTCAATATTCCTCAACTACATGTCGAGAATGTTGGTTGTGGAGCTTGATTATCTTCCCAATTAAGAGGTTTTTGTTTTCAGCCATGTTTATACCCCATGAATACTTTACACCCCAGAAGAATGTACACTCCTCCACACGGGGGAGTGCAGGGGGGGTTACCCCCCCTGTAAGGATCGATGGGGCTATCCCCTGGCTAGGGGGGTCCAGGGCAAAGAGGGCCCCTGACAGGAGTTTGGGGGACAACGCTCCCCGATGTGAGTTTGGGGGTGAATCCCTGAAAGGGAAAATTGCCTTGTAAATGTATATTGTAATTTCATATTAAATCTGGACCATTCATTATAAGGTTTTAGATATGACAATAGAAGTTATGTTTGGGTTTTTACCCTAGAAGGCAACCCTCTTTTACGAGAGAAATTTATTGCAGCTATGTATCATTGTGAATATTGTATTTTGAGTGAGGAGACTGTGAGAGAAAGAAGAGGAAATTACAGCGGGTGTGTTGTAGGTTATATCCCTTCATTTGTTGGATAATAATAAAGGAAGGACCTAGAAATTTCTCTAGTGGATGTAGACCACACTGGGTGAACCATGTATATTTGTGTCTCTATTGTATTGTGTATATTATGTGTTTTATTTCCTCATTTGTTTTATTTTATTTCTCCGAGATCCTATTTTTCTAACAGGGAATGACATCGACACTGAAATGAGTGGTGCACAATAATAATTTAGAATACATGAGAATCATGTCTATTTTTCTTCTGTGGGAGATGGGGATAGTATTGGTTTACTTGTAGACACTTCCCATGTTCCACTGAAATGGCTAGACATTCCCATGTGAAGTCACAACCAAAGGTGGAATGAACGTTTGTATTAGAAACACCTCTTCTGAGGAGATATACAGAGCCACAATGTAGCACCATGTCACTCATTTTTGCTATGCACCTATTGTCTTCAACATCCTCCTCGACCATACACATCCACAACCCTTGGATGGAAGATTTAATGTTCTCACCAAAGGGGAACCTCCTTTTCCCTCAATTCTGGGTAAGTTGGAAGACACCATCTTCTCTGTAACACATGCTTACAGCCTCAGGGAAGCCACATACCCTACTCTCACCTGTGAGTGGAAGAATGAATGGGATGATACTCAACTCTCTCCAACCCAATGAGGCCTCCTCAAAGGGAGGTAGGGAGTAGGCATGTTGAGCCTCAACCAACTCGAAATGAAGAATATTATGATGAGGTCCAATGTGCCATGGGATGGACTAAGCATAGGAAAGATCATGATAAGAGGCACCAACATCATGAAGGGGTATCTCCACAATCTCGAGAGCACTGTTGAAGCCTTTGTAGGTGGATGGTTCCTCATTGGCGATGTTCACATTGTCCATCCTGACGATTATGTGGCATTGACCCTTATGTGATGAGATTGATAGGTCATATTTTTATCCTTTTGCATTAATTTGTTTCAATGGATTTAAAGGTGTTTGTTGTTCCCATTTGATTGTAGCATTTTGATGCTCTGTTTTATGACTTGAAGAGGATTTGTTGCTATGTATTTATTGTTTCCTTGTGCATTGGATTGTATTATCATATCACTACATCATGGAGAAGTGAATGGTTGGTTTGAATGAAGAGCATATTGTATCTTTTACCTATTTTCCTCATATTTGTGCTCAAGCTCTCACATGTCAATCAGATTCCTTAGTTTAAAATCCATAACTAGAATCACATGATCTTTGATTGTTTTCAAGAGTTTGAGATTAAATACATAAATTTTCTTGACATATGTTTAAAACAACTTATTTTTCATAATAATCCAAGAACTTAGATGATTACTTCTAACGAATTCCTCCTTTTTCATAGACTTGTTACCAAGAAGGGGAAATAATGTAATATTTATAATGTACTAACCAATATTTTCTTCGTTGCATAACAAAGATTATTCTTTATATGGTTGCAGTAATAGGGTTACAAAGTCATTTTATTTATTAGATACTCATGTTATTTCAAGTCCTCAAAGAATCATGTACAATTATGTCATAGAAAACAAAGAGAACTCAAGAGAAGGGATTATAATTAATGAAACTGATGGAAATATCAAGTGTGTCGTGGGAAAACACATATTTCTTTATCTATGTTCTTCAACTTTGAAATGCATATAGGAAGTCCTTAATATCCTTATTCTTGACCAAAATTCTCTCTTATCAAATCTTGATTATCATTGAATCTAACATTTAGAATTAAGTCTCATTTGTCCTAAACCCCAATC
>ML798102.1:79117-112336 GCA_009831015.1 Picea engelmannii
ATCATGTTTATTTATAAAGGGAGTTTTTAAATTGTGAAAAATAAAGTCAGTATATTACAGGTATTGGGGGATGTATATATAATGAAATTAAGGGTATTCGTTGTGACTCTATCCTTCCATTAAGGGTGTTCGTTGTGGCTCTACCCTTCCCAGGTATTTGGGGGATGTATATATAATGAAATTAAGGGTATTCATTGTGACTCTATCCTTGCATTAAGGGTATTCGTTGTGGCTCTACCCTTCCCAGGTATTGGGGGGATGTATATATAATGAAATTAAGGGTATTCGTTGTGACTCTATCCTTCCATTAAGGGTATTCGTTGTGGCTCTACCCTTCCCATGAACTTAGTGTATGGTTTGATCTTGTTATTTTATTATTTTTGGTTCTTATTTTATTATTTTTTGGGCCGAAGGTTCTAGGCCTACCCTAAATCCACACACAAACTACATAGGGGTGTGAAAAAACTCTAAAATCCTTAGAGTCAATTCCCATAATGCATGTGGGATAAATATTTAGGCTTATGAAATCAATGGGCCAAATTAACCCCAGGATGAGATTGATGATTGTTGAGCGTAACTGAACTTCAGAGAGGCATAACTCACATTTAAGGAGGACAAATTAGTAATGAGAGGGATCATTAGAGATGACATAGAGAAGAACATGTTAAAAGAATAATTTGAACCATATTAGCAAAAGAAATGCCTGAAAAATTCAGGAAAAAAGGAGGCAAAAATTTGATTGGAGATAGATTATTAATTGCTAAATAGGCCATATCTCAAGTTCAAGAAGACCAAATAATGCGTGACAATGATCGTTGGAAAGTTGGAGTAGTGAGTGAAAAATAGATTGATATAATCATTTTCACTCGTATGACCACAAAAACACCTATAAAATTCGAGGAATGAAGAAGATATATAAATAGGGTTGAAGATATTTCCAATAACTTTGACTCATGGACTTCCTACATAAATAATTTGACGACTTAAGAGTATTCTTAAATTTTGGTTATGATGTTCATATATACAATAATTAAAATGTACGGGAAATATAAATTATATGATAAGAAAAAAAAGTGATATTAAGAGATATAACTATTGGTAGTTAAAGAATGTGAAAAGTCTTTCTTATTTTATAAAAGAAATACCATTGAATGATAGAGGCAATTTTTCCCATTGTAACATCTATGATACTATTATCTCATGGAATAAAATATAGAAAGAAATTTTGAGGACCATAAATGGTGTTCACATGTATATGGGATTATTTTGCATATGCAATTGAATTTCATAGTTTATTTAATGATATGCAACATGAATTATTTATGTGCGTATTCTTCAAATTATTTGAGATTTGTGGTTACTAATAGATACATGATTGATGTTGCAGGTGTAATTTATAACTATTTGTGATTATACATGTTTCATTATTGCTTCAATCTATTGTTGTTAATGTGAACTATTTTTGCTATCAGTAATATCATTTTATACTGTGTCTATCTTTTAGAAATGATATTGATGATGATAGGTTAGAAATAGTCAGAATATATAGTTTGCATTTTCTTTTATTAGATTAGATTTATGAATAGTATGAATTATTTTAGGGGACAATTTATTTGTCTTCCTCTTGTTCTTCTAATTTTTAGTGGAAACTAGGCCTACATGCTGGTCAGAACTTCCCATCCCAAACAAGACAAAGTCTAATTGAGGCTCGCCATCAAGCATTTTCCATTACTTGATTGACAAGCTAATCAGATATGTCAATAGAAATGGAGCTAGAAGGAGGGCCAGATGACAAGATGATGCTATGGAGTCTTTCTTGTTAATTCTTTCTAATTATTAATGTCTCCTTCTCAAATCCCCATATGGAGAAGTATTTATGGTTCTATACTTGTACCACTCCTAGAAATATAGTTAATCTCTTGTCAAAAGTTAATTTTTATGGTGAGGGCAAGACATATGCATTTGAACATATCATTCAGTTCTGTTTAAATTGTTTTTATCATAATATTACTCATGAATAAGTCATATGCATGTTGGTCACTCTTACTTTTCAAGGTGAGGTTAAAATCTAGTTTGATACTTTGTCGGTCGCCTCTATTCAAACATGGGAATAATTTGTGCGTGATTTTTTTCATGCTTTTGAGAATTATGATTATGACGAATTGTGCAAAGAAATGGTAGAACTTAGGAATAAAAAAGATGAATCTTTAGGAGTTTTCTCTTTAAGGTTCATGCGTCTTCTCTATAGATTTCATTTGGATGATTTTTCCTTTGTTAGGGAGTGGATTATACATTTAATTTCTCTTCCTAATGAGCAATATCAAGTAGTCGATGATGAATCTAAATCATGCGTCAATGCTACTTTACATGCATATTTTAATTCACATGAAAATTATGAAGATACTAATGTTTTGGTGTTGGATAGACAATTTTGAATAACTAAGTTTTGAAGAGCGCACGCAAAATAAAAAAATGGAGCAGCTTTTGGTGTCAAAGAAGAAGTTAGAGTGCATGGAAAATAAGGAAGGAAATAAGAAGTTTGGTGGTAAATAAGGAAAACATCATGATGGAGAAAAATAAGTAAAAACAACATGCTAGCGAAAAAGAAGGAAAACAACTAGGACATATAATTTCTTTGGGATATACTATTAGGGTTCTGAGCCCTAACTCTATGTATAAATATGTAATGGGTTGGGGAAGAATAGTCTATTGAAAGAGGGAGATTAGGTTTTTTATGCACGTGATAGAGAATCGATGTGTAAGAGATTTTGTAGAGATAGGCTTCCACTATAAAACGCAGTACGAAGGCCCGTGGATATTACTACATGAAGACTAATATAGAATCTAATTGTTATTTACGTAGCCCAAGGATTGGGTGAACCATGTTAAATTTTGTGTTTGAATGTGTCTTTTGATATGGTTGTTCATGTATGTCTTATTTATGCATGATTAGTATATATGTGTTTACTATATGATTGATGTGCAGTAATAATGAATATTACAATGGGTTATTTATGTTGCAATTTATGCTATAAGAGTCCTTCACAATAGATTTTGTTAATGAATCAAAGGATATGAATAAATGTATTGCACACAAGGTGGGTAAATCGTAATGGATATGATAATAGCCTCACATCCCCTCGTCCCTACAAAAAAATGGTTCTTGCAACGCGAGTAGATACTTCGGGTGAGACTTAACTTACATACAGGTGATACTAAAAGGGCCAGTATTTGAAGGATTTGTTTAGTTGATTAAACTGAACCTAGGTTCTTATAAATATGCACCAAAAAATGGTTTCATTTCGAGGACCTGAAATCTATAATTGTGGGAATGTTTTAGAGATCGAATAAGAAAGATATCATTGAATGGATAGAAAGGAAGGATAGATAATTTTCCTAAGGAGAGAATAGAAACCCTCGGATGAGTGATGAACAATGGTTGCAAAGGTATGTGTTCATAGAGCTGCATGAGATTTTCTGTTGTGAATTTCCGATTATTTTAATTGAATGGTTAGAAAGGTTAGTGGAGAATAATAGAAGATATCGAACTGCAACGCTAAGGGATTGGACCCCTGAGTTAGTAGGACAATTGAATTTTTTAAGTAATACTGCTTCATGTGCAGTTGATTTCTGGTTGAATAGTATAGTGGGGGGGTTATATTACGGAATTTGTAGTGGATTTTACCTAGTCATATAGTGTTGCAAAGAGGGATTACTTTAGGGGTCCATGCGAAAGGTTTATGAAAGCGTTGGGTACCTGGATAAAGATGTTTCTATGTGAAAAATGTGTGATGACGATGGAATCTAACTGCTAAGGGGATTTGTGCACATAGAGAAACTAAGGGCTGACTAGAATATGGACTAAAGGTGGGAAATAATGAA
Source organism: Picea engelmannii (assembly GCA_009831015.1). NCBI lineage: Eukaryota > Viridiplantae > Streptophyta > Pinopsida > Pinales > Pinaceae > Picea > Picea engelmannii. The sequence continues at coordinate 83,000 of ML798102.1, forward strand.
TAAATAAATGAATAAGGAAGGGAGGATTGAGGATGCATAGACACAAAGAAGGTGTATCCGAAGAGGAAGATGAATTTGGATTACTGCGTAAAGGAAGAAGGTACAATAGGTTGAAGACTAGGCTTGGGAAAGGAGATCCGTGCAATGAGTATGAGAAGAGAAACCCTATGCACTAATACATATTGTAGAAATATTGCATATAGAAGGAGAGGAAGAGGATTCTTATTTTAGTCCTATAACAGACGAGTCGTTAATTCCTACTCAGGAAGGATCCTATGTCGACTCCATGACCCTGTGTGCACCATGTATATCTGAGATACCAATTGAGTATTTGTCAAAAAATCTTATAGATAGTGGAGCAATTCATAACAGTAGTACCCAAAGCAGTGCGTCGAGTCAGAGTTAGCCAAACACCAGGGGGAGGTACTACACAAAACACCATGGAAGGGTTAGAAAATACATTCAGAATTCCTGAGTTCCAGGGAGTTGGGTCGAAGGACCTAGAACAACATCTATTCCTATGTGAGAAAATTTGGGTTGTGAAGAATTTTTAGGATGAGGATACAAATATTTCATAGTTGGAAACAATGTTTAGTGGCCACACATTAGTATGGTACATGAAATTTCATAGTCCTACACCTACAGGTCAAGCGAGGGCGTTGGAAGAAATTAGACATGCATTATTAAAAGAGTTCAAGAAGCCAAAGTATGAGTTGTAATACATAACAGAATTGAAGGAAATTAAACAAGTACATAATGAGTCAGTTTGGGATTATGATAAAAGATTTAAGGATTTTATGGGTAGATTGACATTCCATATTCCTGATAAAAAACATAGAGAATGGTTTATTGCAGGACTATTACCACACATTCGATTCCCGTTGATACAAAAAAAGGTTGTGTCATAGCCTAGAGCTTTGGAGATTGTAATGAAACTAGAATCTCCTATAGGAGATGGTGGAGGGATGGCTCAAGTCCAGACATAGTTATCTTCCTTGACAATTCAATTGGAAGAACTGACGAAAGGAAAGGAGAAGCAAGAACATGTTTGTTGTATTAAGTGTAAGAATGAAGGCCACCATAAGGACAAATTCCTATCCTTTTTGTAGTATTTGGAAACTAGAGAACCAAACCCATTACCAGGAGGGGGGTATTGTGAAATATGCAAGAAATGGGGACATCATCTGCATGATTGTCCATTGTTGCTGAAATACTAGAGTACGCCAAGGAATATATTATATAAATTTTTCAAGTTAATAGTGCACAAAGAGAAGGAATGGAGAGAACACTTTAGATATGTATAGAATTTAGGAGGAAAATGTTGCAATAGAAGGGGGCGATCCACAATATAATAATCAACGAGGATTTAATCTAGGAAACCGAGGATGGTTTGATAGAGGTCGAGGCAGAGGAGGTAGAGGCCCAATAGTATGTTACAATTTTAATCAACTGTGACACTTGGATCGAGACTACCCAAATCCTTGTACAACCTGTTATCACATATAGTTTTCAAGGGAAAAAGGTTGTCCAAGTTCACGATTGCACAAGAAATGTCAAAGCGCAACGCTCAGAGAAGTCCATTTTGAGCTCGAAATGCAAGCAACAGGTGAGATCAACTTCAGTGATGAACATTCCTGAGAATATCATACCGGTGGTTCACGGGAATCCGGGGTTTGAAATATGGTTAAAGTTGATTGTCAAAGTGGCCAAAGCCAGAAGTGCTGAAGGCCCGGAGTGAATTTGGACCATCCATCAGCGGGGCCACGTGTCAGCAGATCCATAGATCTAGTTAAAATCAGTTGAAGGCAAAGGAGGTTTAAAATTTTATTTTCCCGGAGCCCGAAGACCTGAAGGGATCTCAGTTGTCAATCTATGGAGGCCACACGTCATCAGATCATCCTCCGAGACATATTATTTTTCAACGTCAAAAGTAGCATCCCCCTCCCCTAGGGCACAGTTTCGAAAATTCTAAAGTTGGTGGGTGGTTGAGCTTGGTTGAGATAAATCTAGCAGGTGTGCCCAAATCTCAGATCGAGACTAGATCTATGACCACATTTCATTGTGGGGATGCAACATGCTCGGGCGATAATTTTCTTGAGCGGTCCCACAATTGAAATCTTGGTTTGGAAAAAGGACTACGTGGAAAGAGGTGGTGGATTGTGGGCTCAAAAGCGGTGTGAACCCAAACCACCTTTGAGTGGCCCTGCAATCATGTGTTTATATGGTGTCTTATCCGAGAGCACCACCTGGTCGCCCCCTGGGCATTTAATCTCATTGATTTCCTGATGTAGACAATTAATGAAGGAAAGGAAGGTTGGTGAAACCTCATCTCACCAATTAAATGGAAATCCATAAGGACTGTCAGCAAGCCAACTCTTCTGCAGGTCCCTGCTAAAACACAATTGCGTCCGACGGAAGATCGCATCTGACAGAGGACTGCATGCACAGTCTACAAGAGAACATGCAGATGTAAAGACTTGAAATCAAAGACTCAAACACACCTCTGTTGTTAGTGGCAAATTTTTATGAGTATATAGGAGTCATTTTGATATTTTGTTAAGGTTGAATGGTTGAGCTAGGATCCCTGCTATTGCAATATTTTTATGAAGAACACTGGTTCTCTGGTTATGTATTTCTTTTTTGAGACATCTTGGTTAATCTAAGTTAGCTTTCTTGCTTCATATTATTTGTCTCTGATACTGAGAGAGTTCATGAATGACTAATTCACATGAATTGTTGTAACTGTATTATGATGAATGTTTGATTATAATGGTGTTATAATTTCTTTCAGTTTTCTTGAGATTTGAATTCAAGAGGATCTTGTGTTTAAGTTTTTCCTCCTTAGGCTGCTAGAAGACCCGATGTCCACAAAAAACCTTTATACTCTCCTCACCAAAGTCTTCCCTCTATTCACCCTTACTCCAACTTACTTACTGAAGTTGATTCCAGATCTCAATTGCTTATGCATGCTAGTCCAGATTTATGAGTTAGAACGTTATTTTCATTGATTCCTCTCCATTTGACCTCTTAAAACTCAATTACACTTACATAAAATGATGGGTATTGGGCTTACCTTCTATGCAATCTGAAGGTGACTTCTAGTGCTAACACAACCTACACATACTGTAGAGAATTGGATCATGCGATAAAAGACTATCCACATGTACTTGCAAAGTGGTAGCCAAGAGGGAATAAAAACCATAATCGAAATCATAACGTACAGAAGATATCAACATAGATATGTGATGAAAGACCAAAGATAACAATTGTCACGTGCAGAGGAGCTAAAATAGGAGTTGACATGAAAAACAGAGGGAGGTAGAGTGAGAAATGGGTGAGGAAATCAATAGGATCTATGCATACATTTGACCACAATAAGAAAAAGAGATATATTAGAATACAAGGAAGGAGATGATAAGATCATATTGGATAGCATCAACATCATATGCAACCCCTGTGGTTGACATTCCTTTGATCTATTGATCGTACAACCCTGGAAAAGGCCCTTGAAAAGGAAATTCCTTTGAGAGAATTTATGAGAATTTTCTTAGCCTTGATGAAAGATGAAACTACATTTAATGCATTGCACAAAATTATTGATCATTGCACGTAAGAAAGGGAACTTCCTACAACGCAGAGTGCAGTGAATCAGGTACTACGTAAAAAGAGGACAAGCGACGAGTTCAGATTAAGTGTGCATATTGGGGACTATGACATGGACAAGGTCATTTTAGATTTGGGTTCTGATGTAAACATTTTTTTGAAGAAAACATGGGAAATTATATGGAAGCCGAAGTTGATTTGGTCTCCCATCCAGTTAATATTGGTGAACGGACACAAAATAATAACAATTGGTCGGTTGTTAAGGGTCCCTATGAATATAGACATAGTTCACAGCTGATCAAACTTCAAATTCATTACGATTATGGATGATAGTCATCCATACCTAGCACTAATGGGGCTTGAATGGGCCTTTGAAAATTAGGTAATATTAATTTGAAGAAAAGGGAAATGATTTTTGAAGTAGGGGACTTAATTTTATTAAAGGTTACTCCACCGTTGGATCCAACAGAACAAAAGAGGTATATTGAACAAGCTAAAGGGAATGAAATTGGTAACCTCTATAATATGACTACACAAATGGATGACTATGTTAATCCGACTACATCTGACACCCTAAATTGGAGAATAATTAGCTCATGTGTGTTGGACTTAAAGGAAATTATCGAACATTGGAAACAAAGGATGGATGAAGTCTCAACCAGACGCTGTGACCACATTACTCGATCATTGCACTGGATTGGAACAAAGTTATGTGACCCACCCAAGTATGATGGTTTGTTTGACATAAACTCTTTTGTAAAGGTGTTTGAGCTACATATATCTGGACAACAAAGATTTTTGGCATTATATGTTGTCTTCAAATCCACTCCAGCTAGATGGTGGGTGTCACATAAAGAAGGAATAGAAGACTAGTTGTAGTGTAAAAGACTAATGCAAGTTATATTTGGTACTGAGGTTGGGTATACTATGCAAAAATATGCAAGAGTAAGTGACCCAATATATCATATAGTGCAGTGCAAAAATATATGAATTTTGATACCAAAGAAGGAATGGACGGATAATTTCATACATACATTGGATATGATCCCCAAGAACTGGTACTTGGAACTAGAAATGTACAGAGAAACTATAGATTGGGATGAACTAACTAAAATGTTTCAGGTAACATTTATTTTGAACATGAATCCCCATTGATAGATGCAGCTTTGCAGGCCATTAGAAACGAGGTTTTTTTGAAAGAAGGGACAATGGATATATTACCTGTGTTTAGTGAACATATAAATTCTATGTCATTTCATGAAATATTGGAATGTTACAATGTGGCTCAAGAAGATCAATACAAGGAGGATCCAAGAAATATAAAAATACCTGAAACTGAGGGGAAACATGTAGTGGATGGGCCAAAGATTAAATATGTTGTGTATGCATAGTCACTAAGGATGTGTAAGGTAAATGTTGGGACAAATGAGAATCCAAATTTTGCTCAGATAGGAGACTATTGGAATGATGAAACTTTAAATAAAATTGTAGACTTATTGCGTAAGTATCATGACATATTCCCAACCACATTCTTAGAAATAAAAGGGATAGTTGGTGATCTAGGAGAAATGAAGATCCCTTTGAAGCTAGATTCTAAGTCAGTAAGATAGAGACCTATGCAACCAACATATAATGCATTTAACTGAATCTGAAGTATAAAGAGAAGGTAAATGCATTTAACTGAATCTGAAGTATAAAGAGAAGGTAAATGTAGAGATAGATAGAATAATAGAAGTGGGAATTATTGAACCAGTGGTGGAATCATAATGGATAAGTCCAATGGTAGTACAATATAAGAAAATAGGGGGAATCAAAATTTATGTAGATATATGAAAACCAAATGATGCATGTGTGCATGATCCCTTTTTGACACCTTTTTCAGATGAAGTGCTATAGAATGTAGGAGGGAAGGAGGCATATTCCTTCACATATGATTTCTTGGGATATTACTAGATAAATATTGCACAGGAAGACATACATAAGAATAATTTTGCAACAAAGTGGGGAAGATACCAATAAATAGTGATGCCTTTTAGGTTGATGAATGCACTTGCAATTTTCTCAAGAGTAGTTTTTGTAGCCTTTAAGCAATTTATTCATAAGTTCCTTGAAGTTTATATACATGATTGGACCATGTTTAGTCTCATGAATAATCACATAGAAGTACTAAGATTAATGTTGGATAGGCATAGACAATGTCATATTTCATTGAACTTGAAGAAGTGTCTTTTTTGTGTTCCTTTTGGAATTTTATTGGGTAATGTGGTATGTAAGCAAGGCTTACTTGTGGATCTTGCCAAGATTGCGGTAATTTTATACTTACAACCACATAAATCTTTAATATAGCTAATACAAACCTTGCTCCATACATGGTAATATAGGAAGTTCATTAAGGGATATGCATAGATCACAACACCCATGGAGAAGTAGTTGAAGAAAGAAGCTAAATTCCAACGGAATGAGGATTGACAGAAAGAATTGGACACATTGAAGTAGAAGTTGGTGACTGCACCAATTTTGATATTTCCATATTGGAAGAATTTTGGAGGCAGACCAAAGCAGAAAGAAAGGTGATTTTGGGAAAGAAGGCATGCATGAGGAAAGCGAACGCTGGAGGGAGAACAACATGCGTGCATGCATGGAAGACCTAATGAAGGTAGGGTTAGGGTTTTTGTAATGTATTGTAATGGTTGAAGAACCAAAAACATATAAATATAGATACTTAGGTATCATAAGAAGGGGGTTATTATGAAGATTAGTCATTATTATAGAGAGAAGTATTGTAGCAAGTCTATATGTAATATTTTGTTGTATGACCTGCTTTTGTAAGATGTTGAGCTATAGAAGATGAAGGAGGGTAGATCTTGAGGGTTAGATCACAGGATGATGAGCTTGGTGCGATCTAGTCCGCCTCATATAGATCCTTCCCAACTGGGGAGAATTGTAAAGAGCACGATGTTGTAATGCCAGAACGAAGATAATAAAAGATCCAAGAGAAAAATCTTTGTGGACGTAGCCCAGTAGGGGTGAACCATGGTAACATATGTGTTGTGTGATTGAATGCATGTATTTCTTTCTAGGTTTAGTAAGAACATATGTGCTAAATGAATGAGTTATTATATTTCTTGCATAAACCATGAATAAATGGTATATTGCATTAATAAGTTACAATAACACTCCCTTTGCACAATTATCATATCTCTCACTCAATCCTAGGTTGTAAACACACAAGTATTGCAACCACCCATTAAGACTATCTCGGGTGAGACTGCGGAGTGCACTTTGTGCACTGTGTTGCCTCCTGGTTAACCAGGAGGGACGATAGTTTTAGAGGGTTTGTTGGAAACCAAACAAACATGAACCCTAGGTCAATAAAATTAGATAGGATATAAGAGAGAGTAACCAACAAATGGTTTTGTTTCCATTAATAGGAACAAGAGAGGATTGAGTAAATGATATAGGCCGAGAAAGAGAAGAGTAAAGAAAAGAAGAAAGCAATGAGCCATTAGAAGGGGATGTTGAGATCGTGGAATCCCACAAAAGGAAAGATTGAAACTTGGATAAGAACAAAAGAGCTGGAGTTTGCACAGAAAGATAACAGAAACCCTAGAACAATAGTCCGCAAATATCTTGAGAAATATGTGTTTATTGATTTGCACAAAGTCTTTTTCTGTGATTTTCCACACTTATAGCAGGAGTGGATACTAAGGTTGAAGGATAACCATGAAACGAATCGGATCCAAAAATTAGAGTAGACCCTAGTATAGATTGAGCAGTTACATCACGTGAACAACAAATTCACCCATGCAGACAGTATTGTGGAAGGCTTTATAAAATATTTCACAGTAGACACAACGAAGTCGTACAATGCAATAGAGCAAGAGTTTCTACAAGGACCTAGAGGAAGGTACATTAGATCGTTGTATACTTCTATTAAAATAATGTTATAGAACAAAGGTGTAATGATAATGGAGTCTGACAGCTAAAACTTCCTTGCGTACATGGGGGAAGGGGGGGAAGCACTGACCAAAAAAGGAGAAATGGAAGGAGGAAAGGATAAGGGAAAGAAAGAGGAACCCTTGGACCCAATCATGATGGACGATGACTAGATCAAGCATATCATGGCGATAACTAGAAATATGCGTAGCGGAGTACCCTACCAATATAAGGTGAATACCAAGAAGAGAGATGTAGTCACGAGGGAAGGCTTGGCGAGTGATGAGGAAGAGGTAGAGGATCTCCAAGCTGTGGAGAATATTGAGGAAATCCCGCACACAACATATGATAGGAAGACGAGAGTTCCAAGAATGGGAAGAAAAGACAGAAATCCTATCCATATTAATGTTAGTGTGGAACCCAGAAACCCATGTGCGACTAATACACCAAAGAGAACACTACTTTTTAGACAACCAAAGTTTAGAAGCAGTCGGACAACAGGAATTACATCTACACAAGGAACAACAACCAGAGGAAATAATTCAGGTAGTACTAGTCAAGTATCTACACCGTGTGGAGGTAGTAGTTCAACATTCAGAATGGCAGGACATGATTCTACCATCAGGTTACCAGAATTCAAAGGAGAAGCATTAGAGGACCCGGAAAAACATTTGTTCATCTGTGAGAAGATTTGGAAAGAAAAGAAAATCATAGACGAAGATACTAAACTGGACCAACTAGCGATTACACTAAGGGATCACACATTGGATTGGTATATGAGCTTAGCTACAAATAATCCACTAGGGACAACCAAAACAATTGCAGATATCAAGAAATTGTTGATAAATGAGTTCCAGAAGATGAGCTCAGAAGATCAGTACATGAATGAGATGATCAAGATTAGACAAAACCAGGATAATCCGTATGGGATATTGACCATAGATTCAAGATATTGAAGGGAAAATTAAAATATCTCATGATAGATATCCAACATAGGCACCTATTAATCAATTTACTACTACCACACTTAAAGTATCCACTGCAGCAACAAAAGTTGCAAACGCAGTTAGAGGCTCTGTAGGCAGCCCTACAACTAGAAGAAAACTAGTATCAACATATGGATCCAGCCATCGAAGAGCTAAAGGAGGATTTGAAGAACTTAACATTCCAACTAAACCAGAATAAGAGTAAAGACAAACGAGAAGTCGTTTGGTGTACTACATGTAGGACGGAAGGGCACCACAAGAATGAATTTCCAACATTCACATAGTATATGGCAGACAGAATGCCAAATCCATTACCAACATGATGACTATGGTGCGAAATATACAAGAATGCAGGCCACGATCCATACCACTTCTTAATGATGTAGAAATACCAAACAGTCCCAAAGAGTTCATACTGCAACTTTTGCAAGTTAGTGGGCCATGAAGACAAAGATTGTATAAATATGGAGTTGATGAGAGAGAGGACATCAGGTGCATATAGAGTGCAGGAAGAAATGATGATTAGGAAAGATGCACCACAATTTAATCAAGTTCCAAATCCATACAAAACTGTGCAACAACAGTATAATACTACATAGAAACCATATAATACCACACAACCAAGGTACAACACAACACAACCTTAGTACAATACTGCATAGTACAATCAGGCGCCTTATTATAATGCACCAAGAGGAGATAGAGTAGGCCATAGAGGTGAAGGATGAGCAAGAGGAGGTTTTGGATGAGGTTGAGGACTAGTGGTATGTCACAATTGTCAACAATCGGGACATTATGCAAGGGAATGTCCGCTTCCATTAGCAACTTGTATGTATTTTCATGCATTGGACCATGATACAGAGGAATGTCTAACACTATTAATAAATATTGAGGAAAAGAGGAACTTGAACAACCGGAATGTTCAGTGTATTTCAGCTGAATCAAGGGACGACGGACGGAACATCAACATAGTTATCCGCGAAGGAGCTAAAATAGGAAATGATGCAGTTTAACAAGAGCCAGTACAAAACCAATGGGTGAAGAAGAACGTCGAACCAAGGAAGCAGTTCGATGCGTAGAATGAGAAGGAAATATTTAAGCAAGCAAGACAAGAATTTCATAATGAAGACATGGCGTCAACTTCAACTACACAACAAAGAAAGGAAGCACTAGAGTACGATATGCCTCCGCTATTGGATCATACCAATGAAATGCAATCCATGGGACAAGTAAGTACAATCAAAGGATTTTTGCAGTCACGTGTAAAAGTATTAAATGATCCATCATCTATGAAAACATTGCAAAACATACTAGAAAAATGTAGCATCGAGACAGAAGGAAAACTAGAGCCAAAAATAGTCATTCACCTACATACAAGGAGAAGAACCAATCAGGAGTTTAGACTAAATGCCAACATCGGTAATTTCAACATGGGAGATATCATACTAGATCTAGGATCCGAGCTTAATGTATTACCAAAGAAGACATAGAAATGCATGGGAGAACCCACGTTAGGATATTTACCTGTTCAACTAAAACTAGAAAACCAACATACAGTCCTACCAATTGATATACTGAAAGGAGTGACAGTAGACCTAGATGGAGTGTGCACTAAAGAAGATTTTGAAGTCATTGAAATAGTGGATGACACAACACCATATCCAACATTGCTTGGTTTGGATTGGGCATTTGAAAACCAGGTCATAATCAATTTGAAGACAAGAAACATGACATTTGAGTCACGGAAATACAAGGTCATTGCGCCATTATACTGATAAGAAGGGGAGAGGTTTGTATAACCTACTTGCTTAGACTTAGAGGAAATCAACTAGTTGTACAGAACAACTACGCACGATGAAGATTACATAAACCCAACTACAGATGGGATACTTAGTTCGTAGAGCATTAATCATGTGAAACAAACTCAAATACTAGTTTAGAGAACTACAAACAATGGATACATGAAGTTTCCACAAGAAGATATGCATGAATAAACTGCGTAGTAATATGGGTAGGCACGGAAATAAGGGATCCTCCCAGCTTCCATGGGCCAAACGATTTGGAAACATTCTTGGAAAAGTATGAATATGAAGTTTCATAGAATAAGAGACTCTTATCACTTGATATAACACTCAAGGCCACACCTTCAAGATGGTGGGGCACACACAAAGAGACAATCATAGATTGGTACCAATGTAAGTGGTTACTGCACATAAGCTTCGGCGCATAATAGAAAGGCAACAAGCATCGAAAAAAGTACGATGGACAGGGGGCACCAATGGAACACTTGGATAAGTGTAGAACATTGTGGAAAAAGGCACCCCTAGAGGAATGGCCTCAACATTTCATACACACTCTAGAGGGCATACCAGCGAATTGGTATACAGACCAGGAACTGCACAAAGGAACTGCGACCTAGATGACATTGCAACAGAATTTTATAGTCAATTTCTCATTCGAGCATGAGAACCCCAACATAGATGCAAATCTTAAATAGATAAGAGGAGTGATATTCATCAAGGGACCAGAAGTCGATCTCATAACAAAAGAGCAACAACGAAACAAATAGATAGTCAAAGAACTATTTTCATGTTATCATGTGCAGGAGGAAGCACCAGAGGAAGATAATCCACACGATATTCAGATCGAGGAATAATAAGGTGAAAGAGAAGTGGAGGGTCCACTGATAGAATTAGAAGTGATTGTTGCACCGATCAAGGTAAAGAAAGTCAACATTGGGACAATTGAGAATCCCAAAATGGCCAACATTAGATATTATTGGGATGAACAAATAGTAGAAATCATAACAGAGTTATTGCATGAGTACAACAACCTGTTTCCCACAACATTTACAAAGATGAAGGGTATAGCCAGAGAGCTAGGAGAAATGAATATACCACTCATACCGAAAGTAAGATCGATTAGACAACGAACATACAGACTGAACCCAATATATAAGAAGAAAGTCAAATTTGAGATCGATAGAATGCTTGAAGCCAAAATCATAGAACTGGTAGAAGAATCAGAATGGATAAGACCGATGGTAGTTCAGGAAAAAAACCAAGGAGGAATAGGGATATGTGTCGACTTGAGGAAGTTGAACGATGCATGCCTACATGACCTGTTTCCTACACCTTTCATGGATGAAGTGTTAGAGAACGTAGGAGGACATGAAGCTTACTCATTCACTAATGGATTATCATGCTACCATCAGATCAAGATACCACAAGAAGACAGATACAAGACCATGTTTGCGATAGAATGGGGATCCTACCAGTACATAGTCATGTTGTTTGGACTAAATAATGCACCAACAATATTTTCCAGAGTAGTCATTGCTGCATTTAAAGAATTCATCCACCAGTTTCTAGAGATATACTTGGATTATTGGATAGTCTATAGTTTTTTGAAAGACCATGTAGAGTTCTTACAGTTGATGTTAGAAAGATGTAGGTAGTTCTAGATATCCTTAAACATAAAGAAATGCATATTTGAAACACCGTTTGGGATACTATTGGGCCATATAGTATGCAAACAAGGTTTACTAGTAGATCCTACAAAGATCGCAATAATTGTTAACTTACCACCACTAAAAATAATTTGTCAGCTAAGAGAGACATTGGGACACATAAGATACTATAGGAAGTTCATCAAAGGATACACATAGATTACCACGTCAATGGAAAAACTGTTAAGAAAGACACAAAGTTTTAGTGGAATGCCGAGTGTCAACATGGTCTGGATACGCTGAAAGAGAATATGGTCACTGTGTCGATACTAGTATTTATAGAATGGGAGAAGACATTCCATGTCCATGTAGATGCATTAGCCATATCACTTTGAGATATCTTGGCACAGCCAGGAGCGGGAGACCTGGATCACCCTATACCATTTGCGAGTAGAAAGTTATCAAAATCAGAACAAAACTATAACAATACAGAGAGGGAAGGAATAGCTATGGTCTACACACTACAGAAGTTGAGACATTACTTATTGGGAAAACACTTTCATATGTTTACTGATCACTCGTCCCTGAAATATCTAGCCAACAAGCTAGTGTTGGGGGGGAGAATCTATCGATGGTTACTACTGTTTCAAGAATTTGACTTTGAAGTAATAGTCAAGCTAGGAAAAATGAATGCAGGACCTGACCACCTGTCTAGGGTCACAAATGGAGAAGAACCTACGAATTTAGAAGACAAATCTCCATATGCATAGTTATTTTCAATCCAAATTGTTGATGAAAACATTGCAGATATCATTCAGTACTTGAGCACAGGTACTGCACTACTGGAATACAACACCGCGCAGAAGAAACACCCGGTAGTCCGAGCTGCAGATTATGAACTAATTGTAGGACACTTATACAAAATGGGCACACACAACATCTTACAGAGATATGTGTCAGAACATGAAAGACCTAGAGTTTAATAGAAACCCATGAGGGAATAGCAGGAGGGCATTACGCAGGTAAAGATATCATGCAGAAGGTATTGCACGTAGGACTATGGTGGCCGATGATTCACAGAGACTCGAAGGAGTACTTCCAGAGATGCGATTTTGTCAAAGGGTTGGTAAACCCAACAGAAGGGACGAGATTCCATTACGACCACAGGTAACATTGCAGGCATTCGATAAGTGGGAAATAGAATTTGTGGGACCAATCAACCCACCAAAAAAAATAACAGGAGAAAGGTATATTATCACTGCAACAAAATACCTAACAAGATGGGTGGAAGAAACACCAATGAAGGATTGTAGTGCACAAACAACAACACACTTTTTATTTGAACAAGTAATCACTAGATTTGGATGCTCAAGAGTTTTTATGAGCGACCAAGGCATGCACTTCATTAACAACACTATCAACGCTATGATTGAAGAGTTTGAACTCCATCATCAAAAGAGCACATCATATCACCCACATGAAAATGGCACAGTAGAGGCATTTAACAAAATACTTGAGAATGCATTGACGAAGATCTGTAATGTCAACAAGGACAATTGGGACCTCAAAATACCAGCAGTATTATGGGCCTACAAGACTACATGCAAAAAGTTGAAAGGGCACACACCATTTAAAATGGTATATGGACAAGAAGCAGTGGTGCCATTAGAATTTTTGGTACCCAGTTTGCGTGTAGCAACAATTACATACATGATTGAACGAGGCGCAGTATAGGAGAGACTAAACCAGTCGATGACCATGGAGGAAGATCAGATCTTAGGAGTGTTCCACCAACAAGTTCATAAAGCAAGGGACAAATCTTGGCATGACAGACACATCAAGAAGAAAACATTTAAGGAAGGAGATTTAGTGTTGATGTATGATAGAAAATCATTTCAGTGCCAAGAAAAGCTCAGAATGCATTGGTTAGGACCATACAATGTAAAAAATGTCATAGATGGAGGAGTTGTATAGTTGAAAGACTTATCAGGCAAAGAACTTAGAGGAATGATCAATGGAAGTCGACTGAAACTATACAAGGATAGTTGACCACCCACAACTAAAAGAGCCACCGTGCAGTANGAGAGAGAGAGAGAGAGAGAGAGAGAATTTTAAACAGTACCAACAGAGGCATAGTGCGCCGAAAGAAGAAGGAGCACACACACCTAGGAATACAAACTCGATGAGGACAAGGCCAATGGCCAGGTCACACTAGAAACAAGCGGGAAAGGAAAAGACAAAAAAGGCAATACAAAACAATGGAGTTATGTGGAATTGAATAACGGGAAGGACCGACAGGACACCGCATTAATCGTGCCAACTGGAAATAGAAAGGGAGAAGTAATGGAAATTACAAAGGAACCAGAGGTGCATTGAACCCATGATCAAGGTAGAGTCTTCGACAAGCTTCATGTGATGCCCTTACAACACACGAATGTGGGAGAAAAGAGTTTATTTGCGAAAAAAAAGTAGACAATGAGTGATAGAGGCTAAAGAGCACAGATTAGAGTTCACAGAGGTCACAGAGACCATTCAAACTCAAAAAATGTTTGACACTCACCACCATGGAATCACCAAAGAAAGAAGAAGCGAGCCAAACTTCCAGAAATCCTAGAGTAAGAACCATCTCATGGGTACAATTGGAAGAAGGCGAACAGTAGCCGCCGGAGATAGTCAATGTTGATGAAATCCCATCACCAAATATGACACCGGTGAACCCCATTCCCGTGGTGGAAGAAACCCAACATCCAACACTAGAGGGCATGAATGTAGATATGCTGACAGAGGGAAATGAGCAATAGAACCAGGACGCAGAAACCATGAAGGAGGCACAACCAGAAAACACCGAAGCAACTATGAGAATCAATGGAATGGTGACGAATCAGGAATAAGTAGTCAAGCCAGATGATTCTCAAACAACTGTGTCAGACCACACACTGGAAGGAATAGTAGAATATGGGAATAGTAGAAGATGTCATGGACTGGCCAGAAGGGTATTCCAAAGTACAAGACGTCACTATTGGAACCTCAATCCAGCCACCACCAAAGAAATACAAGAAACAAGTACCTAGGTCACCTCACAAGCAACCCATCATAGCCCTTGTTTTACCATGTATACTAGATGGGGTACGTGTGGAATCAGGTTTGCTAGGGCAGGTAGAGAAACTAAAATACTCGGACCACAATGTAGCAGACACAGACAAGTTTTTGGAATTTGCAAAGAGAGTATACTTACAGACTATGGGCATAAATGTGGTTGGGGAACCCATTGACCAACCACTCTAATGGGCAACGAGAATGGAGAAAACAAGAATTTTGGGTCTTCTCGATCTACCACACTTTGGAAGAGGACAATACGCAAGCGATTGCATCAAACAATTGTTGGCATTCACACATGGCAGGGACAGTTGGTTGGACAAGCTTGTCTCGATAGACGTATAACTTATTGTGCACATCATAGGGTTGTCATCCTAGGGTATGGATCCGAGACAATTTATCGACGATAAGACAAAGGAGAAAGCACTTGTGGAGGATATGAAGAAGAAATATGATACTGACAAGGGAACATGAGGAATCATAATCAAGAGGGTCAATGATGTCACAACACAAATGGCCACAAAAATATTGGCCTGCAAACTACTGAGAAAGTGTCGCAGGGAGGAAGTTTCGGCTAGGGTCATCACAATTGAATCTCAGTGCATCGAGGGCACATCAGTTAGTTGGGAACCCTACCTATTGAATTTGTTTTTAGATGACTGCAAGGATGCATAGGATCTAGGATCTTAATTCCACTACTCATGGCTACTCATGTTGATAGCTATCATAGGATGGAAGGAATCGAGTTACACATTGTTCGGCACTAGACCCAAGCCAAATTATGGAGCGAGGTATTTATCACTTGGCATCGCATCAGATGACAAAAATAAGAAAATGAATGCAACTGTATTCGAAGGATACCATCACGACCTAAAGGAAGGAAACTCCAACATGTGGAGGATCACACCACAGGATGTCGCGCAGTACCAGGACATCTCCAACTTCAAGGCCAGATGACATGCGATGTGGATACAAGCTCGAAAGGATCCCAATAAACAATAACTACAAATGCGTTATTGTATCATGGAGGGTGACATCGACATGGATATCAAATATTGGGAGGATGACTGGAAGATTCTATCCCTCACCCAAGAAATACCCTTAAATACAACAGAAGAGGAGGTTGGGCAAGGAGAAACACAACCTCAAGAAGTGCCAATGCCCAAGAAATAGAGGACGGGCTAGACAAAGACAAATCAGACAAATGAAAGGATAGCTAAGACAGGGACCCAGAAGGGGAAGAAGGATAATATGTAGCAAACCAAACAACAACATAAACGTATCGAGGCTACCCAAGGGACTACACCAAGTCCCAATGCACAAGAACCAAGCTTGAATAAGCGACCAACCACTTAAACAGGAGGTGCATGCAAGAAAATGAAGGCATAGAGAACACCCCCAGACTACACAATCATGGAAGATGATGCCGAGATGGTATCCCAAATGGTTTAGGATTGTATAGCTGAGGATTTTGACAATGCTGCTACTAAATAGCTAAATTTTTTAAGTAAAATGGTATTTCCAGTGTAGCCACAAGAGCATCTTCAATCCTGCAAGGCATAGAAAGTCGAAAATCAGAATAAAAGAATGTAGTATTTGCAGATACAAAATAAATATGTCATGCTTACCTCCTATATATTCATTTAAAAACAAAATAAGCACGACCTTACCATTCTTTTGAAACGTCTTGATGTATGAATCCTCCAACCATTCTACAATCTTGTTGTGGTATGGGTCATAATGGAATGGAAGAGTGTAAGTAGGTTTGAAAAACTTGTCAATATTATGGGGACTTGACATAACCATCAGCCAAGGCTGAAGTGCCCCATCCTACTGACAATTCTCCAAGTGTTCATCAATTTCTTCACATGGAGGATCTAAAAAAATCATGTCATGCTTACTTCCTAGATATTTAGGTAGGAACAAAGCAAGCACAACTTTATCTTTATTATGAAGATTTTTTAGATACAAATCTTCGAGCTATTCTAAGATCCTTTCATACAAATTAGGATGCAAACTATGACTATTATGAAATGGATATATCAATGGGGAGAACATCATAAGAGGATTCATGACATCAATTAGATTATTGGTTTGAACGCTTCCTTTGATGAGATTGATTGTTTCAAAATGTGAAGCATAAACATTAAAATTTGAACTAATCGAAGAACGAATATGCAATGTAGAATATTTGATCTCCATAAGAATGAGTGCATTGTCTTTTTCAAAAATAAATCGTGTAAAATCATCTTGCAACATGTATTTTTTCCATGCGAGTGATGAAAGTGAAAGAGCATCAAACCCGACTTCCTAAATGCTATGTTTGGAATTAATTTCACCAAATCTTGGCATATCAAAAAGATCTGATTGTGATGGAAAAGAGTAAGATACTGTGGGTAAAGTATCATGTCCACCTGAATCTAAGAATATATTAGGATATAAAGAGTAAAAGGAATTGGAAATGAGCACATGAAAATAATCTCTTGAGCTATGATATTTAACAATGGTATTCTCAAGACATTCCTCTTCAGTTTCCTTAAAAATTTCACTCTGTTTTGGTGATAAATCCTTCAACATAATATGATCGTCTAAATTTGCCTCATGTATGATAGACAATTCAAAAATTTCATGACAAACATCTAATCTTTCATGTGGATAAGGTATGATTTGTGGATGAAGGTTTAATGTTTCTTCTTCTAATTTCATATTTACATCTCTAGTCAGTTTCATGGGAATGTTAGAATGCTTAAGATCATTTTCATCACCTAAGTGTTCTTCAATAACTGGATTTAAGTACTGATTAGAGAAAGAGTTAGAAAAATATGGAAATTCACCTTGACCCAACATCAAATCTTCTTCCACGATGGTTGAGGACTAAGTATACAATGATTCAGAGGAAAAACCAATTTGATTGTTAGTAAGAACGTTTTCAATAGATTCTACCTCCCTTGCTTGTTCAAAATTTTTAGATGGATTGCTCTCATCTTGCGAACAAAATTACTCTCTCAATTGAGTGATAGGATTTGTAACCGATTCATCATTCACGATTGAATATGACTGGATGAAAGGGATGAAAGCATCATAGAGGAGATTTAGTACAAATGACATGTCATCAAGATTAAATTTACAGAGAACATGATGGATTCTTGTTAAAAATACCTCTGGAGATGAATCAATATTGATTATCAGAGCATGAAATTCTTCACATAGTCGATTGTAATCATAAATTTCAAAAGATTATAAAAATTCCTCTACAAATTGAAACCAATCAATAATGTGATGCGCTGGAAAAGACTCAAACCAAAGTTTAATCCGACCCCTGAAAGTAAAAGTGAACAACCTACATAAAACATTTAAGTCAAAAATATCATGCTTGATGCATTTACACCAAAACTTATTAATATGGTATTTTGTAGATACATTCCCCTCACCATCAAAGGTGAGTTTGGACAAGCAAGAGATTTTCTTGTTGGGAATATCAGGTAATGAGAAGTGGAAAGAATTTTCCGACACAATGATATGGGGAGCCATGGGAAACTAAATACATTCGAAATAAAGGCTCCTACAAGGACATGTTTTCAGTCATCGCTCCTTCTAGCACCATTTATTGATGGGCATTTATGACACACTGTCAACTGGAAGGTTAGATCCGGACCAGGGTTGTCTAATTAACCCAAGTCGTTTGGTATGATCTAACCTGATGGGTTTAAGTTATCCAACTAGGTTCCTAAAAATAGTAAAATAAATAAACTAATCTAAATCTATGATTCTCACAATTGATATACTCAATATGAATGTTTATCTAAAAATGTGAATATACAAAAATATTATAAACAATCTATATACAGTTTACAAGGTTTGCTTGAAATCTTGTGAAAGTGGATGTTCGTAATAGTGTTTCTAAATAAGATAAATTAAGAACATAAATCTTTCTAATGTTTAAAGATATCAAACTAATAAATACTAAGCAAATACGATTGAAACAATGACACAAAAATAGTCAAAGATAATTAACGCAATCATTGTTTCAATCATAAACAACTATGAATTAAAGAAAGTAATGCATCTAATAAACTCTAACTGATCAACCATAAACTAATTTCCTCTCTCTGTGTTGTATGAGCTCTTGCTTGTTCTGTATTTAAGGGAAACCTATGACATAAACAAATGATAGTGCTTCCCGAAGAAATTCAAGAAAGTGTTTGATGCTTGGAGTGAATTTATAACAACAAAAAGATAACTAATTAAAAATCCTTCGACCTCAAGATAACGAATAGATGAAGAAAGAATACATCTCGATCCCAGGTATTGATATTATCAATCATTTAATATCAGAAGTAAACTCAAAGATAACTAAATGACTAATTGATCACAAGTACAAACTGAACCAACAGACCATGGACATCACTTAAATATTTAATGATATGAAATATCATTATGAAGACAAGACTAAAGATAAAACAACAAATAATAACATCTCATAACATAGAAACAATAGGAGAAAACAATGAAATAAACATTGTATAGTTCACACATGTCTAAAGACAACAATGAACTGCTTTCCCATATCACTTCCAAAAATTATATGTCCATACTGTAATCTAGAGAAATTTGTCTTTACACTAAGCAACACCATCTATTTAAATTAGAGGTTTGCTTGAAATCTTGCGAAAGTGGATGTTCATAATAGTGTTTCTAAATAACATAAATTAAGAACATAAATCTTTCTAATGTTTAAAGATATCAAACTATTAAATACTATGCGAATACGATTGAAACAATGACACAAAAACAACCAAAGATAATTGATGCAATCATAAACAACTCTGAATAAAAGAAAGCAATGCATCTACTAAACTCTAACTATTCAACCATAAACTAAGTTCCTCTCTTTGTATTGTATGAGCTCCTGCTTGTTCTGTATTTAAGGGAAACCAATGACATAAACAAACGATAGTGCTTCCTGAAGAAATTCAAGGAAGTGTTTGATGCTTGGAGTGAATTTATAACAACAGAAATATAACTAATTAAAATTCCTTTGACCTCAAGATAACCAATAGATGAAGATAGAATAAATCTCGATCCTAGGTATTGATATTATCAATCATTTAATATCATAAGTAAACTCAAAGATAACTAGATGACTAATTGATCACAAGTACAAACTGAACCAACAGACCATGGACATCACTTAAATATTTAATGATATGAAATATCATTATGAAGACAAGACTAAAGATAAATCAACAAATAATAGCATCTCATAACATAGAAATAAGAGGAGAAAACAATGAAATAAACATTGTACAGTTCACACGGGTCTAAATCCAACAACGATATGCTTTCCCATATCACTTCCAAAAATTATATGTCCATACTGTAATCCAGAGAAATTTGTCTTTACACTAAGCAACACCATCTATTTAAATAAGTCTTGGATCAGTTACCTCTTATTATACAAGATAGAGGATGATCCCTGAAAATAAGTTTGTTTTGCAAAAATAGAATAACAACAGGAATAATCCTGTAGGAGTTTATATAAAAAATAATTACATAAATGACATTGTTTTTTTTAAATAGGAAAATACTAGTATAATATTTCTCATCCCATGACTCTTTCTCCTTGAAGATAGCATCACAAACTGTTGTTTTCCTGAAAAAGATAAAACAAAAACCAATTCAGATAATAATCAAAATAAATAATTTCAAAAGACAAGCTACAGGATTCTGTAGCTAGTCTAAAATAATAAAAATAAAATCAAAGCGAATCTATTTATTGTTTTTAAAACAGACCCAAATAACAAAAATCAAAACAAATATTTACCATTTTAGAGATTTGATAAAGAAGCATACGAATTTATGATGGTGTTAAAATTTGTTGAGTTTTTAATAACCACATTACCAGCCTACTTAATCCTCTTTTTTGTTGAATTTAATACTTTGTTTTGCATACCTGCCTTATTTCTTGACAATTGATTCATTTGGGACAAGATGAATCGACTCACGGGGAGGAACAATAGCGTTATATCTATAGGGACTGGGGTTTTCATTGAGATGGAGAGGTAATTCAGTTATATTTTTGGGTAGGGTAAAATTATTTCTCAACAAGAAACTTTCCCAACTGTCCTCAGTCTTGTATAAATGAAAAATAATGAGGATTCGAATAAGGCAATGGTGGAACAAGATTGAAAGTGGGTTCAACCTCTGTCTTTGGTAAAACTTAGACATTTTCTGCAGATCTTCAAATCCACAGAGAGGAAAGGGGAAATAAAAGAAACTCAAACGAAACAGATTTTGTGAGAAATTTCTATTCAGAAAATGAAGCATACCTCTGAGATAGATTCATTTCAGAAGAAACTTCCTATTTGGTAGGTAAACGACCTCGTTTTGGAAATGTGTTTTTAACAGTTTTTCCAAATTTGTAATCGTTTTCTTAGAATCCATCCTGAAAACCCATGTCTCTTTTGGGCATCACTGGATTTCTTGGATTCCATGAGCAAACGCCAGGGCACACCTTCGATTTTTATGTTCTTAAACCATTGATCCCCTTCTTTGGATAACCCTGTAGCATGTTCTATCGAACCCTCAGTAAATTCTAGTTGTAGATCCTCAATATTAGCCTTGGAGCCATCAAACGAATGAGAAAAAGCTTGTGACACTTCTAGGTTATAACCCTCCAACCGTCTGATGAAACTATCCTAGCCATGTGCTACCAAGTTGTTCAAGGAATCATAATGGGAGAGGAGGGATCATGAACCATTGGTTTCTATTCTTACCATGGGCGCCATGGATACTATCACATAGGAACAACAAGGGAAGCGAGAGGTAGGTTTTTCTCTCCAACACACAAACAAAAGGAAGAGGTCTGCATAATCAGGAGGGACTGATGCCTAAGGGTTCAGGAGGCTACCATAGAAAACATTTGGAGCTTTGAGTGGGCAATAACCAGAAGACGCACAAGATAGTAAACCATTATGTGCAATGAACACTAAAACTAAAACCCCTACACTTACCTCTTCCAGTAATGAATGCAAGTCTGAGTTATGCAGGACAAAGGGTGATGTGGAATTATGAGTGTGTCAGTTCTGTACCATGGTGATCAAATCGTGATGCGACTAGTAAGAGTATGATTTATATTTGGAATTTAACCCAAGGTTCTGCACAGTCAAGCATATACCAAATGTAAAAAATCATATAACCAACAATATAAATAACTAAGTCATATCTCCCAAAGAGGATAAATCAAGTGTTATGGTAATGGATCACCAAATAAAAGAGATTAGCTTACAAACTTTTAGTTTACGAAAATAAATATGTCATTTAGGTATAATCGCATAAAGAAAATAAACCAAAAACTGTATGATGACCACGCAAACCAATGTTTTTTCTAATTTCATGCTTCCAGTCATGAAATTGAACAAAACAAATGATATATTAAAAACAAAGAACTCTTACACTCAGCTAGGCCAATGAATCTTCTTGAAGCCAAAAAGACAGAAAAGTTTGTAAGGAGAAGGAGGCAGGTACAAAAAAAAAAAAATTATCCCTTGGCGACGACATTTTATCATGATAAAATTTGATGAGAATTGTTGGCTGCCAACACAGCCAAGGAAATTTGGGATAAGCTACATAATCTCTATTTTGAGGAATATTCCATCATATATCCAGAGCATATTAAATAAGATGTAGGAATAAAACAAAAAGAAACATGTTCATCATGTCAAACATAGTCATACTCAAAATATTGTGAAGAAGGCATAATAGATATTGAAGTAGAATTTGTTGGATCACTGAGAGGGGGGGTGAATCATTAATAGCATAATTATAATCCTTTTTCTCCAAATAATCCAAGTTTTATATCAATGTAGAATTATTATCCAATAATGAGCAATAGGAAATGAACAATAACACACATACATACTACACTAGTGTTTTATGTGGAAACCCAAATCGGGAAAAAACCACATAATTATTTTTCTTATATGTCTTGAAAAATTACATTCATTGGAAGCACCAACTTCCTTTGTTTTCCAATTGCAAATGCAAGGAGGCTCCAACCCCCTAGTTTCTTAGGCTACAACTTGAGGGAAGCTCCAACTCCCCAATTCTCTGGGTACAACCAAAAGGAGGCTACAACCCCCTGTGTTCTCCAGCTACAACTGAAAGGTGGATACAATGACCTGTCCTTGCCCCATCCAATCGCTCTGAAGTATAAGTAGAATGATGGAACCACAGTCAATATTTCACTGTGAGATATATTGCTATACAACTGTAACAACCTGTACTACTGACCTGTATCCAATCTGTACAACTAACCTATAATCAATCTATACCTGAACTAAACATGTATCTACAAACATTACAACAGATACACGACCTACAGTGTTGCAACCCACGTGTGTACGCATCCTATCTGTTATGCAGCCCGCATATGTACACTACCAAACTATTATTCAACCTATGTATGCCTTTTGAAAACTATGGTTTCCTTTTCTTGAAAACTTATGACCTTCTGTAACTTCATTCACATAGATCTGTAACCTGTCACTGTATCCAGACTGTAACTATACCCTGTGCATGCATCCTAATATATAACCTTTACTCAAGACAAGTATGTCTTTCTCTAGTCATGTGTAATCATGAACAAGAATAATATCCCTCACATTATCTTAGTCATCAACCCCTTTCTAATATTCAGTCTCTCAATACATCAAATACTACACAAATATAATCTCTCAACCATGTACCATAAAAACCCTTAGCCACATGCCAAGAAATACAAGATGTGCCTCACAACAAGTATCAATGATGAATATACCAGTACTATATTTCTATATATCTGACTTATGCAGAAGATCCCATGAAGCCACTAGTCTCTCTAGGGAGAATCCTCAAATATCCATTGCCATTCCTTATGCATACATCAAAATCCAACTATTCATAGAAATAAGACATACCTTTTGAACCAACGGATGGATCTGATGTATCTGAGCACTTTAGACCTTCCTAGGAGCTTGATCTTAGAATCTAAAACCTCTGCATCTTCATCTCTTCAAGTTTCCATGGATTTAGCAACATGTACGCACCCTAATACACTGTCATCCCGCATATAACTCAACATGTACGCACCTTGTACAGAGACAACCAGTGTATAACTCAATATGTATGCATCTTATACACAGACAACCTGCGAATAACTCAACATGTACGCACCTTGTACAAAGACATCCTGCGTACACCTTAGAAAATAGGGTTTTTCTTTAATTCCAAGAATTTATTCGTCAACCCTTCATGCTACCTCAGACGTTCGCCACTTCATATGTATCCACAAGTATTTACAAGAAGATTTACACAAGAAAATAGATATTCAATATGTACAAGTGTGTGTATAATGAGTGAGATTTGCCTCTTATTTATATCTTCATGTAGCCTTACACTTTCCTTATTTTAGGGTTTCTTCATTTAAAATAATTTCTTTTGCAAAACACTTTAACCCTTGGGTGCTTCTATAATAATTATGAGGGGTTCTCCAACTTCATATGGTCATAACTCTCTAACCATGAGGATTTATGTGACATTCCACATACCATCGAAAATGGCATGCCAAGAACTACCCATCTAGGATAGTTTCACTAAAAAATCCACTGTACTTCATCTCATTATTCCTCAAATAAGCATGGGTTCTCTCACTCCGCAAAGTGTCTTCCTATGAGGGATTTCACCATAAGGGGACCACTTTGGAGTTCATCCATTTTTACTTCTTATCAACCATGACAAGACAATAATGAGTCATATTTACATCAAACAAACTTGGTTCCATTACCCAATCCTTGTGCTATGGGGATTTCTTCAAGGGTTGAAATCAATGACAACCAACCTTAATCAACAATCTCCCCCTTTGGAATTGATGGAAACACTCTGATGCAATACTAAAATCATATCACTCATGCTCCCCCTAGAACCATGCCTCTGTCCTCTATATCTGATAAATATGCTCCCCCTAGAACCATGCCCTTGTTCGCTGCCTCTGTCCTCTACATCTAATAAATCTCTCCCCCTTTGTCATCAATGGAAAAGGTATCTTTCCATCCGGGGATGCTCCCCTTGAATGAATTGTCCTCTTATGGTGCTTCCTCATGTAAATCTAAGACATATAAGATAAGAATTCAAAAAGCATTCATTTTGGAGTAGAAATAACTCTAAGTCTCTGGTGAAGATATTCAAAGGATCCCCATGGAAGTGGTTTTGTGAAGATGCCTGCCACTTGCTCTTTTGTGCCCACATACTCAACTTTGATGCTATTTTCTACAACTTGCTCCCTTATAAATTGATACTTGATTGGAATGTGATTCGTCTTGGAGTGCATCACTAGGTCTTTCAGATACTGATGGCACTTTTATTGTCACAATAGATTGGAATGGGCTCATAATACTCAACTTGTATATCTGTCAGATTTTGTTTCATCCAAAGAACCTATGTACAACATGATGTTGCTGCAATATACTCTGCCTCGGTTGTAGATAAATATACTGATGATTGTTTCTTGCTTAGCCATGATACTAAACAATCACCAAAGTAGAACGTTTATCCACTGGTGCTTCGTCGGTCATCAATACAACCTTCCCAATCTGCATCTGTGTAGGCAATAAGTGATAGATACTTTCCTTTTGGATACCATAATCCAAACTCTTATGTTCCTTTCAGATATCTAAAAATCCTCTTCACTGCTAACACATGTGACTCCTTTGGTTCTGCTCGAAGTCGTGCCACCTGTCCAACTACCTGCATTACATCTGGTCCGGATGTTGTCACATATAGTAGGCTTCCAATCATTGACCTGTATTGCCTCTGATCTATAGACTTTGAATCATCATCTTTGCTCAACTTGCAATTGGTTTTCATTGGAGTGATAACTGGTTTGCAATCTTTCATTCCGAACCTCTTTAGCATTTCTTTGATGTACTTGGTTTGTGAAATAAATATTCCTTGGTTGATTTGACGTATCTGAAGTCCCAGAAAGAAGGATAGTTCTCCAAGTAATGGCATTTCGAATTCATTTTGCATATCTTTTGCAAATTTTTGGCTTAACCTGTCATCATCACTACCAAAAATAATATCATCAACATAAAATTCAACTAATAAAATATTACCTTGACTTACCTTGATGTAGAGGTTGTTGTCTACACTTCCTTTTTTGAAACCTGCCTACTGCAGATACTTATCTAGTCTAGAGTACCATGCTCTAGGAGCCTGTTTTAGACCATACAAGGCCTTCTTTAATTTACACACATAATCGGTGTTCTCTGACAATTGAAATCCTTCTGGTTGTTCAATGTAAACTTCTTCTTCAAGCTCCCCATTCAAAAAAGATGATTTTACATCCATCTGATATACTTTAACATTTTTGGAGCATGCATAGGCTAAAAGCAAACAAATTTCTTCAATTCTGGCAACTGGGGAAAATGTCTCTTCAAAGTCAATTCCTTCAATCTGTGCATATCCTTTACATACCAAACTAGCTTTGTTCCTTGTAAATTGTCCATCTTCATTTAATTTATTCCTAAAAACCCATTTTTTGTCGATCACATTCTTATTCTTTGGTCTTGGAACCAATTCCCAAGTGCCATTTTTCTCTATTTGATCCAATTCTTCATCCATGGCCTTATTCCAAAATTCATCCTTGCTGGCTTCTTCTAAACAATTTGGTTCAACTGTAGATAAGAGTGTTAGGTGTGTTTTTTCTAGTGAACGATTTTTTTTCTAGTCTCAACTCCTGCATCTTTGTTTCCAATAATATGATCTGAAGGATGATTCTTTTGTACTCAATTTCTAGGTGTATTTGGAGATACTTGTTGAACTTTCTCTTTTGTGTCTGTTAGATTCTCTTCATCTTCCTCTTCTACTTCATCTTCTTCTTCTTCCTCAAAAAGTTGTTCCATTGATTTGTTTTCTTCTTCCTTTGATTCTGGTCTACCTATTTCATCAATTGTTATGTTGATTATTTCCACAACTTTGATCAATATTAGATTGTAACACTTGTATGCCTTCCTTGTACTTGAGTAACCAACAAGTACTCCTTTGTCAACACGAGAATCAAAGTTTCCCATTCTGCCATCTTCTCTTTTGATGTAGCATTTGCTTCCAAAAAATCTGAAGTGCTTCACATTTGCTGGTCTTCCTTTCCATAGCTTGTAGGGAGTTTTATCAGTGTTGTTTCTAAGAATTACTCTATTTTGAATGTGAAATGTTGTATGCACTGAGTGTGTCCAAAATATATCTGTCAATTTGGAATCCATTAGCATTGTTTGAGCCATTTCCTATACTATCATGTTCTTTCTTTCAACAACTCCATTCTGTTGAGGTGTCCTAGCAACGAAGAATTGCCTTTTTATTCCATGACTGTTGCAGTAGTCCATAAATTCCTTTGAAGTGAAATATCCTCCATTATCATATCTCAAGCATTTGATTCTTGAATCCATCTCATTTTCAACCATTTCCTTGTAGATCTTGAAGTTTTCAAAAGCTTATGACTTGTTCTTGAGAAGAAAACTATAGTCATTCTTGTATAATCATCAACTAATAACATAAAGTATCTCTCACCTTTTAATCCCTCTTTTGTAGTTGGTCCAACTAGATCAGTATGCACAATTTTCAGTGGTCTTGTTGTTGAATATTCCTTTGATTTGAACCTGGTCTTTGTTTGCTTTCCTTGTTGACAATGCTTTCATAAAGTGTTGGTTGGTTTCGTGATTTGGGGCATTTCTTTGATTGCTTCTCTTTTGTTGACTTTGACAAGGTTATCAAAATGCATGTGACCCATTCTTCTGTGCCATAGACAAATTTCATCTTCCTTTTCTAGACAACACTTTTCATTTCCATTTTCACTTAACACATATATGTTGTTTGAAGTTATAGAAGATTTACCAACCAATTTCCCTGAACCTTATCTTCTTATCTCACACTTTTGTGAATCGAAATTAACTTTATGACCTTGGTCACACATTTGACTAAGACTTAGAAGATTATGTTTCATATCTTCTACTAGTATAACATTTTGTGCCTTTTCATTCTTGTTCCCAATTCGAATTGTGCCTTCTCCAATGATTTTGGGTGAATTATCATTTCTGAAGGATACTGACCCATTTCTTTCCTTTCGCAATGTAAGAATTTTTTCTCTATCACCTGTCATGTGTTTTGAACACCCACTGTTTGTTAGAAAATACGGCCATGGAGAAATAAAATAAATCAAATGCGGAAACAAAACATAGAAGATACACAATACAATAGAGACACAAATTTACGTGGTTCACCCAGTGTGGGCTACATCCACCAGAGAAATTGCTAGGTCCTTCCTTTATTATTATCCAACAAATGAAGGGGTACAACCTACAACAAAACTCGTTGTAACTTCCTCTTCCTTCTCTGACAATCTCCTCTCTCAGAATACAATACTCGCAATCATGCATAGCCACAATACATTTCCCTCATAACAGAGGGTTGCCTTCTAGGGCAAAAAACCCTAACATAATTTCTACTATTAGATATGTGACCTTATAATGAATGGTCCAGATTTACAATGAAATTACAATATACTTTTACAAGGCAATTTTTCCTTCGGGGGCTTCGCCCCCAAACCCCTTACCTAGGGGGATAGCCCCCTCGGACCTCGTAGAGGGGGCACTCCCTCGCATGGAAGAGTGTACATACTTCTAGGGTTTAAAGTCTTCATGGGGTATAAACACGACTGAAAAACACAAGACCTTTGAGTTAGGAAGATATTCAGGCTCCAAAACCAACAATCTCCCACTTGGAGACTGATCTCAACAACTCCACCGCTGCTGTATATGCTGGACTCTGAACCTTCTTGGACCTGGAAAATTTCTCATCTTCATATTCATTCTTGAAGACCAACTGAAACTGAGCAGGAACTCAGTTTCTCTCTGGTTACTCCGTTTGTTAACATATCTTCAGGATTCTGGCTAGTGTGTATCTTTTCCAACTTCAAATGTCCATCTTCCAAGGTGGATCGTATGAAGTGGTACCTCAACTTTATATGCTTAGTCTTCAAATGGAAGGATGAGTTCTTTGCAAGATGAATTGCACTCTCATTGTCACAGTACAACCTGCTATTCTCCTGCTTCTTTCCCAATTCCTCCATAAACCTTTGTAACCAAATCATCTCTTTACTAGCCTCTGTAGCAACAACATACTTTGCCTCTATTGTTGAAAGTGCAACAACCTTTTGCAGTTTCAAAATCCAACTTACTG
>ML798102.1:116125-130356 GCA_009831015.1 Picea engelmannii
TCTTTGTGTTTCACTAGGTCTTCTTGAATAACCCCTTTTTATATGACTCTCAAAGTTGTTATTGTTCCTGTTGTTAGCTTTGCAATTCACAACTTTAAGTCCAAAATTATTACATGCATAACATAAACAAAAAAAATATGGTTCGATACCTGGGAGTTGAAGATATTCGAAAAGGAGGTGCTCTTATGAATCCTTCTTATTCTTGAGGTCTATCTGTCTATTGCTGATTCTGAAATTTGAATCTTCTTGGTGGAGGAGTGTCTCTGTAATCTTCCTTGTATATCTTCTTATCCCCTTTGATTGTTTCTGCATAGCTTTTTGTATTTTTTTCTTGCTCTATTGTTTTGGAGCTTGATCCCTTTTTTGTCTAATTGTATCCAAGTCTAGACTTGTCAAGATGAGATTTTTGACTGCTGATAATGTCATCTAGAACTTTTGAGCTATTCTACATATTTTTCTTTTGAATATCCTTTTTTAGTGTGACAATATCTGCTTCCATGTTTCCAATGATCTTGTCCTTTTCTTCTAGTTGTTCTTTGAGTTCTTATTCAATTATTTTATCTTCTTATATTTGAACCTTCAATTTTGTGATCATTTGTTCTAGTTCTCGAGTGTCATTTTTCTTGTCTAGTTCTTCTTGTAGTTTCTTGCTTTTCTTCTTTTTTCTTCTAATAACTTCTATGGCACACATTAATTCTTCTCGATAGTCAACTTCTACCTCTTCCATTTTGTCTTCAACTTCTTCATATCCTTCTTCGGCTTCTTCATATTCTTCTTCGCAGTCTTGTTTGTCAGAATCTTTTACTGCCATGAATAGAACTCTTCCTGTCTCACTGTCACGGATTTCATCTTCATCTGATGATGAGATGTCTTCTTTGATGCATACGATTTTCTTGAAATCTTTCCTTGTAGTTCTTTTTCCTTTATATGTGTGTTTTCCTTTTGAGTAACCTTAATCATTTCTCTTTTTATTTTGAGGACATTTGTTAGAAAAATAACCAATACCATCACAATTAAAACAAATTAAAGGAATCTTACCTCTATACCTTCGTTGGTTCCCTTGTTCAGTATTTTGACGAAATTGGCCACTTCTTCATCATCTTCGGAGATGTCATTGTTATTGCTATATTCTTCTTATTCCTTATTCTTTTTCTTTGATCTTTTGGATGCTTTGGAGGCTGCTTGTTTTACATCTGGATTTTCCTGTTCAGTTCTCATTTCATATGCTGTGAATATTCCATGCAGTTCATCCATGCTTATTGAGTTTATATTCGATCTTTCTTCTAGTGATGATATCTTATGGTTGAATATCATAGGAAAAGATCTTAGTACCTTTTGAGCAATTACAGATTCTTCAATTTCTTCTCCCAATCATATGATTGCATTCAATGTTTCATCAACTCGTAAGAAGTAGGCTGCAATATTCTCATTTTCCTTCATTTTTAGTTGTTTGAACTGACCTCTGTAAGTTTGAAGCTTTGATTATTTGACTTCTGTATCTCCTTCATAAGTATTTCGAAGCTTGTCCCAAATCTCTTTAGCGGATTTACAATGTACAACTTTGGTGAATACCGTATCATTGAGACCATTCAAAAGTGCATTTGTAGCTTTGGAATTATTCTCACCGAGTTTCATTGCTTTGTCATTTGTTGGTGGAACTATTGGTGTTGTGTATCCATCTACAATTGATTTCCAAACTTGAAATCCTTGTGCTTGTATATATGTCTTCATCCTTATGCTCCAAAAAGCATACTTTTGTCCATCAAACTGTGGTATTCCATTTTTATACAAGTTGGTACTTTCCATGATCTACCTTTCAGTAATTAAACTGATTTATGAAAGAACCTGCTCTGATACCAATTATTGGATTACTGAGAGCAGGGGTGAATCATTAATAACATAATTATAATCCTTTTCCTCCAAATAATCCAAGTGTTATATCAATGTAGAATTATTATCCAATAATGAGCAATAGGAAATGAAAAATCACACACATGCAAAGTACACCAGTGTTTTACGTGGAAACCAAAATTGGGAGAAAAACACAGAATGATGTTTCTTATATGTCTTAAATAATTACATTCATTGGAAGCACCAAATTCCTTTGTTTTCCAGCTGCAACTGGAAGGAGGCTCCAACCCCCTAGTTGCTCAGGCTACAACCTGAGGGAATCTCCAACTCCCCAATTCTCTGGCTACAACTATAAGGAGGCTACAACCCCCTGTGTTCTCCGACTACAACCAGAAAGTGGATACAACCACCTGTCCTTACCCCATCCAACCACCCTGAAGTATAAGTAGAATGATGGAACCACTGTCAATCTATCACTGTGAGATATACTGTTGTACAAATGTAACAACCTATACCATTGACCTGTATCCAATCTGTACAACTGACCTGTAATCAATATGTACCTGAATTGAACATGTATCTACAAAAATTACAACAGATACATGACATGTAGTGTTGCAACCCATGTATGTATGTGCCCTATCTGTTATGCAACCCGTGTATGTACGCTACCAAACTGTTATGAAACTTGCGTATGCCTTCTGAAAACTAGGGTTTCCTTTTCTTGAAAATTTTTGACCTTTTGTAAATTCATTCACATAGATCTGTAACCTATCACTATATCCAAACTGTAACTGTACCATGTGCATGCATCCTCATATATAACCTTTACTCAAGACAAGTATGTCTTTCTCTAGTCATGTGTCATATAGGTATGCGTAATCATGAACAGGTATAATATCCCTCACATTATCTTAGTCATCAACCCCTTTCTGATATTCTGTCTCTTGATACATCAACTACCACACAAATACAAGTTCTCAACCATGTACCATAAAATCCCTTAGCCATATGCCAAGAAATACAAGATGTGCCTCACAAGAAGTATCAATGATGAATATACCAACACTATATTTTTGTAGATCTAAATTATGCAAAAGATCCCATGAAGCCACTAGTCTCTCTATGGAGAATCCTCAAATATCCATTTCCATTCCTCATGCATACATCAAAATCCAACTATTCATAGAAATAAGAAATACCTTTTGAACCAATGGATTGATCTGATGTATCTGAGCACTTTAGACCTTCCTGGGAGCTTGATCTCAGAATCTAGAACGTTTGCATCTTCATCTCTTCAAGTTTCCATGGATTTACCAACATGTACGCACCCTAATACACTGCCATCCCATGTATAACTCAGTATGTACACACCTTGTACATAGAAAACCCGTGTATAACTTAGCATGAACGTAGCTTGTACACAGACAAATCGCGTATAACTCAGCATGTACACACCTTGTACAAAGAAATACCACGTACACCTCATAAAATAGGGTTTTTCTGTAATTCTGAGAATTTCACCGTCAACCCTTCATGCTACCTTAGACGTTCGCCACTTTAGATGTATCCACAAGTATTTACAAGAAGCTTTACATAAGAAAATAGATATTCAATATGTACAAGTGTGTGTATAATGAGTGAGATTTGACTCTTATTTATATTTTCATGCAGCCTTACACTTTCCTTATTTTAGGGCTTCTTCATTTAAAATAATTTATTTTGCAGAGCACTTTGACCCTTGGGAGCTTCTATAAGACTTATGAGGGATTCTCCAACTTCATATGGTCATAAATCTCTAACCGTGAGGAGTTATGTGACGTTCCACATACCACCAGAAATGGCATGACAAGAACTATCCATATAAGATAGTTTAATTGACAATTTCACCGTCCTTCATCTCATCATTCCTCAAATAAGCATGGGTTCTCTCACTTCGAAAAGTGTCTTCCTGTGAGGGATTTCACCATAAGGGGACCACTTTGGAGTTCATCCATTTTTACTTCTTATCAACCATGACAAGACAATAATGAGTCATATTTACATCAAACAAAATTGGTTCCATTACCCAAACCTTGTGCTACAAGGCTTTGTTCAAGGGTTGACATTAGTGACAACCAACCTTAATCAACATAATTAATTAGAGATTTAGATGAATTGATGAAAAAAAATAATAAAAATAAGTCTCTTTAGGAACAATTAGTCAAGAAGAACTCTCAAAAGGGTTCCAAAGAATCCCAACAGGTCATCATGAATATAAAATCTCAGCTGAAGGAAGCCAGAAGGATTGAAGAAACATACAAAATTCATATGGAAGAGAAGCAGTGTTTGGAAGCCAAAATAGTAACTCAAAGAAAGGAAGCAGAGAAGAGATATAAGATTTTGACAGATCATCTATAGGAAATATCTAAGGATTTAAACCAACTTGAAGAAGAATTTAGTTAAAAATAAAGAAGAATTGAAAGAGAAATCATCTCCTTGAAGATCCAACTTGAAGAATGAAAGAGAACGAAAGAAGTCATGAAGATTCAAATGCTGAAGAAAGAAGAGGTTGAAAATCTTGAAGAAGAAGTTGTCACATTGAGAGTTAAAATTGTCAAACTCAATGATCCAGATTTTATGAGCATAACGAAATGACTACAAATTATTAATAGATTCTTAACACAAAATAGCAGAGATACAATAAAATTGGTTTTCTATTCAACAAAGAAATAAGATGAAACTGTAAAATGCAGCGAAAAGCAAGATTGTTGGAATGGTCATGGCTTATCTCTGAGAAAAGATGTGACAGTTGCACTCATTCGCAATAAGATGATTACAATGAGGATTTGAAGGCCATTTTACAATAAACAGGAGTGTCAAAAACCCTAGACATCCAAAAACCTAACCCTAGGAGATGAAGCGCCAAAAGTCATGTCCACCCCATTTGGGTAAGTCATTACATCAACTTCCCAGGGTTGTAACTTTTCATACGATAGCCCGTTGTAAATATTTATTCGAGGAATACAACTGTTGACAAAAATTTCATACCCAAAAAAACGTCGTTTAGGGCCTCAAAATGGCTCTAGAAGTTCACGACCCGAAAAACTGTTAAACATAGTAAATTACCAAAATTTTCAGAAAGTTGTTTTGAGCCAGCTAGAAAAGGTGGGTGGCCATCGATATCCACTTGAATCAATGCTCCCTCCTTAGGAAGTAATGGTCTCCATTGCATTGAGTTCCCCCATTAGATGAGGAAATTTCTGTTGAATTTGGCCCTGAGTGAGCCACTTTCCTTGGTGCAGGAGTTGCCCTACTTTGAATACTTGATAAAGCTGGATCCTTTGTTGTCGAGTGCCCTTGATCTATGTTTCCACAATCTGATCACTATATTCTTGTCGTATGCAGTAGGGTTGAGATCTGTTGGTGTCAGTTTTTGTGCTACGTCTAAGGTGTCCAATAATGGTGGGAAATAAGGTCGAAGGAGGTCCACGTTGAACACTAGGTGCATGCCAAGGAAAGGAGGAATGTTGAGCTCAAAAGAATTATACCCCACAACCTTGGTGATGGTGTACAACCCATAACAGAGTGGGAGAAGTTTCCGATGGGTTCTTGTAAGGCATTCTTTCTGGAAGTGCAACCAAACTTTGTCTCCCACCTGAAACTTATGTGGCACCCGATGTTGATCATGGCATTGCTTGTACTTGTCATTGGACTTTTGTAGGATATCTTGAACCTGTTGGTGGATGTGTTGGATCCACTCAATGAAATGGGTGTCTTTGTTATCTTCAGTTGGAGCAGGAGATGAGTTAGTCGAGGTGACCACAAGGGGAAATGCAATATCTATGGTACCCAATGGTTGGAATCCAACCCCACTTGAAAGGGGTTGTGGTCGGTTGAGCTATGCAGGGCTCAATTGTAGCTATGCAGGGCTCGATTGTAGCTATGCTGGAAATAGATAAGATTCTCATCCAATGTGTGAGGGTGATTGGAATTATACATGCACATGATATGCACGATCATTCAATTTATGACCTTGGTTTGGCCATCTGTCTGGGGGTGAAAGGTCATGGATTTTGTGAGCTTGGTGTCTAGCAGTGACCAGAGGCTCGACCAAAATGTGTTGATAAATTGATTGTCCTGATCTCAGACAATGGTTTGTGGGATTCCAAAATGCACCCAGACTCATTCAAAGAAGAGCTTGGAAGTGGCTTATGTTGTGATGCTCTTCTTGCAGGAAACCAGAATCACCATCTTAGAAAAGAGATCAACAACCACAAAAAAACAGTCATTTCCACACTTAGTGGATGGTAGGCCCAACATGTACTCCATTGAGATGGATTCCCATGGCCTGTCAGGAGTAGGAAGAGGGATATACAGGCCCTATTTCTTAGTGTTCGATTTGGCAATAGCACAAACAGTGCATGACCTAATATACTTGTTGACCTCCTATCGAAGTTTTAGCCAGTAGAAATGTTTCTATAGCATCGCCACTGTCTTTTCAATGCCGAAGTGTCATGCCACCCAATTGTAGTGGGATTCCTAGATCATCTTCACTCACTCACTTGATGGAATGTAGATATGGCCCAGACGATACAACAACCCATCCCGAAGATGGAAATTATCGACAACTGCATTGGCACCCAACATTTGGTAGGCGGTGGTGAAGTTTGGGTCTGTCTCATAGAGTTGGGGCCATCCATAGGTCTCATGGCTGCAAGATTCTAGCACCATGGTGAGTTCCATGATTAGCGATCTACTAAGGAAATCAATGACGCGGTTGGTGATTCCTATTTTATACTTGATTTTGAGGTGGAATTGTTGTAAGTATGTGGACCACTTTTGATGGCAATCATTTTGTAATTTGACTTATGTCTACATGAACTGTAGTGGCTTGTGATCAATGTGGATGATTGTCTCCTTCCCAAGAATGTAATGTCTCCAGTAGCGGCAGGCTTGCACAATGGAGTACATTTATTTGTCATAAGTAGGGTACTTATGGACAACATCTGATAGTGTCTCACTATGATAGGCCATACAGTGGTCGTACTAAGTGAGAACGACGCCCACAACATAGTCTAAAGCATTTGTCTCGATCTCAAAGGGATGTTGCAGGTTTGGTAGTGAAGGTACCGGGGTTGAGCACAAGCACTACTTCAAATCATCAAACACTTTTTGTTGGGACCAGCCCCACACAAATTTTTCCTTACCACCACCCTTGGTTATTTGGAGGGCCCATGCAATATGGGAGAATCCAAACATGAACCTACAGTAGAAATTGGCAAGGCCCAAGAAGCTCCGAAGCTTAGTGAGTGTGGTTGGGGCTAGCTAGTCACGGATGAATTGTATCTTTGCTGGATCCACATGTATGCCATGTTGATCAATGATGTAGCCCAGGTAATGGACCCTTTCCATGTCGAAGGAGCATTTTTCTAAGTTGGCATATAACTTGTGTTGTCGCAGGGTGTGCAGAACCTGTTGAATATGCTGCAAGTGTTATGACCAAGACTTGTTGTAAATGAGAATGTCATCCAGATACATCACTACAAAATTATTGGTGAATGTCCGTAGGATATCGTCCATCATCCTCATGAAAGTGGCTGGAGCATTTTTCAAACCAAAGGGCATGACCAACCATTCAAAAAGGACTTCCTTTGACTTGAAGGCAGTCTTCCATACATTTGTCTATTCTATTGGGACCTGGTGGTAGCCAGAATTCAGATCAATCTTATTGAATTATTTGCCCCCCGTGAGTTGATCAAGGAGGTCGTCAATTCGGGGAATTGGGTATCAGTTTCTGACTGTAATTTTATTCATGGCTCGATAATCAATGTAGAGTTGCTAGGTTCCATATTTCTTCTGTACCATCACAATTGGGCTCCCTCAAGGTTATGATATGGGACAGATGTGCCCCTTATGGAGTAGTTCTTGGATTTGTCACTCGATATCCTCATTCTCTAACATAGAGTGGTGATAAAATATCCCATTGGGCATTGGTGCACTAGGGATCAGATCGATTGGGTGCTTGACCTAAAAGTACAGAGGTACCCTAGTAGGTGAGGAGAATATATCTGAGTATTCTTCGACGACCTTATCTACTTGCTTATTCTGTGTGTAGAGATCGGTCACAAAGACCCTACATGTGGTTGTGATGTTTCTCTCATTTAGAGAGTGAATCATGAAGAAGACAAACTTCCCCATCTGAGAGATGACCTTCCTGCATTGCTTGGAAGAGATCAAGGAAATAAAACTAGGTGGGACTGCCTTGGGTATCCTGTACAATTTCATGTTCAAAGTAATAATAACACTATGAGGTCTAGACTCATATACAACATGACATTTACATAAATAAGGTTGGCCCAAAAGAACATTAAAAACTTTGAGAGGAGCAACATCACACAATACCTCATCTTTGAAGGGCTTGATGTCATACGATAGTCGACACTGTTGGTTGACATGGAGATCACTTCCTTGGTGGAGCCATCCAATGGTGTAGGGTTGTGGGTGCAGAGTTGTCGGTAGGGCCAGCCAATTGAAAACCTCTGCTAAGATGAGGTTCTTATGGCTAATGCTATCAACGATGAAGTGTAGTGGGATGCCTTTTACCCACATCTATGAATGGAAGAGGTGCTCTCCTTCTTCTGGCTTACCTGGTTCATTAGGCTAGAGCTTGGTGGTAGCAATGGTGGCACTGGGTTCCACGTCAATGATCCATATTCCCCTTTCTGGTTATGACTTAGAGTCAGAACCTGCATTTGATTCATAGGCTTTCACTTTAGCCACCAAAGACTGCTTTGAGCAGTAGTCAGCAGTGTTCTGCCAATGGCTCTTATAGAATTCGCAGCACTTCCCGACATCTTTACTTATCTTTCCGGTGTCCTTCTTTGCTTGTGGCTTGGACTGGTTGTCCTAATACTGTCCATGTTTGCTCTATCCTTTTTTCTATGGGTTGGGGCTTCCATTTCTTGGATTTTGCTATGAGGGGTTCTCAGGCCCAAATTGTCGTGTATCTTGTTTGAGCTTCTACTCGATTTTGATGGCATATCGGTAGGCCACGCCCAAGGAGGAGATGTCCATAAATTCCATTTCGGTCTAGATTTATCTGTACAGATCACCATGATACTTGAGCACTAGATGTCACTCTGAATCTTTGATACCCAGCTTGGTGCACAAGATATGGAAGATATTTGTGAACTCTGGCACTGCTTGGTCTCTTTCTTACTGCAATGTGGTCCATTTGGTATACAAGTTGTCATAACATCCAACAGGGTAGTATTGTTCCTTAATAGCATCCCTGAAGGATTCCCAGGTGTTTGTGACTATAAATAACGAGGGTTCCTTTGTTTCTTTTTGCTCACAGAAAGTTTCCCACCAATCTTTGACACGGGGGACGTCTTTGAGGAGTGAAAAAGTAATATTTTCTCTATTTGAAAAGTTATGGACAAAAAAATACCCTTCTAGTAGATTCAACCACTTGTATACACCATCTGTGTCTATCTGACCTTCAAATATAGGAATATCAAAGTTTATTTGTACCTTGAAGGGGGCGGCGCTTCCGCTCGAGGAAGATGCATCGCCTGTTGGTAGCCATCGAAGGATTTGCGCAAAACTATCCATCATCACGTTCCTCTGTTGTGTGATGGATTCGTCAAGAAATATTTTGAAAGGATCTCTTGTCCTATCATATTTATTTTCTCCTGCCATGAGAGGTCGCTTGGGCGTGCGAGAGATTTGTTCCTCAAGAGAAACAAGCTCGAGACCCAATTCTTTGTACTCTGACCTCATTGGGGACATGCATTAAGACGACAAGGAGATGACCACTCTGATACCACTAATCCAAATTTTATGAGCTAAATGAAATGAATATAGATTATTAATATATGCTTAACACGAAATAACAGAGATATAGTAAAACTAGTTTTCTATTCAATAAGGAAATAAGATGAAACTATAAAATGCAACAGAAAACAAACCTCCTGGAATGGTGGTGGCTTATCTATGAGAAGAGATGTGACGAATACACTCATTCAAAAGAATATGATTACAATGAGGATCTGAAGGCCTTTTTACAATAAACAAGAGTGTGAAAGACCCTAGACATCCAAAAACCTAACCTTAGGAGATGAAGCGCCAAAAGTCATGTGGGCCCTGTTTGGGTAAGTCAGTACATCAACTTCTCGGGGTTGT
The DNA here is from genome assembly GCA_009831015.1 of Picea engelmannii. Classification (NCBI taxonomy): domain Eukaryota; kingdom Viridiplantae; phylum Streptophyta; class Pinopsida; order Pinales; family Pinaceae; genus Picea; species Picea engelmannii. Next base: position 126,143 of record ML798102.1, read on the forward strand.
AACTTTTGCATACGATCTCCATTTTAGGCGTATGATAGCCCATTGGAAAGATATACCTAAGGACTACAACTATTGACAAAAATTTCATGATGATACTTTTTTACTCAAACATACCCAAAAAAATGTCATTTAGGGCCTCAAAACGTCTCCGGAAGTTCACGACCCAAAAATATGCTAAAAATAGTAAATTACCAAAATTGCCAGAAAGTTGTTTTGAGCCAGCTGGAAAAGGTGGGTGGCCACTGATATCCACCTAGATCACTCAACAAAGACATTGAAAAGAGAGAAATATCCACATCATCAATAAATAATCTTGAAGAGAAGCACTCTAGGTTGCCAGAAAGGAAGAATGAAGAAAAGGGTAAGAGTTATGCAGAAGTAATCAAAGGATGAAATCATGGTCAACAAGAATAAAAAGGAATGAATATAATAGAGATATATCTTCATGAATACCTTCCACGTTCGAGCAACAAATAATCTTCAATCATAATGAACGCATCAATAGAAGAGAAATTCATGATCAACCAAGGTATAAATTCAGAAGGAGTACACCACAAATAAGATCATTCACTCCGAGGTATGTAAATTTATTTTATGGTCATTGTTTTATTTGTAATAAATTTGGACCTAAGGCTGTATATTGAGATACTATGGAAGAAAGTGAAGCAATAAATGCACATGTGACTCCGTATAATATTGAATGTTAAAAATTCCATAAATATGGGCATATAACTTGTGATTGTAGAAGCAAGATGGATACTTCTATGAAAGAGAAAATTGATATCAAATATAAGAAGGTTTGGAAAAGAACACAAGAATAGGTAAAGGAAAAATAGATGAATGAAGGACACCCATAGGTCATACTCTCAGGATTGACAATAGTACGTAATCAGGAAAAATCTACAGGGAAAAAGGAAGATGTCAGATACAGGAAGTTCTGGAGAAGAAATGAAAAACAAGAAGAACATGTGAATAAAAACTAGGTCCCAAAGATCACATAATTTCCAGTAGTGCAAGAAAGAAAATAAGAGAAAGTGAATAAAGAATATGAACAATAAATTGTACTCTCAAGATTGTAGTGCAAGATCATAATGAATCCACAAGAAAAAAGGAAGAAGTTAGATTTCAGAGAGATGATGAGGCTACAGACGAAGAGGAAGATCAATCTGCATTAGGGCGAACTCCTCCCTTGTTTCGAGCCATCCTATTTGGAGACTCCCAATAAATATGAATGTTGAACATGGGGAGTCTATGCAGTAGCTACTACATATAAAAGAACCATATTTTGAGCAGTTTGAAGTGTTCGCAGAATTTTGGAAAAAAGTTCAGAATGGTTTGATGACAAAGGTGCATAATTTCTTGTAACAATTTGTTTTTGGAGCACATACACATGCAGGTATCAGTTGGAAGTTACATAGGAAGAAGTTTATGATTATATTCCATGTATGTATTCAGGCAGGGATATATTCAATATAGGTTGTTCCAAACATGTAGAGTTTGATTTGCATATAGAGAAAACGAGTTGACACATTTGATTCAGGTTGAAGAAACAGGAATATGTGATGATTAGTTGAAATGAAGAAGTATTCATAATGGTAAAGTGACAGATGGGTGAACATAATACCCCTAGGCTGAACCCTAACTGTAAATGTAAATACAAATGTACTTAGGCTGGTGAGCCAGGATGCAGAAAGGAAAATATACATCTATGATGTAAATGTAAATGTATTCACATGAAAATATTAATGAAAAACACATCATTGTATGTAGACCAACCATGTAAAAGAGTATGGGGGACTAAAATCCACTAGTTGGGGAAAGGGGGATAAAATTTAAGGATAAGGGGCTAAGCTAGGGAGCTTAAGCCAAAAAGGAATATTATATTGATATTCCTTAAAGTATAAAGTATGGATAATTATTTTATCCTAAGTTCTAAGGATGGGGACAAGTGGGCCAAGGTAATTCTCAACAATACAAGTGTCAATTTGGGAACATGCATATAAAGAGTTTGGACATTTTCCATCATTCCATCATTTCTCCATTCCTTCACTCATGTATTTCAACTGTCCTCCATAATTTTTTGTTACTATCGTTGTACCTGTACTGTACCCGAACCAGTACCATACATGTACTTGTACCTATACTTATACTTGTACCTATATTTGGTTATATTAGAATCTAGACTGAAGAATTGAGTTGTCAGTCCCATGGGATATTGAAGAGGTGAGTTGTCAGGCCCATGGGAAATTTCCTCTAGGTGAGATAATTTATGGGAATTGATCTCTCGAAGGTGCCAGACTGAAGCTACAGGGATTTGAGACTTCCTGTATGACCTATTTTTGAAGCCTCAGAAAGGAAATGGGGTAGTCGAGGGACTATTGAGCAGAGGAGGGGCACATTTCTTGGGGTGGGACAAGAATGTGGGGTATGAGGGACTGTAGGTTGTTATTTTGATTTGGCAATTGTGATGGAGTTTTTCCTATTTTCTGAGATACATCAACCTGGTTAGGAAATCCTTTACCCAGGTGGATTTTAGTCCCAGCTCAGGGTTGACCCACTGCTAAGAGTTTTGGGTAGTGTAGTCTAAGGCTGGGAGGAATGTGGAAGGTCTTCACTAAGTTGGTAATATTTTTACCAATATAAGTATCAATTGTGTGTTAAATTACATGCCACATTATTATTTATGAGTTTATTTTTATGGGTTTTTCTTGTGTGTTGCATGTGTATTTCCAGTATTATTTTGTATGAATTTGTTTATTTGCAGAGTCTTTGTATGTTTTAAATTTTGTATATAGTTCAAAACTTTTATGTGGCATAGCTCAACAGGTGGTTGGGGATGTTAGAATATGGTATTAGAGCTCCAGTTTTCAACACTGAGCCTGGATGGGCCGAGAAAGTTTAATTGAAGTGAAATTTCATAAAGAATTGGAGTTACAGGGTGCCAAGAGGGTGCTGAGAGAACACTTTGACAGTGATCGAGAGGTGTAGGGGTTCAAGAAAGCAAGTAGAGGCCAAGGATTCGACCCCACCGAGGATAGAAACCACAAAAACCATTGATTTGGGATGCAAGATTAGATTTGGGTTGGTGGATCAAACCCATATGAGAGGAGAAGCATATAATAGAGGAGATCATATCCTAGCCATTGGATATAAGAGTGGGAGAATGTAGGTCATCGATCAAGGTTCTTAGGTTGTAAGTCTTGGCCAAAGTGGGGTGGATCTCAACTGTAGATTATATCGTGGAATCTAAGCTATAGATCTCACAGTTCGACGATTCGACACTTCGATATATTTTAGACCTTCTGTTTCTAGGAGGAGAAATCCTCGAAGCTCATAGTCCCGAAACATGTCTTAGTCATAAATATTAGAGTGAACTTGGGGCTGTTGATTGGTATCCCTTTGACGTTCAACTATTCGATATATTTCAGAGGTAGCCATTGGAAAGTGGTTGAAGCCCCGAAGATATGAAGTCCCAAAGTGAATCTACACCATAGATCACTGGAAGAGTGCAAGCCATTGGATCCTCGAGGGGTTTGACAATTCGAAACTACAGGAAAATTTGGTTCTGGTTGCACAGGGTGGAGATTTTACCGAAGTTCTGAAGGTCAGAGTAAATCCTAGTGATTGATCAAAGGAGAGTCTCAGTCGTAGATCTCCTCCCTTCACCATTTTTTTGTTCGACAGTTTGGGAGTGTGGGGGTGATCTAAAAATGAAGAAGATTGGTATTCTTGAAGATATTTGCAAGTAAAATTTATGTTTTAAAATGAAAATGGATAAACTTTGCAACACAACTTTAATAGGATTTACTCATTCAAGATGCATATAAACAACAACATAATCAATGAACAGAAAACACATAACACAACAAATGATAAAGGAGTTCACCCCTCTCTTGGGCTACATCTCCTGGTCCAACTTCAAATGGATCATTTGTATTATTTGCTCAAAGTGCTCAAAAATTTGATTTATAATGCTCAAAATGCCAAATAGACTGCTCCAATGGCTTCAGAACGTCCAAAAACCCCTAGCTGGGCTTTTTCGGCACCTCGTTTGGCCAAAAATTGAAGAAAATTGTAAGGTAGCTAGAGAGGTAGTGGGGGGGCCCAGAGGGCCCATAGTGATAATAGTGGAGGTAATTCAATGTAAGGTGGACTAGGTCCACTATATTATTAAATAAGGCCCACTATGGTAGTTAGATATAATAAATGTAAGA
>ML798102.1:142884-157659 GCA_009831015.1 Picea engelmannii
CTTGCTGCCAACTTGGCGCAACTTCCCAGCTTCAGGGAACTCCTGTTAGTTTTCACTTTCAGGAAAACATGGTCACCCACTTTGAATTCTCTATGGGTTCTGTTACTATCAGCGTAACTTTTCTGCCTGTCCTGGGTAGCTTTTAGATTATGTTTAATTCTTATCATTTGATCTTCCATCTCTTTGAGCAGCTCAGGCCCAACTACTGCTCTGTCAGTTGCATTATCCCAACTCATTGGAGTGTTTCACTTCCTTCCATAAAGTGCTTTGAATGGGCTCATCTTCAGTGATGCATGATACCCATTATTGTAGGCGAATTCTACCAAATGCAGGTAGTCTTCCCACCTTGATGGTTTATCCATCACATACATTCTCAGCATGTCTTCTATTACTCTGTTTAATCTCTCTGTCTGTCCATCAGACTCGGGATGATATGCTGTGGTAAAGTTCAGATTCGTTCTGAATCCTTTGAACAGTCCTTTCCATAAATTCGAAGTGAATTTCGAGTCTCTATCAAACACAATTGTCTTAGGAATTCCATGCAAGCGTGCAACTTCTTTTAAGAAGATATCAACAACATCTGCTGCTTTGTGGGTGGTTTTCAGTGGAATAAAATGGGCAGCTTTAGTAGGCTTGTCCACCACCACCATGATTGAATCATGCTGCTTGCTTGTCCTAGGTAGTCCGGTGATAAAATCCATTGTTACAACGTCCCATTTCCACTCAGGAATAGGTAAAGGCTGCAGCAACCCTGCTGGGTGCCTATGATCAGCCTTAACCTTTTGGCATTCCATACATCTAGTGATGTATTCAACGATTTCTTTCTTCAAACCTGGCCAAAAGTAATGGCTTTTGACTGTTGCCACAATCTTCTAATATCCATGATTGTTACACATTATTTTCATAATCCCCATGATTGTTAATGATGTAAACCTATCTATTTCCTTCAAAGGGGTTAGTGGCCTGAGTTCCTAAAGAGAGAAGGGAGAAGAACTTTTCCTGAGAAAAGAAGTTCCATTTTTCTATGTAAAAACCTTATAAAAAAGAAGTTCACAGGTTGCTATATAAGCATGGTGCGAGAATGACCCATTCTCGTAGATTGCACTATAGCTAGGGTGCGAGATGTTCGCAGGTTGCTCTATAGCTAGGGTGCAAGAATGCCTCTTTAGTTAGTAAATTCAATATCTAAAACTTAAGGAAAGCATCATGTTCTGGTGTGTTTTGTTCTAGATCCAGGTGGATCTAGGGAGATTGGTTAGTGTCCGCACCTATGGATTTGTCCAATAACAAGGATGTCCAGCATAAGTCACGTTATGCATCTTCTTTAGAATTGCCAACTTCAATTCTCGGACATTGGGTACATATACTTTGTTTTTATACAGAAGTAAGCCATCAGTTCCCAAGGTGTAACTTTCCTTGGTTTGTGGTCTCTCACACTGTTGTAACTTTTCTACTAGACCTCTGTACTGCAAATCGACATTGGAAGCTTCCAAAATTATGTCTTTAATCTCAGTTCCGTACATGCTAATGGTTGTAGCATGTAATTTGTGTGCTTTTTTTTTGAGTGCATCAACCACCTTATTTTCTTTCCCTTTGATATGCTTGATATCAAAGTCATATTCGCACAGAAACTCCAGCCATCTAATTTTCCTAGCATTTAAGGTCAGCTGATCAAATAAATACTTCAGACCATTATGGTCTATTCTCAACTCGAATCTCTTGCCCATAAGGTAATTTCTCCATTTCCTCAAGGCGTGGACGATTGTTGCCAGCTCTAAATCATGAATGGCATAATTCTTCTCATGTTCCTTCAACTTTCGGGATTCATAACAAACTACAAATCCCTCTTGGCTGAGAACTCCTCCCATCCCCTCCTTACATGCATCTGTGCAAACTACGTAATCCTTGTTTGGATATTCAATATTTAGGATTGGAGCACTAGTTAGTAGCTGCTTCAATCGATGGAAGCTACTCTCACATTCTTCAGTCCACTGGAACTTCTTCTCCTTCCTTTGCAAGGAAGTGATAGAATGAGCTATCTTTGAGAATCCGGCTATGAACCTCCTATAATAGCCCACCAGACCCATAAAAGATCTAACTTCTGCAACATTCCTTGGCACTGGCCATTCTCGAATGGCCTATACCTTTTCAGGATCCATAGTGATCCCTTCTTCAGATATAATGTGTCCCAAGTAATGGATCTGCCTTTGGTCAAAAGAGCACTTGCTCAGTTTTGCGTATAGCTGGTGTTCTCTCAACACCTGCAACACCATTCTCAGGTGTTGCTCGTGTTCTTCCTCTGTCTTGGAATACACCAAGATATCGTCCAAGAAGACTATGACAAACTTGTCCAAATAATTTCTGAACACTCCATTCATTAAGCACATGAAAACAATAGGTGCATTTGTCGGTCCAAACAGCACCACTGTGAATTCATAATGACCGTACCTTGTTCTAAAGGCGGTCTTGCTAATGTTCTCATCCTTTATTCTCACTTGGTGATATCCAGATCTGAGATCTATTTTTGAAAATATTTTTGCGTCCTTCAACTGATAAAAAAGATCACCAATCCTTGGCAGAGGATACTTGTTCTTGACAATGACCTTATTCAACTGTCAAAAATCAATGCAAAGCCTCAACATCCCATCTTTCTTCTTCACGAATAGGACTGGGGCTCCCCACGGTGACACACTGGGGTGAATGTAACCTTTCTTCAGTAGCTCTTCGAGCTGCAATTGCAACTCTTTCAGCTCTGGCGTACTCATTCTATAAGGAGCCTTCAAAACTGGAGCTACTCTAGGCATCAAATTTATAGAAAAATCAATGTCTCTCTTTGGAGGTAGTCCAGGTACCTCCTGAAATATGTCCTTGAATTCTTTGAGTACTTCATGGCCTTCCAGATTCGATACTACATATCGGGATGCTTCTTCCACCCGAGCTGCAAATACTTGACAGCCTTTCCGGTAACATTTCTTCAGTTGCATGGCTGAGATTTCCCTCACAGCCACGGCTCTAGGAATTCCTTGGACTGTTCCCTGATTTCCCTCTTCGTTCAGGCATGTGAACCTCTTTTTACGACAATCCAAAAGGGCATGGTGTTGGTCCAACTAGTCCATCCCAATTAAGCAATTGTATGAGCCTAAAGGTAGAATGTTCAATTCATCCTTAGTGCTCATTCCTTTCATGTCCACTGAATAAGACTTAACCAATTCAATGACCTTCCTCTTGGTCCCTGTGGCCAACTACACTAACCAAGACTTCTCATGTTTTCTTCTCATTAGATGCAAACTTTCCACCACTCTAGGATCTACATAACTATGGCTAGCCCCTAAATCAATTAAAATAACAAGTGGTCGATTGTTGATCATACCTTCCACTTCAATCATGTGCGATTGAAATTATTCTTGCTTGTTGTCCAGGGCTGCGTAGATCCTTGGCATTCTGCTGCCCATATCCTCCACTGTTTCAGCTTGCTAAACAGTATGGACAATTCTCGCTTTATCTTTTCTGTGGGGGCAGTCTCTGTACCTATGGTTCCCTTTACAACCCCAACACTCCATAGGTGGCGATCTTGGAACCTACTCACTCCCTTCAACTTTCCTGGGCTCTCTAAAAGATGTCTGTCCCCAAGGACTGTTTCTGAAAAAGGAAGGCTTGTATCCCTTCTGCCTCTGTTCCTTCTTAAACTTCCTCTGATCATTCCAAACCTTTCGAAAGGTAGGATTTTCTCTTTGTTGTTCGTATAGACATTTCTCCCTTCTTATGGTTTCTTCCATGGTCTTAGGATCGTCATACTGAATCTGGTCACCAATGGAAGGTGGTAGTCCACTCAAAAAGTCTCAGATACCTCTGAATTTTGACAGCCTCATCTTTTATGAATGGAACATACTTCAGTAGTTTCAGAAAAATTCATTCATACTCATCAATGGTCATACTGCCCAACTTGAGTTCGAAGAACTCCTTCATATTTTTGTCATAGTATATTTTAGTCAGGTATTTCTTCTCGAAATACCTCTTAAATTCCTTCCAAGTGACATCTTTCTCTCGGATGTGTTGCACCTGCACAAACTGATCCCACCACATGGATGCTTTTCCTTTCAGTTGGTACATTGCAATTCTTCCTTCTACGTGGGCCGAATAATTCTGCAGTTGGAAGTATTTCTTCATGCCAAGCAACCAGGTCTCGAAATATTCTTCCTTCTTATGTTCTCCATCGAATGTTGGAGGATTAATCTTGTTCATATCCCCTTTCAATTCATCCTTTCCATATTTTCGATGTTTTCTGGTAGGGGACGAGCTTGAACTATTGTGTGTCTCCTTGCCAGAATGCTTCGGGGAGAGACGACAATGTCTGTTACCACTCCTCGATCTCTTTCTCCCCTCAGGAGTTCTGACACTTCTTGATCTGCTTGTGTCACTCCCCTTTTCCAATTTCTTTTCTATTCTTTCCAGGCTCTTCAACATTTTTAAATTGAATTCACCCTGCCGATCCCGGATTTTCATGAGCTTTCGGATATCAGCTAGGCAAGCTTGGACATCTTTCTGCAATCCTTCAATGAGTTGCATCATATGTTATTCCTTATCCATCTCTTTTCTGTGCCCATTGGAGTTTGATCCTTCCACTCCCATATTGACATCCTTTCCTTCCTGTTCATCTCTTGTTTCGGAGGCAATCATCACCTTTTCCCATTCCATACTCGGCGTTGGTTAGCTGGAATCTTGAGCTCCGTTGAACTCTGCACATGCACTGTGCAATTAAATTCGAAGTTTTTTAGGCCATTACTCCTTCAGAACAATCTGTAACATTTATAAGCCAATATGAACAAGAACGAAAGACATTTTGATTTAATTAAGTTTTCTGGGCTCTCGTTTGGTTCTGCAATTTTCGTGTTTTCGAAACTTTCATTTTCAGCACTTCAAGATTTCGGGACTTCGGGTTTCGGTCCGCGAAGATCCCACAGTTAGATATTCGTAACCAGAGTCACCCTTTTGCAATTCGTGATCTCTCTAGTTCGTGAGTTGAAGACCCTCGACTCATTTCCTCTAACCGTCGATACCCGAGATGTGACACGGGTATGGCTCCCTCCTCACTATCTTCTGCTACGCATGACCGTAGTCTAGGCCAAGTGCTATCACCCTTCGCTATTCGCACCTTCATGAGTTGTGGCATCCAATCCTGTGCCTCCCTTTCACAAAACCTTGAGAAGTGATGTTGACTTTTCTCCTCTCATTCTCGCTACTTCGCGACTTTGCGAGTTTCAATGTCGAGCTCCCATGCCCTTATCTCGTGAGTTTTTGAAAATGCGAATTACTTTATTCTCTGGGCCCACAACACAGCTGTCTCCCTTCACCACCATGGCATGTGGTACATTCAAGAGGTTCCATGTCGCTTTTAACGACGTCATCGGGTCCCACCACTCTCGCCTGTCTCCTCAACCCACTGGCACATGGTACATCTCCATGTGTCCACGTCCATTCCTAAAAAAATCCAATGATCAGATCTTTCTCAGATCTACAACATCAATCGCATTGCACACCTTTAAGTGCAGTACAAGTGGCAGAGGGGGACCTATTTCACATGCCACACTATTCTGAACCCTCCCCCCCCCCTCATTAAAGGCAGAATGACAAGGGGGTCTGGAATTCACCTGAGCACCATTGAACAAGGTGAATTAATATCAACTGTTCGAGAGTTGCATGTCCGATTTCGAACCCTCCCCCCCCCTCTCCCACTGCTAAAGGTAGGATAGCAAGGGGCTCTAGAATGAAACCTCAGCCATAGATCTGGGTGGGTGGACTTTGGCCATCTAGATCTACTCGCTACTTACCTTAATCCTCATTCGCATGCCAACTTAAAGCTAGAATATCTTACTCACATCTAACGGTTGTCACAGACTCTGAGATCTTCTGAAAGAATCTCGTCCGTTCATCGGGTTTATCATCACGAGAGTCTGAACTCTCGATCACGGGACTCCCAAAATCTTGATCCCTAGTTTCTCGATGCAGTTAATCTCTTGACACGTAACCTTCGTCCATCAAATGGTTCAGATCTATCTCAGGTTTTTCACCATGAAAAATCTCGAGCCTTCGTCATCAGGATTCCCGATTCCGCAATTCTCGATTTCCCGAAATGGGTAATCTCACGACACGTGGCCTCCATCGTTCGGATGGTCTAGATCTATTTTGGGGCTTTCACCCCTATTCACCGGGGTTTTAACCCTCAGATAACTCCTGATAGATCCAATGGTTGTTGGGTTTTCCGGCCGAGATCTGATGGCTCAGATGGTTCCTAACTAACTCGGGATTTCACGTATCGTGATTTCCACATTCTTGTGCAATTCCAAAGGGATTTAAACCCCGTGCACACTTTCCAGATCTAACGGTCATGAGGGTTCACCTTTCCTCCCGAACATATCCTAAATCTCTTACACTTTTGCTGTAGAGTCCTCTCTCCTTGTGGACTTATACCCCACTGGTTGCGGTTTCATAATGCCGCTATACCTCCTGAGCTTAAAACTCGTCAAGTAATTCCTTGACATTTTGGAGCAAACCAGGGTCTGAAATTAGCCTTCCAGACCCAATTTCCCTTCACATTCTTGGTCCAAAGACCGCTCCACTGGCCCATCTAGGCTTAGTGTTGAAACCTCGCTTTGATACCAAACTATAGCACACCTTTTATGCTACTTTGTTTAATCGCTCTTAAAAGAAAAACTTATAACACCACCTTGCACATAACTCATACAGGTATTATAAATCTCATGCATTTAAACAAATAAACACATTCTACACAGAGTATTCATATGATTTACTGCCATAATTAACAGTCCATGGAATTTCATACTAATTCATATACACAACGGAAATCATGATATCATAAGCAGTAGAGTCATGCAAAACATGATTAAAACATAATCAGATACTTATCTTTTAACAGTGGTAGAATCCACCAACCAAGTGTAGGCCTTCCATGAACCTCCCAACCTTAGACCACACTTCTCATCAGCTCAGCAGTGGGTCACCCCCGAGCTGGGACTAAGCTCCACCCCAAGACAAGGAAATCTAGGCTAGGCTGAGGTTACAGGAAAAAACAACACACAACCACAAGGAAGGGATTCTCTCCAAGGAACCTCCCATGCTCACTGCCCACAGACCCTCATTCCCCACATGCCTGTTCCACCCCAGGAGTATACACCTTCTCTATCACCTAGATAGTCCTTCGGCTACTAATCTCCCTTGCCTTGGGTTACAGGAACAGGTCGGACCGAAAGTCTCTGGGCTCTATGGCAGCTACAAGGTTCCTTCCAGGAGTTCTCTCCTTCCTCTGCGCACTCTCTCACCTGGAGGGAGTCACTCACAAGCCCAACAACCTGTTCTTCCAACTTCAACCACCTCTCTCACCTAGAGAGAGTGTTGTACAAACTGGCCAACAAGACACAAAGGAACAAACAATACATTTCCACGACAGTCCACGAGAATCCAGACACGAACACCCCAGGGCAGCTCCAGATAGGTGCAATAGTATAACCAGGCTTAGCAGGGACGAGACACTTCTGTTTCCTCAATTTGGCAACATGGGATAGACTCACACTCTGGATTCTCAAGAATGCGTGACGAGTCATCCACGCAGGGGTTGATTTAGACTCCATAGTTTAGAACAAAGAAGGGGTGTACCAGCTTTCCAGAACAAACAAAGACTCTTTCCCAAAATCAACACAGGCTTCTCATTCAAGGACTGTACACACAGGTTTTCTCAGAGCCAGACATAGGCTTTTGAATCACAAGGATGCACGAAGGTTCTCTACAGGAGTCAGGTTGGTAGTACTATCCCCGGGCTCCGTACGCGGTCAGATGATAGGGTAGAATGGGGAAGGAAACCTTCTCATGGATCACCCTGGCCATTTTATTCGCATGCGTTAGGGTTGACACTTGTCACCCATGAAAATGCATGCGTTCCACTAGCACGCATCACCCTTGTACATCCTCCCTTACCAAAACTTAGGATAAACATAAAATTCACATGTCTTTTGGGAATAATATTAAAATATTATTCCCAGGCTTAATCTCCCTAGGCTTATCCCCTAGGCTCAACACTTAGCCCCTTTCCCACCTTCCAGCCCCTAATTCCTTGCCCACTTTGTGGATGCTCAATCCCCATTCACTCATTCATCGTGGTCGGTCTGCACCTGGTGGTGTTTATATTTTATTAAATGTTCTGCATACATACAAGTACAACAGCAGGCTCCTGGCCTTCAACACTCAGGCTCCCTGGTCTAACAACACATAAGCCTCCAGCTTATACAAAGTTGGCTCACCAGTCTATAAAACATAATTACAATTCCTTTCAAAACATGGTTTACAATGGGGCTCAGCCTTGGGGACACTACAGCGTACTTGGTCAGTCTATCAAAAATCACCATGATGACACTCTTTCCTTCAGACTTCGGTAACCCTGTGATGAAATCCATGGAAAACTCCTACCAAAACTGACTTACGATGGCTAATGGTTGTAAAAGACCTGGGGTATTAATTGTTTCCACCGTATTTTGTTGGCAAACCAAACATTTTTCCACAAACCTTTGAACATCAGTTTTAAGGCCATCCCCAAAAAAATCTTTCTTGAGTCTATGGTAGGTTTTCAAAAATCCCAAGTTCCCTCCTACTAGAGATGTGTGCAATTCCAATAATACGTTTTGTTTGAGTTGGGATTTCTTACATAAATATAAGCGATCTTTGTACCATAGTGAATCATTTTTAAATGTAAATGTATCTGATGCACTAGAATCCTGCTACAACCTTTGAATGAGAGTCCACACTTTTTCGTCATTCTTCCATTCATCCCTTGCTTCTATTATCCAATCGGGTTGTATGATCGAGATAACATAGAGAAAGACCTCAACATATTCATACTTTCTTGAGAGTGCATCTGCCACAACATTTTTCTTCCCCTTTTTATAGACGATTTCAAAATCATAACCCAATATCTTGGTTACCCATTTTTGTTGTTCTACTGAAGATAGTCTTTGTTCCAAGAAGTATTTAAGACTATCATGATCTGTTTTGACCTTGAAGTGCCTACCTATTGGGTAAGGATGCCATTTCTTCAATGCATGTAGTATTTCCATCATTTCCTTCTCATAAATGGCTTTGTGTAAGTCCTTTCCCTTGAGTGGTCAACTTTCAAAAGCCAGGGGCCTTCCCTCTTGCATTAGAACAATACCAATTCCATTTCCTGAGGCATCACATTCCGCAATAAAGGTTTTTGTGAAGTCTAGAGTGGTCAAGACATGAGATTTTCACATCACCTCTTTAAGTTGTTCAAAATATTTAGTTGCCTCTGGATTCCATGAAAATGCATCCTTCTTAGTTAGTGCTGTTAAAAGTGCTGCTATTCTTCCATAGTGTCAAACAAACTTGCGGTAGTAACCTGTCAAACCCAAAAATCGTCTAAGATTATTCAATTTTTTTGGAATCGATCAGTCCATCATGGCCTTAATCTTGTTAGGGTCTACCTTAAAACCTTCATGAGATACAATATGACCCAAATACTCTACCTCCTTCACTCCAAAGAAACATTTGGATGGTTTTGCATATAGTTTTTGCTCCTTTTGTAATTGTAGAACCTTGTCAACATATCTCACATGATCCTCCCAAGACTTGTTATATATTAGTATATCATCAAAAATTATTAATACAAATTTTCGAAGGAAGGGCTTGAAAATGGAATTCATCAACCCTTGTAATGTGGAAGGTGCATTTGTAAGGCCAAAAGGCATGACCAAAAATTCATAATGGCCTTCATGAGTTCGAAATGTTGTTTTTGGGATATCTTCTTCCTTCATTATAATTTGATGATACCGTGAACGAAGATCCAATTTTGTGAAATAGATTGCTCCATGTAGTTAATCTAACAATTCATCAATGAAGGGAATAAAAAACTTATCTTTAATAGTGATCTTGTTGAGATCTCTATAATCTGGACACATACACCATGAGCTATCTTTCTTGCATACCATTACCACTGGTACAGAGTAAGAACTTTGTCTAGGTCTAATAATGCCAACCTCTAACATTTCTTCAACTATGCGCTCAATTTCACTCTTTTGCGCATAAGGGTATCTGTATGGCATGATGTTAGGAGGAACACTCCCAAGAATTAGGTGAATTTCATGAACATGATTTCGAGTGGGTGGAATACCTTTGGGAATATCTTCAAATACTTGGGAATGCTTATCAATGATCCCTTGGAGATCTTAAGGAATAGATGGCTTAAATGTTTGAACACCTAGTGAGAATAGTTGTGCAATAATGCCTTGATGCCCCTTTTTCAATAATTTTGTCATGCCATTAGAGATTATCACCTTACCGGGTTTCCCTATGATACCTCTTAACTTAATTTCTTTTCCTTCCAATGAAAATTTCATGAAAAGTTCTTGAAAATTTAAATCCATTGTTCCTAATGATTGCAACCATTGGATTCCTAGTACAACATCAACACCACCCATGGGTATAGAAATCATTGGACTACTCATTACATATTCCCCCATAGTAAGATTGATCTTATTTCATTTTCCTGAGCAATTGATAGTTCCTCCATCTACAATCATTACTTGAAACTCTGGCATTGGATATACAAAGAAATTGACAACTTTGGCTAATTTATAGTGAATGAAATTATGAGTACTGCCAAAATCAATTAGAACTATTACCTTTTTCTTTTTGATGTATCCTTCGATCTTGAGGGTTTGAGGAGTGCTAATTCCAGCCAATGCATTACATGATATCGTGGGAGTCAAATATTCAAACAAAATTGCTTCTACGTTTTCATCTTGAGATGGTTCTTGTTCTTGTTTTTCTTTCTCTTCACAATCTATGTAGAATAATTTCTTCTCACCACACTTATGTCCCTTACTGTACTTGCTGTCACAATTAAATCATTAAAACTTTTCTTTTCTTTCCTCCAATTGTTGAGGTGTCAACCTTGTAGGTTGAGGTGTTTTAGAATAAGGAGAATTATTCTCTCTATAGATGTTGGGATTGGTCCTTCTAGTAGCCATAGCCATATTTTTACTTTCAACCTTTCTTGCCACCTTAAATGCATTCTCCAATGATTTGGGTTCCCAAAGGAGAACCTCATGTTGAATGTTATCCTTTAAAGTTCCTATGAATACATCAATCAAGTGGTCATATGGAATATATTTTACCTTTATATTCAATCTTTGGAATTTCTCATTGTTCTCTGTAACTGAACCCTTTTGCTTGAGATTTATCAATTGGCTAAAGAAGATATTGTTCCTTGTATCCTCATAGTGTTCTATCATTTCTTCCGTGAAAATTGTCCAAGTGAAGAGTTGGTTGCAAGAACAAATCCATCGATACCATTCAAATTTATTGGGTTCTAAATATAAAGAAGCAATTCGTACTCTTTGTTTATGTGGCACATTATGTAGATCAAATAATTGCTCCATCTGAAGTATCCATGTGATTGGGTCCTTGCCATCAAACTTCCTCATATCAATCTTAGGAACGTGGTTGGTCTTCAACCCAAAGTTGGAATTTCTCCATTCTTGATTCACCTTCCTTGTGTCCTCATCATGAATTTCATGGGATACATTTTCACTTTCAGGTGTCCTCTCTATTATGAAATTTTTCAATCCTTCCATGATCTCCCTTTTTAAACTCTCCATCATCTCTTGTAGTTCATCTTTTGTTACTTTATTCTTTTGTAAATCATTTATGTCCCTATGAATTTCTTCACCTTCATCAAGAGTCCATGTAGGATTATCTGGAGGCTTATTTGGTGTAGAAGTTCCCTTTTTGGGTGGCATGTTGTCCAAGTATCACTTTTGAACCATGATTTTGAGGTGGTTCTGCTAGACAATATTTATTCTGATGTATCTCCAAATTTTCGACCCTTTTGGGTATGAAACTTTAATTTTTGTATTTCTCTGATATTTCTTCTCCACAATGCCATAGGTCCAATCAAAATTGTATGTGCCAAGTGGAATTTACGGTAACTTCCCCACAAGTTGTTGATTTTTGGCCTTTCGAATAGATGTCACTTGTATAGCGTTCCCCACACAAAATAATTAATATAAAATTTTGAAACTCGTACCAGAAATACTATAGAGTATCCAATATCCAATGAAGCTAGTCTCACTCAATTTGGATACTCTAGGAAGAAGTTATGATTGTTTTACCTGGAACACCTTCTTGAGACTAGTAAGATACCCTATCTTCCACAGGGTGTATCTACAAATTTAAGACAACCCATAAGATGAAATTTTTAACACAGATACCTTACTAATTTATGTGAATATCCACTAGATTTCAGGGCCTGAAATGTTACAGAAAAACTTTTATAGTGAAAATTCCACAATGACTCAGTTCAGGATGATTCCATAACCTTATATTGCACAAGCTGTATCTATGAAATTATAAGGCCTCGGGAGCTTAAATTTTAACCCAACATACCTTGATCCATATACTAAATATCCTACAAGCCATTATATCTGAAACATTGTAGAAAAAAAGTTATAGAGAAAATTCCAAGGTGTCTCAGATGTAGCAGTGAAACCCCAAGACCTTGAGCTCTGATACCATATGTTAAGAACCAAATATCAGTATAGCATAGAAAAACATCAGAATAAGTACTCAATTCCTTGAAAAGGAAAGAAATTCAGATAATAAGCCTCCTCAAGGGGGAAACCTCCTTATGCCCACATAAATGTACAATTCCAAGATGATTCCAAATGAAAATGTCTCCTTGGTATATATAGGAGACTAGGAGGTATAATTACAACTAATGGAATAAATCCAACATAAATAAAATAACATTACTAATGTAATATGCCCCAATTAAGGGGTAATGATCCAATATTAGGGCTTAACATTGTGGGTAAATATTCTAAATTCCGAAGTTCTGGAGTGTCGAAGTAACGAAGCTCTGGATAAAGTCCATTCAAGAGTTTATCAGTTCAACAGTCTGGGAGATCTACATGTTGGATTCGTGGAAATTCCTGAAGCCTAGAGTCTCGAATATACACCATAGATCATGGAGGAGAGAAGAGAATCACCGCCAACCACCAGATCTGGTCGTAAGAGTTTAGAGAGAGGAAGGATAGGGAGAGGACCTACACTTGCTGGTAAAAGTCACTTTATGACCGAATTTTGTAGGTGACCACTCTGGGCTATTGGAGTGTTGGAAAAGTGAATTTTAATAGAGTGTTGAAGTGACATAGCTCCAGATAGCACCTTTTAGTTGATTTCTTGGTTCTAGCCCATGGTCGCATGATATTTCCATCGAAGGAAAGGGGCTAGCGCATGTGGTTTTGATTCTAGGTGAAAGGGGATTAGAGTAAAGAGACTACATGTTTTGTTAGACCTGCATAATGAAATAAAAAGGGCATTTTTTCATTATGAGAGGATCCAACACGCATCTAAGAGCTAATTTGGCTCCCGAAGATCACATATGCAAGGATTTCCCTCAGATAGACAATTTTCAATTAACCATAACTTTCTTCTCAAGACTCAGAATTGAGCATGGAATTAGGTGTTGGAAAGGTCTTAGAAAAAAGACTATAACTTTTACCAAGAAAATTGATATAGGTAGTCAATTTTTTAGGAAATTGGAATAAGGAATTATGATGCATTATTGAACCAAAATTGTACATAACTTCATGAAATTGTTAAATCAATTAACCTAACAAGTTTTGTTGGTTGCACATTTTGTAGAGTTAACAAAAATTAGATCAGAACAAGATCAACACAGAGTTTAGAATCATGGAATACACACATGGGGCTTACATCTAGGAAGATGAGATCAGAGGGATCTATCTCAATATGGGTAATGATGGTACAAGCTCAAATGGACATGGAGAAGGAAATGAATAAAGAATGAACTTGGTAGAGACCATTAAAATTTTGCAAAATGATGTCCAAAGTTATAAATATGATAATGAGAGGCTTATGAAATATAAGGAGAAGTAGGAGGAATTCAACATAAATTTAATGCAAAGCTTGGGAAGAATAGAAAAGAAGATGGATAAGGATAATCACTCAATCAAATCAGGAAGTCACAGGTCTCATGATGATAGGAGAAGAAAAATAAGTGTTGTAAGACATCACCATAACTCCCCAAGGAATTCCACTAGGAGATCACATAGTAGTTCAAGTCCATCTCCTATCAAGAAACATAAGAGGAGGTGTTAAGAACCAAATATCAATACAACATAGAAAAACCTTAGAATAAGTACCCAATGCCTTGAAAAAGAGAGAAATTCATATAATAAGCCTCTTCGAGGAGGCAACCTCCTTATGCCCACATAAATGTACAATTCCAAGATGATTCCAAATGAAAATGTCTCCTTGGTATATATAGGAGACTAGGAGGTATAATTACAACTAATGGAATAAATTCGACATAAATAAAATAACATTACTAATGTAATATGCCCCAATTAAGGGGTAATGAGCCAATATTAGGGCTTAACATGATCCTCCCCTCGAGACAAGTGTTTTATGAAAATCTTGAGTAACTCTGGATGCTTCTGTATAAAAGACTCATCTTCCCAAGTGGAATCTTCAGCTAGTAGTTTCCTCCATTTAATGAGTGATCCGAATTATTTTCGACACGAAATGAGAGCGGAGATATAATAAAGAAATGCACAGAGATATTGCATATATTCAATAATATAACATAAATGTATCAGAGATGCAACCATAAACACAGATATACAGTAATACACGATTTCTATTAATCAAAGAAATGTACAGAGA
>ML798102.1:183532-207691 GCA_009831015.1 Picea engelmannii
GTATTAAATTAATGGTTAAAAATAAAATATAATGTTAAATGGGGTTACGTATCCCATAGGGGGATAACGTGACCAATACGTAAAGGGAAACATTTAAATAAGGGATAAGGCAAATAAATAAGGGATAAGGCAATTAATAAGGGACAAGGTAATTAATATTGGGATAAGGCCTTTACGAAGGGGATAAGGGTAATAAAGAGTTAGGTGGGAGTAAATGTGTGGGGCGGCGAAGGAGGAATCAGGGAGGTGGAGAAGGATTATGAGGGGGGATTCATTCATTCGAGGAGTGAGGGAGAAGAGAATTCTACGAGAGGGGAAGCTTGGAGGATTGGAGAGTGAAATTTTACAGTGGGATTTACAGTGCACCGGGGGGCTGAAGAGGTTTTGGGCTTGGAGGGCTAGGACATCCATTGATGTCTTAGGGCTAGTCATACTAGTCGGTAGGGTGGCTGGTTTTGGGGTGTCCTGAGGAGCAACGTCAGGTTCAAGCGGCGGATAGCATCAAGCGGCAGATAGCATCAGAGTGAGGTATGTAAATTGTTAGTAAATTTTATTTATTGAAATATTGGACTGAATGTGCTAGATTAAGTGAATTTTGAGTAAATTTTTAATTTACTATTCTGTTCTAAATTAATGGTTGTTATAATTAAATTAGAGCACTAAAATTACATTTTTAGATGAAATTATTATATATTCTAAGTCGAAGGAAGAGCATGAACAACACTTGAGGATGGTATTACAAGTATTAAGGGAGCATCAGTTGTATGCCAAATTGAGCAAGTGCTCATTTTATTAGAATCAAATTCATTATTTGGGATATATCATTTCAGAGGAAGGGATAATAGTGGATCCTGAAAAGATTGAGGCCATTAGAGGATGGTCAACACCAAAGAATGTGATAGAGGTCAGATTATTCATGGGCCTTGTAGGCTACTATAGGATATTTATTGAAGGATTCTCAAAGAATGCACACCCAATAATTTCCTTGTAAAAGAAGGGGGTGAAGTCTCAGTGGACTTTGGATTTTGAAAAGATTTTTCAACACTTGAAGAATTTATTAACAAGTGCTCCAATAATAAGGATTGATGATCCAAATGAAGACTTGATTGTATGCATTGATGCATGTACATAATGGCTTGGTGAAGTGCTCAATCAAAATGGGTATGTGGTATGCTATGAATCAAAGAAGTTGAAGGATCATGAGAGGCACTATGCTACTCATGATTTGGATTTGGAAGCCATAGAGAATGCCTTGAATATGTTGAGGCACTACCTCATGGGGAAAATGTTCGAGTTGAGGACATACCATAATGGTCTGAAATATTTATTTGGACAACCAACTCTAAATGTCAGGCAAAGTAGGTGGTTATAATTTCTTAGTGAATATGACTTTGATATAAATCATATCAAAGGGAAAGAGAATAAGGTGGTTGATGCATTTAGTATAAGGGTGCATGAGTTGCATGCTACAACCATTAGCATGTACCAATCATATTTGAAAGATAGAATCTTAGAGGCTCGTTGACGGACAAATTTGACATGCCATCAATTGGAAGAATAGATCCGGTCTGGGGTTGTCTAAATAACCCAAACCGTTTGGTGTAACCTATTCTGATGGGTTTAATGGTTTTGTTAGCCAACTAGGGTCCTAAAGATAGAAAAATGAAATAAACTAACTAAAGAAAAGATTCTTACAATCGACACAATAATTACAAATATTTATCTAAGAATGTGAATATAGAAATGATTATGAACAGTTTATATACAGTTTACAAGGTTTGCATGAAATCTTGCGAAAATGATTGTTTGATAATGTTTATGAATCAAATATGAACAACACTTCTTTTTGGATTTTTTCTTAAATATATTAAATAAATAAATACTAAATGAATACGATTGAAACAGTGACACAAAAATAGTCAAATCTAATTAATGTAATCATTGTTTCATTCATAAACAAATTAACTAAATAACACACAGAATAAACTGTACCTGATCAATGAAACTGGTATTATCTTTCTATGTTGTATGATCTCTTGCTTGTACTGTTGTTAAGGGAAACCTATAGCAGAACAATACTAGCACTTCTAGAATACATTCAAAGAAGTATTTGATATTGGAGAAAATTAATAACAACAGGAAGACAACTAATTAAAAATCATGTGATCTTAAGATAATCAATATTTGAGAACGAAAGAAAACTCAATTCTGAGTATTGATATTATCCATCATTTAACATTAGAAATAAATTCCACAATAATCAAATGATCGATTGATCACATATAAAAATGGAATAAGAAATTATGGACAACATATAACATTTAACAGTATGAAAACACCATATGATGACAGGCTAAAGATAAAATCAACCATAATAACATTCTCATAATACAACAGTAATGAAAGAATGAAATGGAATAAACATCACACAGGTCTAAATCCAAAGATGAATTTATTTCCCATATTCGTTTTCAAAATCACATGCCCATATTGTAGTCCTGGAAGAATTTTTAGGATAATAGACTCTTAAAGATTGAAAAAATTAATACATAAATGATAACAATTAACCATGTATTGATAAAATAGACTAAAGCTAATTTAAATCAATTCATAATAAATTATTCAAAGAATATAAAGATATTATAATGAAAATAAAAACCATTTTACCCACGGAAAAAAAACCATTAAGCAACCTGGAATTCCATATTCTTCTTTGAAAATACTCGTCCATTCTCTGAAAGATTCCAACCACCCGTTACTCCATTTGAAAAGAAGAAACGTTTAAAAAATAAACAATATACAAAATAGAAAGGATTAAAATCCTCCTCTCAATTTCTTGGATCCATGTGGCTCTAAACTTT
This sequence comes from Picea engelmannii, assembly GCA_009831015.1. Classification (NCBI taxonomy): domain Eukaryota; kingdom Viridiplantae; phylum Streptophyta; class Pinopsida; order Pinales; family Pinaceae; genus Picea; species Picea engelmannii. The sequence goes on from ML798102.1 coordinate 186,394, forward strand.
CTCATATATTTATACAATGAATGAATAGTCTGGGCGTCACTATTAATTTTCGCCACCTGAAATTTGCCTCGTATAGAGACATCAATATCTCTCAAAGCGTGCATTGTTTTGGGAAAATTTCCAAGTGGAAGGTAAATGGGTCCATTTGGGTTCTAGGTTTTCAACCGTTTCTTCAAACTCCTCACGGTTTGGCTGCAACCAGTCCTACAAAATTGCCTGTCTGATTTTGACGCCTTTCCAAATTTTATCTATTGTTGCTCATAAAATTATTTGTAGCAATCCAATATTACTTTTGGATCAATAATTTTAAATGTATTTGGATAATAAAATCAAGCCATGATCAGATCCGTATCAAATATTTGATAATAGAAACCTGTGAAACAAAAATAAACCTAAATTAATAACCTAAAAATTGTGAATAAAACAAAATCTAGAACAATAAAATAAAAAATGAATTTAAACTAACTATAAGTTTTAAACAAACATTGTTTATAATGATCTTAAAACTCTAGAAGCTTCAAGTTAATGGAGAAGAGAAAAATATTAATTTTGTTTTTTGACAAAATCAAATAAATTATAGATAATTCTTTTTTATTTTCTATTATTATTATGAGATGCAAAATGAAAAAAGAATTTAATTAATTAATATCACCAAATGATTTTATGAAAATGAGAAACTAACCAATATATTATTTTATGAAGTATTGAACACATTATTTAAAATAGTCAAACTTGCTAATGAGCGAAAGAAAGAACACATAATCATAATTTAAATGAAAGTAAAACAGTCAATAAAAATTAACGTTTTTGTTTAAATTGAGATTTCTATGCTTGTTTCTAAATTTTGACATATACTCTTGTAATGAATGTCTCATACTATAGTGAATGTCTTAAGTTTGTCTCAAAGCAAGACAAGGTATGGAACTATTTGAAAAGGTTGATTCTGTAGCTCATTATTATTATCAATATTTTAATGGGGGCCCTTAAAATTTTGTAAAACATTTAGGGGACTTGTTGGGGCCCAACAAATGGTGACTTACTGGGTGAAGCAGTTATCTCTGATCTGGTAAGATTTCATCTTAGAAAGAAAATAATAAGACTTTAGAAAAATGATTTAAGCTCCCTGAAATAAATTCACTCTGAGACCATATATTATTAGGATAAGCTTAATGTTAAAACCAGACAATAGAATTTTCTTTGTAGGGGATAATAACCTAAAATAATTTCTTAATCAAAGAGTCATGATGTTTATAAAAGAACTTCAACACCGTTGACAGAGCCACTGCTGCCAGTAGGCGTCCATAGCCTCGACGGGGATGTCATTTAACCCACTCAAATTTTTTAATCTGATCCAATAGTTGTATCCACATGATGTATACTTCCATAAAAGTTAATTTAAAAACATATACCTTCTACCTCTCGACCCGACATTGCTTCGTTGCTAGCAGGCATGTTCAGTACCCCGACAAAGTTGTCTTGGTATCATGTGTGCATTTACCCAATGTCAACAATCCTGTTTAGTACCTCGATGGGTTTACACACACTTCCCACACTTAAGTGTTTCCAACCCTCTTATGCCACTTTTAAATAATAATACAATTATAGATTTCTTGATGACAAAGAGAGTGGGTTGATACTGGAGGTTAATTGCAATGTAGGTGAATAGTTGATCAAGTTATTAATTTTCTTTCAAAACTGGAAGTTTTATCATGGTTTAAAGATTTTATATTTCCTTTAAGAAATCATCTAAAGAATGGGGAAGCACTTAAAAGTGATTCCTTAAGAATATGGACGGCATAAAAAGTTTAAAGATCATCGTAATTCTCAAATATTTAAACCATATCTTTGGTGTAATACTCTAGCAAAGACAATTTGAGGACAAAATGAAAGTGACAATTGACTTAAAAATCAATTGTCTAAGCTATATCTTAATATCAGGACCTCTTTGAAATATTTCAATTTGCTTGAAAAACACAAGTCTTAAAATAAATGCTTCCTTCGACAATAGTTTTTTGATCAGAAATATATTGATTCAAAAAGAAATATAAGAATAAAAATCATTCAAAGCAATCAAAGAAAACAAGAAACACACAACAAATCAAATCAAATTTTATTAATGGGATTCAAAATCAGAAGTACACAAAATCAAAACAACAAAAGAAAACTTTTCAGAAAACAATTTTGGCCAAAGATAAACTTGAGCTTTTGGATCCACTAACATCTCACTGTAAAATAAAGGAAGAACTAAATCATATAAAATATCATGTGCAAGCAAGTTCTTTTCTTAATATAGTAATGTATGAGATGCTACTTTGACCAAGCATTATTATTCAAAATAAAAGAGACTAAAAGAAAATAGAAAAATCCTTATTAAGATGAGTGCAGTCCTACCATGGCACCTTGGGTCAAGGTTGAATTGATAGTTCAAATTTACTTATCTCTTTACTTTCCATTTAAAATTTTCATGATGATATTGCGTTTTTGAAAAGAAATATTCAATGAAAAGTAGAGAGAAAAAGATTTAAAGTGGACTTCCCTGACAACATTCATATTATGGTTCTCTTGATGCACCCACTTGTGTTCATAACTGCATTATTACACAAATAAATATTGAGAAAGAAAACTAAAGGAAACCTACTCCTAAACCTACTCTAAACTACTAAATAGATCAAAACGTTAAGTAAAATCGTATTTCCAGTGTAGCCACAAGAGCATCTTCAATCCTGCAAGGCATAGAAAGTCAAAAATCAAAATAAAAGAATGAAGTATTTGCGGATACAAAAGAAATATGTCATGCTTACCTCCTATATATTCTTTTAAAAATAAAACAAGAATGACCTTACCATTCTTTTGAAACTTCTTGATGTATGAATCCTCCAACCATTATGCAATCTGGTCGTGATATGAGTCATAATGACATGTAAGAGTGTAAGTAAGTTTGGAAAACTTTTCAATATTATGGGGACCTGACATAACCATCATCCAATGCCGAAATGCCCCATCCTCCTGACAATTCTCCAAGTGTTCATCAATTTCTTCACATGGAGGATCTAAAAAAATCATGTAATGCTTTCTTCCTACGTATTTAGGTAGAAACAAAGCAAGAACAACTTTATCTTTATTATAAAGATTGTTCAGATACGAATCTTCATGCCATTCTAAGATCTTATCATAAAAATTAGGATGCAAACTATGAATTTGATGAAATGGATGTATCAATGGGGAACACATCATAAGAGGATTCATAACATCAATTAGATTATTGGTTTGAATGCTTCCTTTGATGATATTGATCGTTTCAAAATGCGAAGCATAAACATTAAAAATTGAACTAATCAAAGAATGAATATGCAATGTAGAATATTTGATTTCCATAAGAATAAGTGCATTGTCTTTTTCAACAATAAATCATGTAAAATCATCTTGCAACATGTCATTTTCCCATGTGAATGATGAAAGTGAAAGAACATCAAATCCAACTTCATAAACGTTATGTTTGAAATTAATTTCACCAAATTTTGGCATATCAAAAAGATTTGATTGTGATGGAAAAGAGTAAGATACTGTGGGTAAAGTATCAAGTCCACAATAATCTAAGAAGAGATCATGATATAAAGATTAAAAGGAATCAGAAATGAACACATGAAAATAATCTCTTTAGATATCATATTTAACAATGGTATTCTCAAGACATTCTTCTTCACTTTCCTTAAAACTTTCACTCTGTATTGGTGATAAATTCTTCAACATAATATGATCATCTGAATTTGTCTCATGTATGACAGATAATTTAAAACTTTCATGACAAACATCTAATATTTCCTGTGGATAAGGTATGATTTGTGGATGAGGGTTTAAGGTTTCTTCTTCCAATTGCAGATCTACATCTCTAATCAGTTTCATTGGAATGTTAGAATTCTTAAGATCATTTTCGTCACCTAAGTGTTCTTTAATAACTAAATTCAAGTACTAATTAGAGAAAGGGTTAGAAGAATATGGACATTCATCTTGACCCAACATCAAATCTTCTTCCGCGATGGTCGAGGAATGAGTATACAATGATTCAGAGGAAAAACTAATTTGATTGTCAGTAAGAACATTTTTAACAGATTCTACCTCCCTTGCTTGTTCAAAATTTTTGGATGGATTCCTTTCATCCTTCGAACAAAATTCTTCTCACAATTGAGTAGTAGGATTTGCAACTGATTCATCATTTGCGATTGAATATGACTCGATGACAGGAATGCAAGCATCATAGAGGATATTTAGTACAAATGACATGTCATCAAGATTAAATTTACAAAGAACATGATGGATTCTTGTTGAAAAGCCTTCTGGAGATGAATTTTCGTTGATTAGTATAGTCTAAAATTCTTCACATAATTGATTGTAATCATAGTTTTCAAAATCATCTAAAAAATCATCTACAAATTGAAACCAATAAATAATGTGATATGCGGGAAAAGACTCAAACCAATATTTAATCTGACCCCTAAAAGTAAAAGAAAAAAATTTGCATAAAACCTTTAAATCAGAAATATCATGTTTGATACATTTACACCAAAACTTGTTAATATGGTCTTTTGCAGATACATCCCTCCCACCATCAAAGGTGAGTTTGGAAAAGTGAGAGATTGTCTCATTAGGAATATTAGGTAATGAGAAGTGAAAAACATGTTCCAACACAATGGTTTGGGGAGCCACTCAGCCATGGGGAATCAAATACATTCAAAACAGAGACTCCTACAAGGCCAAGTTGTCCATCTGGAATGCCTTCTAGTGCATTTCAAGATGACACAAAAGAAGGATTTATAAATCTGGAATTATGAAAGGCTAAAGGGTGAAACATTTAATCATTAAATTTACTCATCCCTCCTTCTAGTGCCATTTGTTGACGGGCAAACTTGACATGCCGTCAACTGGAAGAATAGATTTGGTCCAGGGTTGTTTAAATAACCCAAGTTGTTTGGTGTAACCTATTCTGATAGGTTTAATGGCTCTGTTAGCCAACTAGGGTCCTAAAGATAAAAAAATGAAATAAACTAACTAAAGAAAATATTCTAACAATCGTCACAATAATTACAAGTATTTATCTAAGAATGTGAATATACAAATGATTATGAACAATTTATATATAGTTTACAAGGTTTGCATGAAGTCTTGCGAAAATGATTGTTTGATAAAGTTTATGAATCAAATCTGAACAACACTTCTTTTTGGATTTTTTTTTAAAGATATTAAACGAATAAATACTAAATGAATACGATTGAAACAGTGACACAAAAACAGTCAAAGCTAATTAATGTAATCATCGTTTCATTCATAAACAACTTAACTAAATAACACACAAAATAACTTGTAGTTGATCAACGAATCTGGTATTATCTTTCTGTGTTGTATGAGCTCCTGTCTATACTGTTGTTAAGGGAAACCTATAACAGAACAATACTAGCACTTCCAGAATACATTCAAAGAAGTATTTGATATTGGAGTAAATTAATAACAACAGTAAGACAACTAATTAAAAATCATGTGATCTTAAGAAAATCAATATTTGAGAATGAAAGAAAACTCAATTTTGAGTATTGATATTATCCATCATTTAACATTAGAAATAAATTCCACAATAATCAAATGATCGATTGATCACACATAAAAATGGAATAAGAAATTATGGACAACATATAACATTTAACAGTATGAAAACACCATATGATGACAAGCTAAAGATAAAACCAACCATAATAACATTCTCATAATACAATAGTAATGAAAGAACAAATTGGAATAAGCATCACACCGGTCGAAAGCCAAAGATGAATTTATTTCCCATATTCGTTCTCAAAATCACATGCCCATATTGTAGTCCTGGAAGAATTTTTAGGATAATAGACTCTTAAAGATTGAAAAAATTAATACATAAATGATAACAATTAACCATGTATTGATAAACTAGATTAAAGATAATTTAAATCAATGCATAATCAATTATTCAAAGAATATGAAGATATTATAATGAAAATAAAAACCATTTTACTCACAGGACAAAATCCATTAAGCAACCTGGAATTCCATATTCTTCTTTGAAAATAGTCGTCCATTCTCTGAAAGATTCCAACCATCTGTTACTCCATTTGAAAAGAAGAAAAGTTTACAAAATAAATAATATACAAAAGAGAAAGGATTAAAATCCTCCTCTCAATTTCTTGGATCACTGTGGCTCTGAACTTTCTCATATATTTATACAATGAATGAACAGTTTGGGTGTCAGTATTAATTTTTTCCACCTGAAATTTGCCTCGTAAAGAGACATCAATATCTCTCAAATCATGCATTTTATGGGGAAAATTTCTATGCGTAAAGTAAATGGGTCTATTTGGGTTCTGGGTTTTCAACCGTTTCTTCAAATTTCTCATGGTTTAGCTGCAATCAATCCTGAAAAATCATATGTCTGATATTGATGCCTTTCCAAATTTTATCTGTTGTTGCTTATAAAATTATTTGTAGAAATCCAATATTATTTTTGGATGAATCATTTTGAACGTATTTGGATAATAAAATCAAGCCATGATTAGATCCGTATCAAATATTTGATAATAGAAACATGTGAAATAAAAAGAAACATAAATTAATAACCTAAAAATTGTGAATAAAACAAAATCTAGAACAATTAAATACAAAATGAATTTAAACTAACTATAAGTTATAAACAAACATTGTTTATAATGATCTTAAAAATCTAGAATCTTCAAGTTAATGGAGAAGAGAAAAATATTAATTTTGGTTTTTTACAAAATCAAACAAATCATGGATAATTCTTTTTTATTTTTTATTATTATTATGAGATGCAAAATGAAAAAAGAATTTAATTAATTAATATCACCAAATGATTTTATGAAAATGAGAAACCAACCAAGATATTATTTTATGACGTATTGAACACATTATTCAAAATAGTCAAACTTGCTAATGAGCGAAAGAAACAACACATAATCATAATTTAAACAAAAGTAAAACAGTCAATAAAAATTAACGTTTTTGTTTAAATTGATATTTCTATGCTCGTTTCTAAATTTTGACATATACTCTTGTAATGAATGTCTTAAGTTTGTCTCAAAGCAATCCAAGGTATGGAACTATTTGAAAAGGTTGATTATGTAACTCATTATAATTATCAAGATTCTAATGGGGGCCCTTAAAATTTTGTAAAACATTAGGGGGACTTGTTGGGGCCCAACAAGGCTGCAAAATCAGATTTGAAATACATGGAAATAATAACAAAATTACAACAAGGTATTTTGCAACAGAAAATTGAAGACTATAAGCTAGAAAATGATGAAATTCTCATGTACAAGGGAAAAATTTATGTACCAAATTCCCGGGAATTGAAAAATATGATATTGAAAGAAATGCATAATGTACCTTATGTTGGGAACCCAGGTTATTAAAAAACTATTGTAGCTGTCAAGAGCCAATATTATTGGCCAAGGATGAAGAAAGAAGTTGTTGATTTTATTGCCAAATGTTTGGAGTGTCAAAAGGTCAAGGATGAGCATAGACACCCAACTGGTTTGCTACAACCATTACCCATTCCTCAGTGGAAATGGGAAGTTGTAATAGTAGATTTCATCACCTAACTTCCCTGAACAAACAAACAACATAATTCTATCATGGTAGTGGTGGATAAGCTTACTAAAGTTGCCCATTTTATTCCAATAAATCTCACTCACAAGGCAACCAACATTGTTGATATTTATATGAGGGAAATTTCTCGACTACACGGTATACCCAAGACAATTGTGTCTGACATAGATCCAAAATTTACATCAAATTTTTGGAAAGGATTATTTAAAGGATTTGAAACAAATTTGAATTTTAGCACAACTTATCATATAGAATCAGATGGAAAACCAGAGAGGGTGAATCAAGTGATTGAGGATACGTTGACGATGTATGTGATGAATAAAACATCAAAATGGGAAGACTACCTACACTTAATAGAGTTTTCTTATAATAATGGGTAGCAAGCATCTCTAAAGATGAGCCCATTTGAGGCACTTTATTGCAAAAGGTGCAACACACTGGTAAGCTAGAACAACACATCATATAGAGTAGTGGTTGGGACACAATTAGTCAGGGAAATGGAAGATCAAATGTTGAAAATAAAACATAATTTAAAGGTTGCTCAAGACAGGAAGAAAATCTATGTTTATAAGGGCAGAACTCATAGGGAATTTAAAGTGGGTGACCATGTATTCTTGAAAGTAAAGGCCAACATAAGTTCTTTGAAGTTGGGAAATTGTTCAAAGTTGGAATCTTGTTAATGTGGGATGTTTGAAATCCTAGAGAGGATTGGGCCTGTAGAATACATGCTTTCCTTGCCTGCATCAATGTCCATTCATAATGTATTCTATGAATCATTGCTCAAAAAGTATATACTTGATGCTAATCATGTCATTGATTGAAACATGATTTAGGTGGAGCAAGATGGTGCCTTTCAAGTGCATCTGGTGTGCATATTGGACCGAAATATCAAGAATCTCTAGAATCGAGCCATAGAGCTACACTGGGTCTAATGAACTTGGTACAGTCCTGAAGATGCAACTTGGGAGCACGAGGATGCTATGTGGGAAGAATATGTGCTTTGTTTTGATATTTTTGAAATTTTGGTTGTATATGTGTATATATTGCATCAAGGACAATGCATAAATATGGGGGAGGGGAATGTAATACCCCTAGGCCAAACCCAAACTATAAATATAAATACAAATGTACTTACATTGGTGAGTCGGGATGCACAAAGGAAAATATATATCTATTATGTAAAAGTAAATATATTCACATGTAAATATTAATGAAAAACATATCACTGCATGCAAACCAACCATTTAAATGAGTATGGGGGACTAAAATCCACTAGTTAGGGAAAGGGGGATAAAAGTTAAGGATAAGGGGCCAAGATAGGGAGATTAAGACAAAACGGAATATTATATCAATATTCCTTAAATTATTAAGCATGGATAATTATTTTATCCTAAGTTCTAAGGATGGGGACAAGTGGGCCAAGGTAATTCTCAACAAGATAAGTGTCAAGTTGGGAACATGCATAAAAATAATTTGGACTTAGTGCATTTTCCATCATTCCTCCATTCCTTCAATCACAGATTTCAACCGTCCTCCATAATTTTCTTTTACTATGATTGTACCTGTGTTGTACCTGAACCAGTACCATACATGTACTTGTACTTGTACATGTACCTAGTTAGCTTAGGATCTGGAATGAAGAAACAGGTTGTCAAGCCCATGGGATATTGAAGAGGTGGATTTTCAGGCCCATGGGAAATTCCCTCTAGGTGAGATAATTGATGGGAATTGATCTCCCAAAGATACTAGACTAGAGCTACAGAGCTAGAAGACTTCATGTCCAGCCGGTTGTCCAAGCCCCGAAAAGGAAATGGGGCAGCTGAGGGACTGTTGAGCAGAAAAGGGGAACATTTCTTTGGGTGGGAAAGGAATGTAGGGAATGAGTGACTGTAGGTTATTAGTTTGAGTTGGCACATGTGACATGGTTTTTCTTGTTGTTTGAGATACCTTAGCCTGGTTAGGAAATCCTTTACCCAGGTGGAGTTTAGTCCCAGCTCAGGGATGACCCACTACTAAGAGTTTTGGGTAGTGTGGTATAAGTATGGGAGGAACATGGAAGGTCTGCATGCATTTGGTGATATTTTTACCAAGACAAGTATTAATTGTGTGTTAAATTACATGTTGCATTATTATTTATGCATTTGTTTTTATGGGTTTTTCCTGTGTGTGTTGCATGTGTATTTCCAATATTATTCTGTATGAATCTATGTATTTGTAGAGTATTTGTATGTTTTAAATTTTTTATACACTTCAAAAAATTTACGTGGAATATCCCAATAGGTGGTTGGGGATGTTACAATCATCATTGTAGACAGATGAGCAACAGAGTTGTGGACAAAGATGGATTTATGAGATTATTAGCAGATCTAGACAAATATATGACATAGTATATTTATAATTGTAATTAGTGGAATCAGTGGAAAAGTGAGATACTTAGTAGGTACAAAATCCATGGGTCAGAGAAGATGCATAACAATGGATTGAAAATTTGAATCATCAGTAGAATTCATATTGTCATAAGGAAATCATTGAATAGCATGAGAACATGAAAAGTAATTGAAGAAATCATGTAATGAAGACTTTTTATATATGTCAGAGAATTACAAGAGGAAGAACCAATGTACAATAAGCGACACTGGAAGAGAGGAAAAGAAACATACACAGGAAGCCCTGCATTGATCAACATGAAATCTTGTAGATAATTAAAGGGAAGAGAAATTGTCAGAGAAATAGATCAGGAAATAAATATTAGAAGCATACATACAGGGGGAGACATATAGGTATGGTATTTATACTTTTTCCCATGATGTCAAAGGGAGAGAAAGAGAAACATCAAAAGAGAAAGAGTCTATTGCATGAAGTCAAAGAAAAAAATTTCAGAAAAGGTACACTTTCAAGGGGAGTCACTCCTTTTTATTTATATCAAAAGAGAAGAGGAAATTGGAAAGAAACATGAGGATAGAAACATGTGACGAGAAATAATAGATGCATGAAGAAAGGGGGAGAAGCACCAAGGAGAGATACCCTTTTCCAATGATGTCAAAGGGGTGGAGAGAGAAACATTAATGAGGATAAATGGTCACAGGGGGAGCATGAATATTGGAGTATGAGTGTTTCCATAAAGTGTTTCCATCAATGTTGGTGTTTCCATCAATGCCAAAGGGGGATATTGTTGGACAATTGGTTGTCATTGATGTCAACCCTTATAAAATTCTAGATACTCCAGAGTTTTGATTGAGATTTATGGTGAGTTAGTTGTTATTGATGTCAAAAAGAGTAGTTGATGTTAGCATATGTGATGGGTTCATTTAAAGAAGTCTATTGAAAACCCATATGTGTGCTCATGAAGCCCAAAGTTTTTTTGATAAATAACGACTTAAAGGACAATGTAAATGTAGGTAACATAGTCATAGATAGATAGTCCTTGTCATGCCATTTCCGGTGATAGGTGGTATTCCACGTGGTTCCTCACAGTTGAGGAGTTATGAGGTCATGAAATTGGAAGCCCCAAATATTGGTTACGAAGCCCCTAGTTGGTTACAAGACAATTAATGAAAGGGTTAAGTGGTTGTAAGAAGAAACCCCTAAAATAAGGAAAGACTTAGTTAGAAAAAGTATAAATACCCCTCAACGATTCTTTCATAAGTACAATTAACATACATATCTATTGATTATATTTCTTGTGAATAACTATTGTTCTATTAGCTAATATGACATTGAGTTTGAGGTAGAATGTCTGACGGTACGAAGGAAGGTCGAAGGTGAAAGTTTTGGAGTTGCATAAATTGTGAGTAACCCTAGTTTCTGAGGTATCTGTGGGTTTCACATCATAAGGGAGTGGATGTACATGAGTTGTAGTGGAGAAAAGCATGGATATCAATGGGTAGTAGTGGAGGAAGACGTGGATCTATGAAAAGGCTTGTGAAAAGTTGAGAAGTGATTCTTGTACTAGGTTGTTGATGCCTAGGTTGGTTTACTCATTTGTTATCTGATACAATAGGGTGTCTGTAGGATCAAAGGTATGCTTATGTGTTATTTTTTAGGCTTATTCTTATGTTGTTATGGTACATGCTTGAGGCATGTCATGGTAGTGATTGTGCATGGTACACCTTGGTGATGGTATGATACATTGTTAGAATCACATCTTGGATACTTGGAATATATGGTATATGAGTGATATGGCACATGTTTGATGGTATCTCTTGGTACATTGTTTATGGTTGTTGGAACATACTTGAGGTACATGGTTTGAGGTATATCTTGATTGCATACCTTTCATATTTTGTAGAGGCATTGCTATATGTTTGAGGAACATATTTGATGCATGGTGTGAGACATATTCTTGGTACATCTATGAGGTGCATGTCTTGGTGGCGTTGGTACATGTTGAGGTACACATTGGTGAGGTTATGGCACATTGATTAGAAGCACATATTGGTTATATTGTTATCTTGGTATTGTGGCTATATTGGTTATACTTGAGGCACTTCATTGATGATATTTTATGGTACAAGTTGATGTACATGATTGATGTACATGGTATGGTACAAATTGATGCATGGTATGGTATAGGTTGATGCATGGTATGGCACACATTGATGTACATGATTGATGTACATGGTATAGTACAATTTTTGGAACATGGTTGATGTACATGGTATGGTGAAGGTTTTTGTATCCATGTGAGTGGATCTGGTTGATGATGATATATCAGTGACGATCATTGTGATAGTGTCAATGATAGGTTGAAAATGATTGATTAATGTGACATTGGTAGTCATAAGTTAATGTCACATTGATAGTGACGGGTTGGTTGATATGATAATCACAATGATAGGTTGGTTTCTATATCAATGACATTGGTGGTGGAAATATTAGTGGTAGTGACCTTGAGTTTACACTTATATTTCAGGGTGGTAGGATGGGGCAAGGAAAGGGAGTTGTAGCCTCCTTTTGGTTGGAGTCGGAGAATTCAGGGAGTTGGAGATTCTTTTAGGTTGGAGCCTGTAAACTAGGGTTTTGGAGCCTCCTTCCAGTTGTAGCTAGTAAATCAAGGAGATGTATCTTTCTTCAGGTTGGAGCCTATAACTAGGGGGTCATTTCCTCCTTCTAGTTGTAGCTATAGGATTGGGAAGTTGGTGATTCCAATGAATATATCATTGACAATATATAAGAAATCATTTCATGGTTTTCTCCCATTTGGGTTTCCATGTAAATTATGGCGTATTGTGTATTTGATGTGATGTGATGTTGTTTATGTTTATATGCTCATGATATATTGAATGAAATCATAGATGGTACATTGATGATATACTGTTGATAAAGTTGAAGTTTATATATTTTTATTAAAAGAGCTAAAAGTGCTCATACTTATTCACCCTACCTCTTAGTATTCCAAAAAGTACTACCCCGGCTAGGAGAAGGAGAGCTAGACCATCCAATTGCATTTGCAAGAAGGAATCTTTCCACAACAAAAAACAACTACACTACAATAGAATGAGAGGGATTGGCGATGGTATATTTGTGGTAGAAGTTTAGACATTATTTGTTGGGTTCTCATTTCAAGTTGTATACAGACCACTCTGCAATCAGATACTTAGTGATCAATCTAGTGTTGGGAAGGAGAATTTGTAGATGGTTGTTATTGTTCCAAGAGTATGACCTCGAAGTCATTGTTAAGATGAGAAAATTAAATGTAGGACCATATCAATTACCACACATTCTATCATGCGAGGATGTAGGGAACCTAGATGATAGTTTACCATATGCACATCTATTTCTAGTTCGAATGGTGGATGACTACTTCGTAGAAATTCCACAATTATTAAGTAGAGGAATGGCTACATAGAACATGAAATTTGCACAAAATAAATAGTTAGTGGTTAAGGAATTGGATTATCAACTAATTGCACGGAACTTATACAAGTTAGGTGTAGATAGGATATTAATACAATGTGTGTTAGAGCGTGAAAGGCCAATGATACTATCAAAAGCACACACAGGTATTACAGGAGGAAACTATGCAAGTAAACCGACTGTGTAGAATGTTTTTGCGTAGGGCCCTGGTGGCCCACACTTCACAAGGATGCTAAGGAATATTTCCAAGAATGTGATGTTTTTCAAAGGGTTGGAAAGCCATCCAAAAGGGATGAGATTCCTTTACATCCATTGGTTACACTGTAGGATTTTGAAAAATGGGAAATAGACTTCGTTGGATTGATCAATCCATCATCTAGGAGAGCAGGAGCTAGGTATATAATCGCTGTGAAAGAGTGTGTGACGAGATGGGAAAAATCATCACTAGCTACATACTATAGCATGGAAAATGTTGCACAATTTCTGTTTGAGAATGTCGTTACAATATTTGGCCACCCGCGCATTCTATTGAGTGATCAAGGAACACACTTTCTGAATAAGACAATTTCAACACTGAATGAGGGGTTTCAAACTCACCATTAGAGTATCACACCATATCACCCTCAGGAAAATGGGATAGTAGAATAATTCAATAAAATTTTAGAGAATTATCTTACCAAGATCTGTAATGTAGGAAGGGATGATTGAGACTTAAGGGTCCCTGCAATATTATGGGCATATAGGACTACAAGAAAAAAGTTGATGGGACATACACCTTTTAGGTTGGTATATGGGAAAGAAGCAGTAATAATGATGGAATTTACTGTGTCGAGATTGTGTGTTGAAGTGATTACATATCTTTGGGACTCTAGTGTAGTAGGAGAAATATTTTCACAATTGTTACAACTCTAGGAAGATCGATTTGTCACAAGATTCCATTAGCAAGTCCAGAAGGAAATAGAAAAAGCATGGCATCATAGGCATATTAAAAAAAAAAGGTTTCAAGTGGGAGAATTAGTGTTTCTCTACAAAAAAAAATTCATGAAGCACTCCAGGAAGTTTAGGATGCATTTTTTAGGTCCATATCTGATCAAGTATGTGACATAAGTAGGTGTTGTACAACTAGAAGCATTGAATGGTGAGGTCTTGGGAGGATTGGTGAATGGAATTTTGATGAAACTATATAGGGATGAATGACCATATGCGCACTAGTCTGAACTGTGCAGGAACCTTTTTACTATATTAGTGTATTATAGTAGGAAAAATAAAAAGAAAAAGAAATAAAAAGTGGAAAAAGAAAAAGAAAAAGAAATAAAAAGTGGAAAAAAAAGAAAAAACAAAGGAAAAATGGGAAAAAATTAAGTTACAATGAGAGTAAGCGTGAAAAAGAAGTGAGTGTCACGAAGATGGATGAAAATCATTCTAATAAAGAAGATTATGCACATAGTGAAAACTGTGCAATAAATGAACGGGTAAGCAAGAAAACAATGTGCATAACGAGACAGATAGAGACCATTAAAGGAATTAAATAGAAAAAATGATGGTTTAAAAGATGTAATGATAACACAACGTGAAGATGCATCATCATAAATAGAAAAAGATGGTGGAGATCGTGAAAACATGGAAAATTAAGGTAAGAATCTAGCGAAGGATTTGGAATTAACACAAGTTTAAAGAAAGTATTCAATGAACAATACTAAGGGATTTGAAAATTAATTTTGGCGGAAAAGTGAATGGATAACTGGCGAAGAGGCACAAAATCCACAGAGGATTGAAAAAAAATGGTTATTGTTATTTTTATTTTCATGCGAGTAAGAGAGAGTCGAAAGCCTTGTTGCATATCCTGAGAAAAACAATAAAGCTGAAGTAGTTGTCGTTGGTAACCAGATTACAAAGATGGCAACACTAAATGCAACAATGCTTATACCAAGGAAAGACCGAATGAGAGTAGAAACAATAACACTAGAGGCTGAGGAGATTCTGGGAGCATCATCATTAGATCCAAGGTTTCCTATAGACTTCATTCCCCCGAGGAAGGATGATGCCATACCAGTGACATTGAAGAAGGATGCTAAGTATCCATTGGTGATGCTCAACATCCCAGATGGGGTCATCATTGATGAGTATATGTTAGGTAAGGTGTGACAACTTAATTATGTGGACCATGATATCAAAGACACAGTCAAGTTCGTTTAATTTTCATTGGAAGAATACTTGGAACTAAGAATAGATCTGGTGATGAAACAGGATATACTTGTGCCAAAAGTATGGGCTAGAGGGTTGGAATGAGCTGGCATACTAAATATGTTTGACCTCCCACATTTCGGCAGGAGCCAAAAGGTAAATAAATGTGTCAAGATGCTACTAAACTATTGCATGAAGGTTACTTATGGTTGGATAGAACAATATCTATAGATAAAGACTCATTGCTCAAATCAAAGTTTTACCGACACAGGGGGAATACCCCACCTTGTTGTTTGTAGATATGAACAATGATAGGATTATGTTATATACCATGAGGAAAACATTTCACACAGTCATAAGGGTGTGTAGGTTGGACGTACCAAGTATCTGTGACCCAACAATAGTACCTACGATGCAAAAATTGGCATGCAAGTTGATAAGGAAGTGTAGGAATGACCAAGTTCCCATAGGTGTGATAGTTGCAGTTGAGAAGTGTGTAAAGGGAGTATCGATGAGTTGGGAACCATTTCTACTTAACCAGTTCTTCATCGATTACATATAAGCACAAAATAGAGGCATGGAATTTCATTATTCGTGGTTGTTAATTATGATTGCATTCTCAGCATGGAATGAACTAGAAGATGCACATTTTATGGGTCTAAGAGGTAAGCCATGCTTTGCCACTAAGTATCAGAACTTCTGGTACATGATGAATAGGATAATACAAATAAACACCAACATCAAGTTCTTTCTATAGAAAGAAAGGATTAGGGGGTGTATCCAGAATACACATTTCATTATGTCCCAACTTGTAGAGGAATACACACCGATTATGCGATTCTGGGAAGATCGTCATCAAATCGATATACAAGAAAAGAAAGACCCAAGAGAGGAATGGGTCCATACAAAATACAAAATCACAGAAGAAGACATCCACCTGATTATACAGGATTGGGAACCAAGTTGGAAGGTTATTGTGAATGAAATAGAGACAAAGCACCATGATAATGAATAACAATACCAAGGAAATGGTAAAGTAAATGGAAAAGGAAATGGCACAAGGGTTCTGAAAAAGACAGTACCAGAAGTAAGCGAGAAGAGGAAATACAGGGGTAAGGGGACAACAAAATCTACATGGAGGAAGACGAAATCCCATAAAGTAATAGCTATCTACACCTTGACGTATGATGATATTGACATGATCATCTACCAAGTCAGGTATTTCATAGAAGAGGAAGCTCAAAAAACATCGTAGAAACATGAATAACTTCACCAGAAGATGCATGAACAATTAACAACATTGCAACAACTAGTGGAGGCAGTAAGGATAACGCTATAATAGAGATCTAATGAAGGACTAACAACAAGAAAAACTAAGGAAGCAACAACCACCACTTCTTACTTGTCAGATATTGCAGAATCATGCAAAGTTTTGAATATCTCACTAGATGCAATTGATTTCTCCATGCCAGAGATGCAAGACTAGACACGAGTACTAAGTCACCTGGACTTAGTCATTTCACAGATTCCCATAGGAGCACTTCAAGGCTTACGAAAAATTATTGCACAAGAAATACAATTCTGCATAGATTCAATGTCAAAGTACTTGACTAAGATAAAGTTGTTGAGTATGTGTTATATTCTTTTCATGGTTAGAACTAGTGTCCATGTTTTGGTGGTTTTTTCCGTCCGTTTTTGGGTTCTTTTTGGCACATGGTTTTCGTTGATGGAAAACTATTTTTAGTTCAGGAATTAGGGTTATTGACTAATATAGGTTATTAGATTACATTTTTGGATGCTATGAGATCATATATGTATATTTTATTGTAAAAAATGTATGAGATGATGAATATATAAGATGCTAGTTTTCCCGGTTTTGGTTTCCAGGGGAAAAATATCTGTGTAATGTGTGTATTTTCCATTGTATATTTTCTATTATTTTATTGAAAATATGTTTGTAGTAAATAATTTTACAAGGTTAAAATATAAAAACAATGGATAAGGGAGAAATACAAAAGGACTACACAACAATTTTGAAAGAGAAGGACGAGGTCGTGAAAAAGGAAGAGAGGATATTAAAGGAGAAGGACGAGGTCAAGAAACTTTCAAGGAGGATACAAAAATCCATCGAGAAAATATATAAGGAGATTCAATAGGTATTGATGGTGGTAGAATCCCACTAGAGGAAAAAATAGCTAAAATTAGTGAATTCATTCAAGGCTTCCACACCAGAATTAGAGAGTTTGAGGTGCACACAACACTAGGAAAACCACCCTAGGAGTGATGGAGGATCCAATGATGAAGTCCATTGAAGAAATATTAAGGAATGCATTGGAGAAGGCACAAAAGGCCACAAAGAGTATAAACATCCTGCCACCATCTGAGCAAATAGAGGCCATCCTGGTGAATATGAAGTCATACAACAAGATAGAAAAACTAAGGGAAGAGTATAAGATTCTCACAAACTGATTGGTACCCCTATAGGATGAATCACTCACGTTCATAGGGGCATTGGTATCTACACAAGACACTGTGAAGAAAGCAACAAAAAAGAACGAGGAGAAGCTGATGACCCTCACTATGCAAGTAGTAGAGGATATTTTGGAGAAAGAAGCTGAGGTAAAGAATGAAGTCACTTCAATAAGAGAAACCCTCCAAAAGTTCATGGAGGTGTGTAAGGGTGTGACGAAATAGGCTTAATTGGCTTAGGATGAGCCACATGTGAGTGTCGAGGGTCTGTTGGACATGAATTTTTGAATAACTAAGTTTGGAAGAGCACACACAAAAGAATAAAAAGGAGTAGTTTGCAGGGTCAAAGCAGAAGTCAGAGCATGTGCAAAAGAAGGAAGGAAAGCAACAGTTCAATGCTAAAGCGGGGAAGCAACATGCTAAAAAAAAAGAAAGTAAAGCAGCATGCTGGCAAAAAATAAGAAAAACAACTAGGACATATTAGGGTTTTAGGACAAACTATTAGGGTTCTGAGCCCTAACACTATGTATAAAAATGTAATGGATTGGGGAAGAAAATGTTGTTGAAAGAAGGAGAATAGGTTGTTTATGTGTGTGATAGAGAATCAATGTGTAATACATTTTGCAGAGATAGGATTGCACTGTAGAGAGACTAGGCTAGACTAGGGATATAATATGATGTATTTATAGTAAGTGCGGTGTGAAGGCCTGGGGATATTACTGCATGAATATTAATATAGAGGCTAGTCATTGTGGATGTAGCCCAAGGATTGGGTGAAACACGTTAAATTGTGTGTTTGAATGTGTCTTTTGATGTGGTTTTCCATGGATGTCTTGTTTATTCATTGTTATTATAGATCCTTTAAATGTATGATTGATGCAAAGAAATAATGAATGTTACAATGGGTTATTTATGTTGCAATCTATGTTATAAGGGTCCTGCATAATAGATTTTGTTAATGAATCAAAGGATATGAATAAAGATATTGTGCACAAGGTGGATAAATAGTAATGGATATGATGATATCCTCACATCCCCTCATTCCCGAATAAAATTGGTTCATATAGACCCAGTATATACCTCGGGTGAGAATTCACTTACATGCAGGTGATTCCAAAAGGATCGGTATCTGAAGGGTTTTGTTTGTTGAGTAAACTGAACCTAGGTTATTATAACCACGTGCCAACATTTTGTTAAAAAAAATACGTTTGGATATTTATTCACTCCTAAGGATATAGATAAAATATAACATGTTTTTTTGGAAGAAGAATACGTATCCCCCCACCATTCCATTCCCCCCTTCTTTCTTAGTGATGATAAAGAAACATCTTGTGTAGTAAAATTGAGTTCATATTTTTTTGTATCTGATCAAGAGGAGAGTCTTTCTATTGATAACGAAACACTTCAGGTCACACCAATGGTTTTTTTGGGTTCTCATTGTCCTATTTTCTCTTTTCCATAACGAGAAATGAAGGATGAAACCATGAAGAAAGATGAAGAAAAATTCCATGTGCCTAAAAATATGACAACTACCTCAGGAATGGATCAGGTTGAGTCCAACTCATGTTTTCATGATTGTGGGTTGTGGAACACTCTTCTCTTAGGCTGAATGAAGATATTAAAGAAGAAATTATTGGGGTCACCACCTAAGACCATCTTGTTTATTGTCTCCCTAAGACCATTCTTGAACCATCTTGTTCTCAAAATTCTTATGATTTGCTATATCTTTACCTAATAAAAATGAACATCAATGTGTCTTGGATAATGTTTTATGTTCATATTTTCTAGTGGAGAAAGACATAAATTTTTATTCGTTAATTGAGGAATAAAATTTGGACACACAAATCATGACACTTTGTTCATAAATAAATGAATTGAAATTATTTTTTGTTGGTCATAATTGTTGTATTGTTATAACCTTTTCTAGTTTGACTACTAAATATCAAGAATATTTTCCTCTAGTTCCTAAATTACTTATTCAACCTTTTTGTTATGAAAATTGTTCTCATTATTGGATTACTGAGAGGGGGGATGAATCAGTAATAGATATTTTTAATCCTTTTTAACAACAATATGTAAGTGTTGTTTATATTTATGATCAATTTGCCAATTTCATTCAACAAGTGCAAAATAAATAAACCATGAACAATAAGAAATCATACACTTACATAGTACACCAATATTTTTACGTGGAAACCCAATGTGGGAAAAAAACATGAAATGATTTTTCATATATGTATTTAATAATTACATTCATTGGAAGAAACAAATTTCGTTGTTTTCCAGCTACAACTAGAAGGAGGCTCCAAGCCCCTATCTTTTCATTATACAACCAGATGGAAGCTCCAACTACCTAATTTTCTGGCTCCAACCAGGAGGAGGCTAGAACCCCCTATGTTCTTCGGATACAACCGGAAGATGGATACCACCACCTATCCTTTTCCCATCCAAATTCCCTGAAATATAAGTGTCAAATAACTTATGAAACCACTGCCACACTGTCACTGTGAAATATATCACTGTAAACTTATACCAATCTGTGCCAACAAACTATGACCAACCTATACCAAACTTATTCAAAACATTCATGTAGATATATGACTTGTCTATATTGCAACATGTGGGTATCTGTGATTATCTTAAATTAAACTCACGAATGTTCGTGACCTTCTTCACTACAACTCGCAGATTACTAGTAACTCTGTCAGCTTCATTTTTTTTTCCTTTGTCAATTGTCACTGTTGAACCTATTACTGAAACTCATCATTGTAATCTCATATATGTTCATGTATGTCACATATACTATGCCAAAATTATATACCAAGAACTGAAGTCAATAATTCCTCACCAATCAATTTCCATACATAAATCATGAACCATTCATCAAATATAGGAGACCTTTACATACATCATACAATAAACCCTAATTGTAAAACAACCTCAACCTATACCAATATATTCACTAACACTCTTCAACTAAGATTCCTCAAACGTGCTCCAAAGAACAATATGTGCTATAACAAATTATCTCATAGAGTGTGCTAATCATAGCAAGCCAATACACCATAAGTATACCATTGTAGATCTAGCTCATACAAAAAATACCAACTAGAATAAAAACCCTTAGGGTTATATGTTAATTTAT
>ML798102.1:207791-265108 GCA_009831015.1 Picea engelmannii
GAACAATATGTGCTATAACAAATTATCTCATAGAGTGTGCTAATCATAGCAAGCCAATACACCATAAGTATACCATTGTAGATCTAGCTCATACAAAAAATACCAACTAGAATAAAAACCCTTAGGGTTATATGTTAATTTATATTCCATTATCAAACCCTAGGCCATTACCAATAACCAACTACTAAAATCATATGACATACCTTTTTATTTGTGTAGAAGGTTATGATGTACCAAATCACTGTCACACCTTCTTGTAGTCACTTCTTAGCCTTTCAACTTGTCACTGATGATATATCAGGTCTTCCTTTTCATCTTTGGAAATATATCCACACTTTGTCTTTAGTAAAACCGTGGGTATCCACACTTTTTATCAATGTGGCCTATGGATGTCCGCTCGCTTCTAGTACTACAACCTACAAATATATTTAGTAAATCCCTAGTTCAGTACCCACAGTCTCAACACTTCATATCTGCAACTTTTTCATTGCTTCAAACTCACTGTTATAGATTTTTTAATGATACTTGCCCATAACAATTCAAAAATAATAGATATTCAATGTTCTCATTGGATTCAAGTAGGAGAGCCTTTTTCTCTTATTTATACTCTCTAAGTAGCTTCCTGAAGGGGTTACCTTCTAACTAAATTTACCCAACTTCCTTTTTTTAGGGCTAACCCACTTCTAATCACTTATCTATAAGTTTTAAACCTACGAAGTAAAGCAATGCATATAGATTCTTAAGCAATACTGAAATTAATCAATGGCTCATACACAGATTACACAGAGATTTTTATCGGAAACCCTCAACCGGGAAAACCTTTCTTATTTTCATTATATCAAATTTCATCATTCGCCATACAATATATACAATGTTTTTAGGTATTTCGTAGATACCAAAACCCTAATCCCTTAATCCGGGATTAATTTACAAATCAGCTAAAAATAGCAAAATCCGCTAAAAATAGCAAAAACCGCCCAAAAAAAAAAAAAATCATCAAGGGATCGTCAGACGCAGTTGTCGTATCTGACGCACCCACACACACACACATGCAAAGAATATAACACATACCCAACATTATCCACTTATCCACTTACAACCACTTTATCCACAAAAAGTAAAATCACCACTTCTAGTTGCAACTAATTGATTTTTAATTATTTTCTATTTGCAACAACTTGACTCATGATTAACTCCTAGTTACAACCACTTTGAATAATAAACTTCTTCTACGAGATTCTAGAATAAATTGACTACTTTGACCTTCTAGGGGATTCTAAATAACTCATGAGGGTTCTCCAACTTCACAAAGACATAAATATATAACAATGATGAGTTATTTGATGTACCACATATCAATAGAAATGACACAACATGTATTATCCATATAGAATAGTCTTACCTTCATATTTAGTGATTTTCATGCCTTTATACTTAAAACAAACTTGGGTGCCTTAACCATACTATTGGGGCTACCATAATTTGATATCGGAATTGCTTCACTTTATTCAAGGGTTGACATCAATGAAAACCAACCCAATTAATCAACAATTTCCCTCTTTGGCATTGATGGCAACACTCTGATGCAACATTGAATTCATATCGCTCATGCTCCCCCTATGATGATTGCTCCCCTTGGAATCATGCCTCATTTCTCTCTCTCCAAGAATCAGATTCTCTATCCATGCATCTTATAAATCTCTCCCCCTTTGACATCAATGGAAAAGGTAACTTCTTGTCGGGGTTGCTCCCCCTAACTGAACTGTCCCTGGGGATACTCCCCCTAACTGAAATCTCCCCAAACTGAACTATCCTCTTTATGGTGCGTCCTTATGTAAATATAAGACATATAAGAATAACATTCAAAATTCGTTTTGTGGTAGAAACTATGCCAAGTTTTTGATGAAGATACTCAAAGGATTCCCTTGGAAGTAGTTTTTTAAATATGTTTGCAATCTGTTCTTTGGTCCCAACATACTCAACTTGAATATTCTTCTATACAACCTATTCCCATAAAAAATGATACTTGATTGTAATGTGCTTTTTCTTGGAGTGAATCACTGGATTCTTTTAGATACTGGTGGTGCTTGTATTATCACAAAATATCGGAATGGGCTCATCATACTCAACTTATATATCTGTCAAATTTTGTTTCATTCATAGAACCTGTGTACACCATGTTGCTACTACAATATACTCTACTTCGGATGTACAAAATGATATTGATGATTGTTTCTTGCTTATCCAAGATACCAAACACTCACCCAAGTAGAACACTACTCCACTTGTACTTATTCTGTCATCAATGCAACCTACCAAATCTGCATCTATGTAGGAAATAAGTTATAGATCCTTTCCTTTTGGATACCATAATCCAAAATATTTTGTACCCTTAAGATATCTAAATATCCTCTTTACTTCTAGAACATGTGATTCCTTTGGTGCTACTTGAAATCATGCCATCTGTCCAACTGCCTGCATAACATCTGGTTTGGATGTTGTCGCATAAAGTAAGTTGCCAATAATTGACCTTTACTACCTCTGATTTGTAGACTTTGAATCATCATCTTTACTTAACTTACAACTGGTCTGCATATGAGTAGTGACTAGTTTGCAATTCTCCATCCTGAATCTCCTTAGCATTTCTATGATATACTTTGTTTGAGAAAAAAAATTCCTTGGTTACTTTTGTTATAAAAACAAGATCATGGGGAAATAAAATAAAACAAATGCAGAAATCAAACAAACAAGATATACAATAAAATAGAGACACAGATATACGTGGTTCACCCAATGTGGGCTACATCCACTAGAGAAATTTTCCAAGTCCTTCCTTTATTATTATTCAACAAATGAAGGGATACAACCTACAACACATCCACTATAACTTCCTCTTCTTTCTCTCACAATATCCTCTCTCAAAATACAATATTCACAATGATACACAACTGCAATATATTTCCCACATAAAAGAGGGTTTCCTTCTAGGGAAAAAAACCTTAACATAACTTCTATCATCATATCTATGACCTTATAATGAATGGTCCATATTTACTATGAAATTACAATATACATTGACAAGGAAATATTTCCTTCGGGGGCTTCGCCCCGGAATCCCCATCGGGGAACACTGTCCCCCAAACCCCCAGCAGGGGCTCACTTTCCCCCAGACCCCCTAGCCAGGGGTATGAGCTTCATGGGGAGAAAGCCCTCATGCAAACCCCCTCGCATGGAAGAGTGTATAGTATTCCAGGGTGTACAATATTCATAGGGTATAAACAAGGCTGTAAACAAAGACCTCTAAATCAGGAAGATAATCATGCTCCACAACCAATAACTTTGACATGTCTAAAGAACCAAAAAGAAGGATAGTTATCCAGGTAATGAAATTTCAAATTCATTATGCATATCCTTTTCAAATTTCTATATCATCTTATCAATATCACTTCCAAAGATAATATCATCAACATAAACATCAATTAACTAAATACTATCTTCATTTACCATGATACAGAGGTTGTTGTCCGCACTTTCTTTCCTGAACCCTTGCTGCTGTAAATATATGTCTAGTCTAGAATACCATGCTCTGGGGGCCTATTTGAGACCATACAAGGCCTTCTTCATCTTGAAAATATAATTTTGATTTTCTGACAATTTAAATCCTTCTGGCTTCTCAATGTAGACTTCTTATTCTAGATCACCATTTAGGAAGGATAATTTCACGTCCATATGATACACTTTAATTTTCTTGGAGCATGCATAAGAAAGGATCAATATGATTGATTCCATTTTGGAAACTGGGGAAAATGTCTCTTCAAATTCGATAACTTTAACTTGAGAGTATCCTTTACATACCAAGTTAGATTTGTTCCTCGTAACCTATCCATCTTCATTCAATTTGTTCCTGAAGACCCACTTGGTGCCAATCACATTCTTGTACCTTTTCCTTGGACCCAATTCCCAAGTGTCATTATTTTTTATCTAATCCAACTCTTCATCCATGGATTTTATCTTGAATTCATAATTGTTGGATTATTTAAATATGCTTGGCTCAATTGAAGATAAGTGTGTTAGGTGCAGTTTTTCTGGTGAACAAATTATTCTTCTAGTCTCAACTCATGCCTCTTTGTTCCTGATAATATGATTTGATGGATGATTATTATGTATTCATTTGTTGGGTGTCTTTGGGGGAACTTGAAGATATTTTTTTTCTTTCTCTTATGCTTCTAACCGCTCTTCTTCATCTTCCACTTCTACTAGTTCTTCTTCCTTTGCTTCTTCTTCATGAACCTATTCCATTGAATCCTTTTCTTATTCCTCTATTTTTTATCCACTTGTCTCATCAACCATCACATTGATGCTTTCCACAAATTTGTTGAGCCTTAGATTGAAACATTTGTATGTTTTCCTTATGCTCGATTACCCAACAAGTACACCTTTATCCACATGAGAATTGAACTTTTCCATTCTTCCATATTCTCTTTTGATGTAGAATTTTCTTCCAAATTTTTTGAAGTGCTTCACATTCCCTGGTCTTACTTTCCATAGAGCATAGGTAGTTTTATCACTATTGTTTCTGAGCATTACTTTAATTTGAATATGAATTGTTGTATGCACTACATGTGCCCAAAATATATATGTCAACACAGGATCCATTAGCATAGTTCAATCCATTTCCTGTATTGTCATGTTCTTCCTTTCAACAACTCCATTTTGTTGTGGTGTCATGGCAACAAAGAATTGTCTCTTTATCCCATGTTTACATCGAAATTCCATAAAATCCTTTGAAGTAAAATCTCCTCCATTGTATGATCTCAAACATTTTATTTTCAAATATGTTTCATTTTCAACCATCTCCTTATATATTTTGAAGTTCTCAAATGCCTCTAACTTCTTCTCAAGAAAACAAACTACAACCATTCTTGTATAATCATCAACTAATAGCATAAAAAACTGCTCACTTTTTAAACCCTTTGTTCTCGTTGGTCGAACTAGATCAATATGCACAATTTCCAGTGGTCTTGTCATGGAGTATTCCTTTGATTTGAACTTGGTCTTTTTTTTCTTTCCTTGTTGAAAATTGTTGCATAATGTGTTGATTGGATTCGTAATACAGGGAATTTCTCTGACTGCTTCCTTTTTTCTGACTTTGACAAGGTTATCAAAGTTTATGTGACCCATTATTTTGTGCCATAGCCAAACATCATCTTCCTTTCCTAGACAACACTTTTCATTTCCAATTTCACTTAATAGATATATGTTCCTTGAAGTTATTACAAATATTGCAACCACTTTTCCTGAACCTAATTTTGTTATCTCACACTTCTATGAATCAAACACAAGTTTGTGACCTTGGTCACACATTTGAGTTGCACTCAAAATATTGTGTTTCATATATTCCACTAGTAGAACATTATCTGCCTTGGTATCCTTATTTCCAATTCTGACTATGCCTCTTCCAATAATTGTAGCTGAGTCATCATTTCCAAAGGAGAATGACCCATCTCTTTCCTTTCTCAAGTTTTGAAACATGTATGCATCATCTGTCATGTTTTTTGAGCAACCACTGTCAACATACCAACCACGTTTCATATTTTTATATTGTAGAGAAAGTGTGCATTCTTATTTATTGAACTGATTCTTCTTTCTCATCCATATCCTTTGAGTCTTGTCAGTGATTGTTGTTAATTTTTTGTGATTCTCTTGGAGGAATTGTCATTCTACAATCTTTGGCCATGTTTCCAATTTTTTTGCGCTTGTAGCATTCCACTTAAATACTCAAGGATACAAACCTATTATAGATTCTTCTATGTGTTTCACTAGGCCTTCTTGGATAACCATTTTGTGCATGAATTTCATAGTTGTTTCTGTTATTTTTTCTACAATTTACAGCCTTATGTCCAAAATTGTTACACAAATAAAATAAACCAAAGAATATAGTTTGACACCTGGGAGTTCAATATCTTATGAAAGTAGTTACTCTTTTGAATCCTTCTTATTCTTTAGGCCTTCTTGTTTCTGACTGTCGACGATTCTGAAATCTAAATCTTCTGGGTGGAGGAGTGTCTTTGTGATCTTCCTTGTAAAACTTATTGTCTCCTATGACTATCTCTATATAGATTCTTCGCTGTGTTTCTTGATATTTTGTTTTGGAGATTGATCCATTTTTTGTTTGGCTGTATCCAAGTCTGTAATTGTCATGGTTTGGCTGCTAACTACTAATAATCTTGTCCAAAACTCTGGAGTTGTTCTGCATGTTTTTCTCTTCAAAGTCTTTTCTCAATGTGACAATCTTTTCTTCCAAACCACCAATGATCCTGTCTTTTTCTTCCAACCGTTATTTGAATGCTTCTTCAATTATTTTTTCTTCTTCAACTTGGATTTTTAATTTAGTGGTCATATTCTCTAGTTCTTCAGAGTTGGAATTTTGGGTTTCCACTTTTCTTTTTAGTTCTTCATCTAGTGACTTGTTTTTCTTCTTTTCCCTTTTTATAACTTCCATTAAACTCAACAATTCTTCTTTGTAGTCAAATTATTCCTATTCATATTCTTCTTTGGTTCCTTCTTCATCAGAGTCTTCTACTGTCATAAATATAACCCTTTTTGTTTCACTTTCACTGGCTTCATCTTCATCTAATGAGGTGTTGTCTTTTTGGTGCAAACTATTTTCTTAAAAAACATCTTTTTGGTTATTTTTCATTTATATATTTGTTTGTGATTTGAACCACCTCACTCATTTCTTTTATTTTTTATCAGGGCATTTGTTAGCAAAATCACCAATACGATCACAATTAAAAAAAAACAATGGAATCTTACCTTTCTATTTTCCTCTAGTTTTATTTTTTAGTCTGTTGACGAAGTTGGATACTTATTCATCATGTTTTGAGATGTCATGATATAGGTGGATATTTGTGGCCACCCACCTTTTCTGACTGACCCAAATCAACTTTCTGGCAATTTTGGCAATTTACGATTTTTAGCAGTTTTTAAATTCTGGGGCCAATTCGAGGGCCCAAATGATGGTTTTTTGAGATAGAGGTTCTAAAATATAAACTATGGAAATATTGAGTCTCAAAAATGAATCTACTAAATGATACCTTTCTAACGGGCTGTCATATGCCTAAAACGAAGATCGTATGGAAAAGTTACGACCCCGGGAAGTTAATGCACTAACTTACCCAAACGGGGCCCACATGACTTTTGGTGCTTCATCTCCTAGGGTTAGGTTTTTGGATGTCTAGAGTTTTTGGCATTCCTATTTATTTTAAAAATTCCTTTAGAGCCTCATTGTAATCATCTTCTTGCGAATGCGAGTAACCATCACATCTCTTCTCAGAGATAAGCTGCCACCATTCTAGCGAGTCTTTCACTCTGTATTTTTACAGCCTCTATACATTTCTTTCATTAATAGAAATCGTGTATTATTTTATATCCGTGTTTATGGTTGCATCTATGATACATTTATGTTATATTATTGAATATCTGCGATATCGATGTGCATTTATTTATTATATCTCCGCTCTCATTTCGTGCCAAAAATAATCCGGATCAGTGGTATCAGAGCAGGCTACTCTTGATTGTTTTTTAGTGCATGTCCCTAACGAGGTCCGAGTATAGAAAGTTGGGTCTTAAGCTTGTCTCTCTTGAATAAAATCTCTCTCACACACACAAGAAACCCTCAATGGCGGAAGAAGAGAAAAATGATGGAGCAGCCGATCTTATCAGTCTATTGCTTGAGCAAGCTCTCACGCGACAGAGGGATGAAATGATGGAGAATTTTTCCCACATCCTTCAATGCCTACCAATAGAAACATCCGCATATTTATCAAGCGACTACTTTTCAAGAACCTCACCTTTCAAGGTACAAGTTAATTTTTATATTCTTGTATTTGAAGGATAGATAGATGCAGAAGCCCTAGACAAATGGTTAAACCTACTAGAAGGTTATTTCTCTGTTCACAATTTTTTCGACAGAGAAAAGATCACCTTCACACTACTTAAAGTTCTCCCCCATGTAAAACATTGGTGGGAAACTTACTAGGAGCGGATTTCCACAGAGGAGTCTAGAATATATGGGGTCGAGCCCACTTGGGATTCTTTTGTGGATGTAGTAAAAGAACATTATTACCCTTTTGGCAGCTATGAGGACCAGTACATGAGATGGACCACACTGCGGAAAGAGAGGGGCCAAGCATTTCCGGAGTTCACCAATACCTTTCATACCTTGCACACCAAGCTGGGTATCAAAGAATCTAAATGACATTTGGTTCTAAAATACCATGGGGCTTTACACAGATACATCCAAACTGAAATGGATTTTCTGGACATCTCATCACTCGGTGCTGCTTATCAATATGTTGTTAAAATTGAGAAAAAATTTAAGCACTAGAACAAATGAGAGTTCAGGTCTGCAAATCCGCAACAACCAAAGTTTGATAAAGACAGTCCTAACAAAGAGTCTCCCGAAAACCCATCCAAGCTGCAGGAAAAGACGGGTCACAGAAAGACAAAGAAGGACACTGAAAAATGGTGCGATTTCCACAAAAGGCCCTAGCCCAACACCGATGAATATCGCTCAAAACACTCATTCGTGTTCGAGATCAAAGACAATAATACAAACCCTGATTTAGAATCTAATTCTGAAAATAATGGTAAAAGACAGATCAATGACAAAGATCATGCTGCTATTGTCGCGACCGCAACAATTCAACCAAAAAAACTAAATATCCTGAAGAGGGGGAGCGCATTTTTTATTCACATGTGTGGGTGAAGGGGACTCCACCACATTTTATTGTTGATAGTGGAATCCAAAAGAACCTCATCTCAGCAGAGGTCATCAAACAATTGGGATTGTTGACAATACCACACCTGTAACCATACAACATCGGGTGGCTTCGCCAAGGACAAGATCTCTGTGTCATACAACAGTGTCGATTGTCATTTGGCATCCAAAACTTCAAGGATGAGGTATTATGTGATGTTGCCCATTGGATGTATTTGATGTGCTCTTGGGACAACCATATATGTGAAGATGCCATGTTGTTTATGAGTCTCAACCCCATAGTGTCAATGTTACTTTGGGGGGTCATCTCTACAGAATACCAGAGGTAGTTCTGACTACTGTCCCACCTAAAACGTGTCACAACGTAGTATCTCATACTGCAAAATTTAGCTTCTTCACAATCTGTTCAAACGGAGAACAAAAGGACACTCCAACGACTACAGCCTTGCCCCAAGAACCTTCTATCCAACAGAAGCAGGTCGACAAGGCTGCATTAAAGCACAAAGATTCCTTCTGAACACCGTCCTCTCATGTATATCAACTTTTTAAACAACCTCAACCTCAACAGGTTCATGACATACTTCCACAAACTTAGCAGTGTGACGTCTCCAACAAGGCAAGCAACTCACCAAGATGCAGATTCAACAAATGATTTTCCCTCCCTACGGAGAACTCAACGCAATGGAGACCATTTATTCCTAATGAGGGGTGATTTATATAGGTGGATATCGGTGGCCACCCACCTTTTCTGATTGGCCCAAAACAATTTTCTGGCAATTTTGGCAATTTACTATTTTTAGCAGTTTTTAACTTTCGGGGCCAATTTGAGGGCCCAAATAATGGATTTTGGAGATTGAGGTTCTCAATTATCACCTATGGCATGATTGAGTCCCCAAAATGAATCTCCTCAATGATACATTTCTAACGGGCTATCATACGCCTAAAATGGAGATCGTATGCAAAAGTTACGACCCCGGGAAGTTAATGCACTAACATTCCCAAACAGGGCCCACATGACTTTTGGCGCTTCATCTCCTAGGCTTAGGTTTTTGGATGTCTAGAGTTTTTGGCATTCCTGTTTATTGTAAAAAGGCCTTTGGAGCCTCATTGTAATCATCTTCTTGCGAATGCGAGTAGCCGTCACATCTCTTCTCAGAGATAAGCTGCCACCATTCTAGTGAGTCTTTCACTCTGTATTTTTACAGTCTCTGTACATTTCTTTCATTAATAGAAACCATGTATTACTGTATATCTGTGTTTATGGTTGCATCTCTGATACATTTCTATTATATTATTGAATATATGCGATATCTCTATGCATTTCTTTATTATATCTCCGCTCTCTTTTCATGCCAAAAATAATATGGATCAGTGGTATCAGAGCAGGTTGCTCTTGATCATTTTTCAATGCATGTCCTTGACGAGGTCTGAGTATAGAAATATGGGTCTTGAGTTTGTCTCGCTTGAATACAATCTTTATCACACACCCAAGAAACCCTCAATGGAAGAAGAAAAGAAAAATGATGGAGCAGACGATCCTATCAGTCTATTTCTTGAGAAAGATCTCACGCGACAAAGGGACAAAATGATGGAGGATTTTTCCCACATCCTTCAACACCTGCCAATAGCAACAAACACATCTTCATCAAGAGGCCACTTTGGAACCACCTCGCCTTTCAAGGTACAAGTTAAATTTGATATTCCTGTATTTGAAGGACATATAGATGCAAAAGCCCTAGACAAATCGTTAAACCTGCAAGGAGGTTATTTCTCTGTTCAAATTTTTTTCGACAGAGAAAATATCACCTTCGTACTCCTTAAAGCTCTCCCCCATGTCAAACATTAGTGGGAAACTTACTAGGAGCATATTTTCATAGAGGAGTCTGGAATATATGGGGCCGAGCCCATTTGGGATTGCTTTGTGGATGTGGTAAAGGAACAATACTACCCTATTGGCAACTATGAGGACCAATACATGAGATGGACCACACTACGACAAGAGAGGGGCCAAGCATTTCCATATTTCACCAATACCTTCCATACCTTGCACACCAAGATGGGTATCAAAGACTCTGAATGACATTTGGTTCATAAATACCATGGGGTTCTACATAGATACATCCAAACTGAAATGGATTTTCTCGACATCCCACCAGTCTATGTTGCTTATCGATATGATGTTAAAATTGAGAAAAAATTTAAGCACCAGAACAAATGATAGTTCGGGTCTGCAAATCCACAACAACCAAAGTTTGATAAATACAGTCCTAACAAACAGTCTCTCGAAAACCCGTCCAAGCCATAGGAAAAGACAGGACACGGGAAGACAAAGAAAGACACCGGAAAATGGTGCGATTTCCACAAAATCCCCTGGCACAACACCGATGAGTGTCGCTCAAAAAATTCATTGGTGGTCGATATCAAAGACAAGGAGTTGGACCCTAATTCAGAATCTAATTCTGAAAATACTAGTAAAGGACAGATGAATGACGTAGACCCTATTGCTATTATCACGACCGCAACAATTAAACCAGAAGAACTAATAGGTTCTGAAGGGGGGGAGCACCTTTTTCATTCACAAATGTGGGTGAAGGGGACCCCATCTCAGCAGAGGTCTTCAAATAGTTGGGATTGTTGACAACACCCCACCCGCAACCATACAACATCGGGTGGGTTCACCAAGGATGAGATCTCCATGTCAGCCAATAGTGTTGATTTTCATATGGCATGCAACCCTTCAAGGATGATATATTATGTGATGTTTCCCCACTAGATGTCTATGATGAGATCTTGGGACAACCATATATGTGGAGATGCCATGCTATTTATGAGTCTCAACCTCATATTGTCATTGCTACTTTGGGGTGTCATCTCTACAGAATACCATAGGTAGTTCTGACTACTGCCCCACCTAAAAAGTGTCGCAAGGTAGTATCTCATACTAAAAAATTCAGCTTCTTCACAATCTGTTCAAAAGGAGAACAAAAGAACACTGCAACCACTACAGCCTTGCCCCAAGCACATTTTATCCAACAGAAGTAGGTCCACAAGGCTACATCAAAGCACAAATATTCCTTCTGCATACCATCCTCTCATGTATCTCAACTTTTTGAAAAGCCTCAACCTCAACAGGTTCATGATAGACTTCCACAAACTGAGCAGCGCGATGTCTCTAGTAAGGAAAGCAACTCACCAAGATGCAGATTCAGCAAATGCTCTTCCCTCTCCCTCAGAAACTCAACGCAATGGAGACCATTTCTTCCTAAGGAGGGAGTACTGATCTAGGTGGATATCAGTGGCCTACCACCTTTTCCAACTGGCCCAAAACAGTTTTCTAACAATTTTGGCAATTTACTATTTTTAGTAGTTTTTAACTTCCGGGGCCAATTTGAGGGCCCAAATGATGGTTTTTTGAGATTGGGGTTCTAAATTATATCTTATGGCATTATTGAGGCCCCAAAATGAATCTCCTCGATGATACCTTTCTAATGTGCTATCATACGCCTAAAACGAAGATCGTATGCAAAAGTTACGACACCAGGAAGTTAATGCACTCACTTACCCAAACGGGGCCCACATGACTTTTGGTGTTTCATCTCCTAGGGTTATGTTTTTGGAATTTCTATTTATTGTAAAGTGTCCTTCAGAGCCTCATTGTAATCATCTTCTTGTGAATGTGAGTAGCCATCACATTTCTTCTCAGAGATAAGTTGCCACCATTCCAGCGAGTCTTTCACTCTGTATTTTTATAGTCTCTGTACATTTATTTCATTAATAGAAATCATGTATTAGTGTATATCTATGTTTATGGTTTCATCTATGATACATTTTTGTTATATTATTTAATATCTGTGATATCGCTATGCATTTCTTTATTATATCTCCGCTCTCGTTTTGTGCCGAAAATAATCTGGATCAGTGGTATGAAAGCAGGTTGCTCTTGATCATTTTTCAGTGCATGTCCCCAATGAGGTCTGAGTATATTCAATTGGGTCTCGAGATTGTACCTCTTGAATTCAATCACTCTCGCACACCCAAGAAACCCTCAATGGGGGAAGAAAAAGAAAAATTATGGAGCAGACGATCCTATTAGTCTGTTCCTTGAGCAAGCTCTCATGGGACAAAGGGACAAAATGATGGATAATTTTTCCCACATCCTTCAATGCCTACCTATGGAAACAGGTGCATCTTCATCAAGCAACCAATTTTGAAGCACCTCGCCTTTCAAGGTACAAGTTAATTTTGATATTCCTGTGTTTGAAGGACAAATAGATGCATAAGCCCTAGAAAAATGGTTAAACCTACTAGGAGGTTATTTCTCTGTTCACAATTTTTTCGACAGATAAAATATCACCTTTGCACTCCTTAAATATCTTCCCCATGTCAAACATTGGTGGGAAACTTACTCGGAGCAGAGTTCCACAGAGGATTCTGGAATATATGGGGTCAAGCCGACTTGGTATTTTTTTGTTGATTTGGTAAAGGAATAGTATTACCCTATTGGAAACTATGATGACCAGTACATGAGATGGACCACTGCGGGAAGAGAGGGGCCAAGAAGTTTCAGAGTTCACCAATACCTTCCATACCTTGCACACCAAGATGGGTATCAAAGACTCTGAATGACATTTGGTTCTAAAATACCATGGGGCTCTACACAGATACATCCAAACTGAAATGGATTTTCTGGACATCTCATCACTCGATGCTTCTTATTGATATGTTGTTAAAATAGAGAAAAAATTTAAGCACCAAAACAAACGAGTGTTCGGGTCTGCAAATCCGCAAAAACTAAATTTTGATAAAGACAGTCCTAATAAACAGTTTCTGAAAACCCATCCAAGCCACAAGAAAAGACGAGTCACGGGAAGACAAAGAAGGACACCGGAAAATGGTGCAATTTCCACAAAATCCCCTAGCACAACATCGATGAATGTCTCTCAGAATAGTCATTGGTGGTCGATATCAAAGACAAGGAGCCGAACCCTGATTCAGAATCTAGTTCTGAAAATACTAGTAAAGGACATATCATTGATGCAGACCCTACTGCTATTGTCACGACCGCAACAATTCAACCAGAAGAACCAACAGATCCTAAAGAGGGGGAGCAGATTTTTCATTCATAGATGTGGGTGAAGGGGACCCCGCCACATTTTATTATTGATAATGATAGCCAGAAGACCTCCTCTCAGTAGAGGTCATCAAACAGTTGGGATTGTCAATAACACCGCATCTGCAACCATACAAAATCGGGTGGCTTCACCAAGGACGAGATATCTGTGTCAGCCAACAGTGTCGATTGTCATACAACATCCAACACTTCAAGGATGAGGTATAATGTGATGTTTCCCCATTGGATTTCTATGATGTTCTCTTGGGCCAACCATATATGTGGATATTCCATGTTGCTTATGAGTCTCGACCCCGTAGTGTCATTGTTACTTTGGGGTGTCATCTCTACAGAATACCATAGGTAGTTATGACTACTGTCCCACCTAAAAAGTGTCGCAAGGTAGTATCTCATACTGCAAAATTCAAATTCTTCACAATCTGTTCAAAAGGATAACAAAAGGACACTGCAACCACTACAGCCTTGCCCCAAGCACCTTATATCCAACATAAGGAGGTCGAAAAGGCTACATCAAGTCACAAATATTCCTTCTACACACCTTCCTCTCATGTATATCAACTTGTTGAATAGCCTCAGCTTCAACAGGTTCATGATAGACTTCCACAAACTAAGCAACGCAACGTCTCCAGCAAGGCAAGAAGCTCACCAAGATGCATATTCACCAAATGATTTTCCCTCTCCCCAAGGAACTCAACGCAATGGAGACCATTTCTTCCTAAGGAGGGAGGATTGATCCAGATAGATATCAGTGGCCACCTAGCTTTTCTAACTAGCCCAAAATAGTTTTCTGGCAATTTTGGTAATTTACTATTTTTAGCAATTTTTAACTTCTGGGGCCAATTTGAGGGCCCAAATGATGGTTTTTCGAGGTTGAGGTTCTCAAATATGGACTACAATGAATCTCCTCGATGATACCTTTCTAATGGGATATCATATGCTAAAACGGAGATTGTATGCAAAAGTTACGACCCTGGGAAGTTAATGCACTCACTTACAAAAACGGGGCCCACATGACTTTTGGTGTTTCATCTCCTAGGGTTAGGTTTTTGAATGTCTATAGTTTTTGTAATTCATGTTTATTGTAAAAAGGCCTTCAGAGCCTCATTTTAATAATCTTCTTACGAATGCAAGTAGCCATCACATCTCTTCTCAGAGATAAGCTGCCACCATTCTAGCGAGTCTTTCACTCTGTATTTTTACAGTCTCTGTACATTTCTTTCATTAATAGAAATTGTGTATTACTATATATCTATGTTTATGGTTGCATCTCCGATACATTTCTCTTATATTATTGAATATATGTGATATCCCTGTGCATTTCTTTATTATATCTCCACTCTCATTTCGTGCCAAAAATAATCTGGATCAGTGTTATCAGAGTAGGCTGCTCTCGATCGTTTTTTAGTGCACGTCCCTGATGAGGTCCAAGTATAGCAAGTTGGGTCTCAAGCTTGTCTCTCTTGAAGATGATCGCTCTCACACACCCAATAAACCCTCAGTGGTATAAGAAAATAAAAATGATGGAGCAGACGATCCTATCAGTCTATTTCTTGAGAAAGCTCTCACGCGACAGAGGGACGAAATGATGGAGAATTTTTCCCGCATCCTTCAATGCCTGCCAATAGCAATAGGCGCATATTCATCAAGAGGCCACTTTGGAACCACCTCACCTTTCAAGATACAAGTTAATTTTGATATTCCTGTATTTGAAGGATAGATAAATGCAAAATCCCTAGGCAAATGATTAAACCTACTAGAAGGTTATTTCTTTGTTCACAATTTTTCCGACAAAGAAAATATTAGCTTTTCACTCCTTAAAGATCTCCCCCATGTCAAACATTGGTGGGAAACTTACTGGGAGCAGATTTCCAAAGAGGAGTCTAGAATATATGGGGCCGATCCCACTTGGGCTTTTTTTGTGGATGCTGTAAATAAACAATATTACCATGTTGGCAACTATGAGGACCAGTACATGAGATGGACCACACTGCGTCAAGAGAGGGGCCAAGCAGTTCCATATTTCACCAATACCTTCCATACCTTGTGCACCAAGTTGGGTATCAAAGACTCCGAACGACATTTGGTTCTGAAATACCGTGGGGCTCTACATAGATACATCCAAACTTAAATGGATTTTCTGGACATCTCATCACTTGGTGCTTCTTATCGATATGCTGTTAAAATCGAACAAAAATTTAAGCACCATAAAAAATGAGAGATTGAGTCTGCAAATATGCAACAACCAAAGTTTGATAAAGACAGTCCTAACAAACAGTTTCCCAAAAACCTGTCCAAGCCACAGGAAAAGACAGGTCATGGGAAGACAAAGAAGGACACCAGAAAATGGTGATATTTCCACAAAATCCCATGGCTCAACACCGATGAATCTCACTCAAAATAGTCATTGGTGGCTGAGATCAAAGACAAGGAGTCGAACCTTGATTCAGAATCTGATTCTGAAAATACTGGTAAAGCACAGTTCATTGTCGCAGACCCTACTACTATTGTTGCGATCGCAACAATTCAAACAGAAGAATCAACAGATCCTGAAGAGGGGCAGTGACTTTTTCATTCATAGATGTGGGTGAAGGGTACCCTTCCACATTATATTGTTGATAGCGAAAGCTAGAAGAACCTCATCTGATCAGAGGTCGTCAAACAGTTGGGATTGTTGACAACACCACACCTGCAACCATACAAAATCGGGTGTCTTCGCCAAGGAAAAGATCTCTGTGTCATCCAATAGTGTCGACTATTATATGGAATCCAAAGCTTCAAGGATGAGGTATTATGTGATGTTTCCCCACTGGATGTCTGTGATGTTCTCTTGGGCCAACCATATATGTGGAGATGCCATGTTGTTTATGAGTTTCGACCCCGAAGTGTCATTGTTACTTTGGGGGTTCATCTCTACGGAATATTAGAGGTAGTTTCGACTACTGTCCCACCTAAAAAGTGTCACAAGGTAGTATCTCATACTACAAAATTTGGCTTATTCACAATCTGTTCAAAAGGAGAACAAAAGGACACTGCAACCACTACAGCCTTGCCCCAAGAAGATTCTATCGAACAGAAGCAGGTCGACAAGGTTGGAGCAAAGTGAAAAGATTCCTTCTGCGCAACTTACTCTCATGTATCTCGACTTGTTGAACAACCTCAGCCTCAACAGGTTCATGACATACTTCCACAAATTGAGGAACACAACGTCTCCAACAAGGCAAGCAACTCACCAAGATGCAGATTCAACAAACACTTTTCCCTCTCCCCCGAGAACTCAATGAAATGGAAACCATTTCTTACTAAGGAGGGAGGATTGATCTAGGTGGATATCGATGGCCACCCACCTTTTCTTACTGGCCCAAAACAGTTTTCTGGCAAATTTGACAATTTACTATTTGTAGCAGTTTTTAACTTCCGGGGGCAATTTGAGGGCCCAAATGATGGTTTTTCAAGATCGAGGCTCTCAATGATATCCTATGGCATTATTGAGGCCTAAAAAATAATCTCTTTTACCATACCTTTCTAACTAGATATCATACACCTAAAACGAAGATCGTATGCAAAAGTTACGACCCCGGGAAGTTAATGCACAAACTTACCCAAATGAGGCCCACATGACTTTTGGCACTTCATCTCCTAGGGTTAGGTTTTTGGATGTCTATAGTTTTTGGCATTCTTGTTTATTTTAAAAAGGCGTTCAGAGCCTCATTGTAATCATCTTCTTGCGAATGTGAGTAGCTGTCACATCTCTTCTCAGATATAAGCTACCACCATTTAGTGAGTCTTTAACTCTATATTTTTACAGTCTCTGTACATTTATTTCATTAATAGAAATCATCTATTAATGTATATCTGTGTTTATGGTTGCATCTCTCATACATTTCTGTTATATTATTTAATATCTAAGATATCACTATGCATTTCTTTATTATATCTCCACTCTCATTTCGTGCCGAAAATAATCTGGATCAATGGTATCAGAGCGGGCTTCTCTTGATCGTTTTTCAATGCATGTCCCCGATGAGGTCCGAGTATAGAAAGTTGAGTCTCAAGATTGTCTCTCTTGAATACAATCACTCTCAGACACCTAATAAACCCTCAATGGTAGAAGAAAAGAAAAATAACGGAGGAGACAATCCTATCAGTCTGTTGCTTGAGCAAGCTCTCACACGATAGAGGGACAAAATCATGGAGAATTTTCCCACATCCTTCAACGCCTGCCAATAGAAACAGACACATCTTCATTAAGAAACCACTTTGGGAGAACCTCTCCTTTCAAGGTACAGGTTAATTTTGATATTCCTATATTTGAAGGACAGATAGATGCAGAAGCCCTAGACAAATGGTTAAACCTGCTTGGAGGTTATTTCTCTGTTTACAATTTTTCCAGTAGAGAAAAGATCATCTTCGCACTCCTTAAATATCTCCCTCATGTCAGACATTGGTGGGAAACTTACCGAGAGCAGAGTTCCATAGAGGAGTCTGTAATATATGGGGCTGAGCCCACTTGGTATTTTTTTGTATATGCGGTAGAGGAATAGTATTACCCTGTTGGAAATTATGAGGACCAGTACATGAGATGGAGCACACTACGGCAAGAAAGGGGGCAAGAAGTTCCAGAGTTCACCAATACCTTCCATACCTTATGCACCAAGATGGGTATCAAAGACTCCAAATGACATTTGGTTCTGAAATACTGTGGGGCTCTACACAGATATATCCAAACTGAAATGGATTTTCTGGACATCTAATCACTCAGTGCTTCTTATCAATATGTTGTTAAAATCAAGAAAAAAATTAAGCACCATAAAAAATGAGAGTTCGGGTCTGCAAATCCCCAGCAACCAAGGTTTTATAAAGACAGTCCTAACAAATAGTCTCCTGAAAACCCGTCCAAGCCACGGGAAAAGACAGGTCATGGGAAGACAAAGAAGGACATCAAAAAATGGTGTGATTTCCACAAAATGCCCTGGCGTAACACCGATGAATCTCACTCAAAATAGTCATTAGTGGCTGAGTTCAAAGATAAAGAATCGAACCCTGATTCATAATTTGATTCAGAAAATACTGGTAAAGGATAGATCATTGACGCATACCCTACTGTTATTATCATGAATGCAACAATTCAACTAGAAGAACCAACAGATCCTGAAGAGGGGGAGCGACTTTTTCATTCACAAATGTGGGTGAAGGGGACACTGCCACATTTTAGTGTTGATAGCGGAATCTAGAAGAACCTCATCTCAGCAGAGGTCATCAAACAGTTGGGATTTTCTACAACACCACACCTGCAACCATACAACATCGGGTGGCTTCACCAAGGATGAGATCTTCATGTCAGCCAATAGTGTCGATTGTCATACGACATCCTACCCTTCAAGGATGAGGTATTATTTGATGTTGCCCCACTAGATGTTTGTGATGTGCTCTTGGGCCAACCATATATGTGGAGATGCCATGTTGTTTATGAGTCTCGACCATGTAGTGTCATTGTTACTTTGGGGGGACATATCTACATAATATCATAGGTATTTATGACTACTATCCCACCTAAAAAGTGTCACAAGATAGTATCTCATACTGCAAAATTCGGCTTCTTCACAATCTATTCAAAAGGAGAAAAAAAGGCCACTGCAACCATTGCAGCCTTGCCCCAAGCACCTTCTATCCAACAGAAGCAGGTCGACAAGGTTGTAGCAAAGTTAAAATATTCCTTATGCACACCATCCTCTCATGTATCTCAACTTTTTGAACAGCCTTAGCCTCAACAGGTTCATGATAGGCTTCCACAAACTGAGCAACATGACGTCTCCAGCAAGGCAAGCAACTCACCAAGATGCAGATTCAGCAAATGTTTTTCCCTCTCCCCTGGGAACTCAACACAATGGATACCATTTCTTCCTAAGGAGGGAGGATTGATCTAGGTGGATATCGGTGGCAACCCACCTTTTTCGACTGACCCAAAACAGTTTTCTGGGAATTTTGGCAATTTACTATTTTTAGCAGTTAGTAACTTTTGGGGCCGATTTGAGGGCCCAAATGATGGTTTTTCGAGATAGAGGTTCTTAATGATATCCTCCTATGGAATTATTGAGGCCCCAAAATTAATCTCCTCGATGATACCTTTCTAACAAGATATCAAATGCCTAAAATGGAGATTGTATGCAAAAGTTACGACCCCAGGAAGTTAATGCACTAACTTACCCAAACGAGGCCCACATGACTTTTGGCGCTTCATCTCATAGGGTTAGGTTTTTGGATGTATAGAGTTTTTGACATTCCTTTTTATTGTAAAAAGGCCTTCAGAGCCCCATTGTAATCATCTTCTTGTGAATGCAAGTAGCCGTCACATCTCTTCTCAGAGATAAGTTGCCACCATTCTAGCGAGTCTTTAACTCTGTATTTTTACAGTCTCTGTACATTTCTTTCATTAATAGAAATAGTGTATTATTGTGCATATGTTTTTTTGGTTGCATATCCCATACATTTCTTTTATATTATTTAATATCTAGGATATCACTCTGCATTTCTTTATTATATCTCCACTCTCATTTCATGCCGAAAATAATTCAGATCAGTGGTATCAAAGTAGGCTACTCTTGATCGTTTTTCAGTGCATGTCCCCGACGAAGTCCGAGTATAGAAATTTGGGTCTCGAGCTTGTATCTCTTGAAGAAAATCGCTCTCGCACACCCAAGAAACCCTCAATGGTGGAAGAAAAGAAAAATGATGGAGCAAACGATCCTATCAGTCTGTTGCTTGAGAAATCTCTCATGCGACAGATGGATGAAATGATGCATAATTTTTCCCACATCCTTCAACGCCTGCTAATAGAAACAGGCACATCTTCATCAAGAGGCCACTTTGGAAGCACCTTGCCTTTCAAAGTACAAGTTAATTTTGATATTCCTATATTTCAAGGACATATAGATGTAGAAGCCCCAAAACAAATGGTTAAACCTGCTTGGAGGTTATTTCTCTATTCACAATTTTTTCGACAGAGAAAATATCAACTTCTCACTCCCTAAAGCTCTCTCCCATGTCAAACATTGGTGGGAAACTTACTGGGGCCGAGCCCACTTGGGATTTTTTTGTGGATGCAGTAAAGGAACAATATTACCCTATTGGAAACTATGAGGACCAATACATGAGATGGAGAACACTGTGATAAGAGAGGGGCCAAGAAGTTCCGGAGTTAACCAATACCTTCCATACCTTGCGCACCAAGCTAGGAATCAAAGACTTTGAACTTCATTTGGTTTTGAAATACTGTGGGGCTCTACACAGATATATCCAAACTAAAATGGATTTTCTGGACATCTCATCACTCGGTGCTACTTATCAATATGTTGTTCAAATCTAGCAAAAATTTAAGCACCATAACAAACTAGAGTTCAGGTTTGCAAATCTGCAACAACCAAAGTTTGATAAAGACAGTCCTAATAAACAGTCTCCTGAAACCTGTCCAAGCCACAAGAAAAGATGAGTCATGGGAAGAAAAAGAAGGACACCGGAAAATGGTACGATTTCCACAAAAGACCCTTGTGCAACACCAATGAATCTTTCTCAAAATAGTCATTGGTGGTCGAGATCAAAGACAAGGAGTCAAACCCTGATTCAGAATTTGATTCTGAAAATACTGGTAAAGGATAGATCATTGAGGCAGACCCTACTTCTATTGTTGTGACCGCAACAATTCATCCATAAGAACCAACAGATCCTGAAGAGGGGAAACGACGTTTTCATTCACAGATGTGGGTGAAGGCGATGCCGCCGCATTTTAGTGTTGATAGCGGAAGCCAGAAGAATCTCATCTCAGCAGAGGTCATCAAACAGATGGGATTGTTGACAACACCACACCCGCAACCATACAACATCGAGTGGCTTCGCCAAGGACATGATCTTTGTGTCAGCCAACAGTGTTGATTGTCATATGGTATCCAACCCTTCAAGGATGAGGTATTATGTGATGTTTTCTGATTGGATGTCTGTGATGTGCTCTTGGGACAGCCATATGTGTGGAGACGCCATGTTGTTTATGAGTCTCAACCTCGTAGTGTCATTGTTACTTTGGGGGTCATCTCTACAGAATATCAGAGGTAGTTTCGACTACTATCCCACCTAAAAAGTGTCGCAAGCTATTATATCATACTGCAAAATTCATCTCCTTCACAATCTATTCAAAAGGAGAACAAAAGGACAATGAAACCACTACAACCTTGCCCCAAGGACCTTCTATCCAAAAGAAGCAGGTCGACAAGGTTGCAGAAAAATGAAAATATTCCTTCTGCACATTGTCCTCTCATGTATCTCGACTTGTTGAATAGCCTCAGCCTCAACAAGTTCATGACAGACCTCCACAAACTGAGCAACACGACGTCTCCAGCAAGGCAAGCAGCTCACCAAGATGCAGATTCAGCAAATGCTTTTCCCTCTCCATTGGGACCTCAATTCAATGGATACCATTTCTTCCTAAGGAGGGAGGATTGATCCAGGTAGATATCGGTGGCCACTCACTTTTTTCGATTGGCCCAAAATAGTTTTCTGACAATTTTGGCAATTTACTATTTTTAGTAGTTTTTAACTTCTAGGGCCAATTTGAGGGAAAAAATGATGGTTTTTAGATATATAGGTTCTCTATAATATCCTACGGCATGATTGAGGACCCAAAATGAATCTCCTCGATGATACCTTTCTAATGGACTATCATACGCCTAAAACATAGCTGGTATGCAAAAGTTACGACCCTGAGAAGTTAATGCACTAACTTCAAGATCGAGGTTCTCAATGATAACCTATGGAATTATTGATGCCCCAAAATGAATCTCCTCGATGATACCTTTCTAAGGGGATATCCCACTCCTAAAACGAAGATCGTATGAAAAAGTTACGACCCCGGGAAGTTAATGCACTAACTTACCCAAACAGGGCCCACATGACTTTTGGCGCTTCATCTCCTAGGGTTAGTTTTTTGGATGTCTAGAGTTTTTGGCATTCCTATTTATTGTAAAAAGGCATTTATAGCCTCATTGTAATCATATTCTTATGAATGTGAGTAGTCGTCACATCTCTTCTCATAGATAAGCTGCCACCATTCTAGCGAGTCTTTCACTCTGTATTTTTACAGTCTCTGTACATTTCTTTCATTAATAGAAATTGGGTATTACTGTATATTTGTATTTATGGTTGCATCTATCATACATTTCTGTTATATTATTTAATATCTAGGATATCGCTGTGCATTTCTTTATTATATCTCCACTCTCATTTTGTGTCGAAAATAATCCAAATCAGTGGTATCAAAGCAGGTTCCTCTTGATCGATTGTTAGTGCGTTTCCTCGACGAGGTCCGAGTTTAGAAAGTTGGGTCTCGAGCTTGTATCCCTTGAAGAAAATCTGTCTCGCACACCCAAGAAACCCTCAATGGTGGAAGAAAAGAAAAATGACGGAGTAGACGATCCTATCAGTCTGTTGCTTGAGC
The DNA here is from genome assembly GCA_009831015.1 of Picea engelmannii. Classification (NCBI taxonomy): domain Eukaryota; kingdom Viridiplantae; phylum Streptophyta; class Pinopsida; order Pinales; family Pinaceae; genus Picea; species Picea engelmannii. The sequence goes on from ML798102.1 coordinate 231,186, forward strand.
AAGCTCTCACACGACAAAGGAACGAAATGATGGAGAATTTTTCCCACATCCTTCAATGCCTTCCAATAGCAACAGGCGGATCTTCATCAAGTGGCCACTTTGGAAGCACGTCGCCTTTCAAGGTAAAATTTAATTTTGAAATTCCTGTATTTGAAGGACAGATAGATGCAGAAACCCTAGACAAATAGTTAAATCTGCTAGAAAATTATTTCTCTGTTCACAATTTTTTCGATAGAGAAAAGATCACCTTCGCACTCCTTAAATCTCTCCCCCATGTCAATCATTGGTGGGAAACATTTTGGGAGGAGAGTTCCACAAAGGAGTCTAGAATATATGGGGCCAAGACCACTTGGGATTTTTTTGTGGATGCAGTAAAGGAACAATATTACCTTGTTGGAAACTATGAGGACCAATACATGAGATGGACCACACTTTGACAAGAGAGGGGCTATGCTATTCTGGAGTTCACCAATACCTTCCATACCTTGCACACCAATATGGGTATCAAAGACTCCGAACGACATTTGTTTATGAAATACCATGGGGTTCTACATAGATACATCCAAACTGAAATGGATTTTCTAGACATCTCATCGCTCGGTGCTTCTTATCTATATGTTGTTAAAATCGAGAAAAAATTTAAGCACCAAAACAAATGAGAGTTTGTGTCTGCAAATCTGCAACAACCAAAGTTTGATAAAGACAGTCCTAACAAGCAGTCTCCCGAAAACCCGTCCAAGCCACAAGAAAATACAGATCACGGGAAGACAAAGGACACCGGAAAATGGTGTGATTTCCACAAAAGCCCCTGGAACAACACAGATGAATGTTGCTCAAAATAGTCATTTATGGCTGAGATTAAAGACAAGGAGTCGAACCCTGATTTAGAATTTGTTTCTAAAAATACTGGTAAAGGACAGATCATTGGCGCAAACCCTACTACTATTGTCGTGACTGCAACAATTCAACCAAAAGAACCAACAGATCTTGAAGAGCGGGAGTTCCATTTTCATTCACAAATGTGGGTGAAGGGGACCCCTCCTCATTTTATTGTTGATATCGGAAGCCATAAGAACCTCATCTCAGTAGAGGTCGTCAAACAGTTGGGATTGTCGAAAACACCACACTCGCAACCATACAACATCAGGTGGCTTTGCCAAGGACAAGATCTTTGTGTCAACCAATAGTGTCGATTTTCATACGACATCCAACCCTTCAAGGATGAGGTATTATGTAATGTTTCCCCACTGGATGTATATGATGTGCTCTTGGGCCAACCATATATGTGGAGACGCCATGTTTTTTATGAGTCTTGACTTTGTAGTGTCATTTTTACTTTGGGGGGTCATATCTATAGAATACCAGAGGTAGTTTTGACTACTGTCCCACCTAAAAAGTGTCACAAGGTAGTATCTCATACTGTAAAATTCTTCTTCTTCACCATCTATTCAAAAGGAGAACAAAAGGACACTGCAACCACTACAACCTTTCCCCAAGCACCTTCTATCCAACAGAAGAAGGTCGAAAAGGCTATAGCAAAGAACAAATATTCCTTCTACACACCATCCTCTCATGTATCTCAACTTTTTGAACAACCTCAGCCTTAATAGGTTCATGACAAACTTCCACAAACTGAGCAGCATGACGTCTCCAGCAAGGCAAGCAACTCACCACGATGCATATTCAACAAACGCTTTTCACTATCCCCCGGGAACTCAATGCAATGGAGACCATTTCTTCCTAAGGAGGCAAGATTGATCCAGGTGGATATCAGTGGCCACCCACCTTTTTCGACTGGCCCAAAACAATTTTCTAGCAATTCTGGCAATTTGCTATTTTTATAAGTTTTTAACTTCTGGGGCCAATTTGAGGGCCCAAATGATGGTTTTTCGATATCTAGGTTTTCGATAATATCCTACATCATGATTGAGGACCCAAAATTAATATCCTCGATGATACCTTTCTAATGGACTATCATACACCTAAGACAAAGATTGTATGCAAAAGTTAGGACCCTGAAAAGTTAATGCACTAACTTACCCAAGCGGGGCCCACATGACTTTTGGCGCTTCATTTCCTAGGGTTAGGTTTTTGGATGTCTAGAATTATTGGCATTCATATTTATTGTAAAAAGGACTTCAGAGCCTCATTGTAATCATCTTCTTTTGAATGCAAGTAGCTGTCACATCTCTTCTCAGAGATAAGTTGCCACCATTCTAGCGAGTCTTTCACTCTGTATTTTTATAGTCTCTGTACATTTCTTTCATTAATAGAAATAGTGCATTATTGTATATCTGTGTTTATGGTTTCATATCTTATACATTTCTATTATATAATTGAATATTTGAGATATCGTTGTGCATTCATTTATTATATCTCCGCTCGCATTTCGTGTTGAAAATAATCTGGATTAGTGGTATCAGAGCAGACCACTCTTGATCGTTTTTCAGTGCATATCCCCAACGAGGTCCGAGTATATCAAGTTGGGTCTAGAAATTGTCTCTCTTGAATACAATATCTCTCTCACACCAAATAAACCCTCAATGGTGGAAGAAAAGAAACATTACGGAGCAGACGATCCTATCAGTCTATTGCTTGAGCATGCTCTCATGCAACAGAGAGACAAAACGATAGAGAATTTTTACCACATCCTTCAACACCTGCCAATAGAAATGGGCGCATCTTCATAAAACAACCACTTTGGAAGCATGTCACCTTTCAAGTTACAAGTTAATTTTGATATTCCTGTATTTGAAGGAAACATAGATGCAGAAGCCCTAGACAAATGGTTAAACCTACTAGAAGGTTATTTCTCTGTTCACAATTTTTTCGACAGAGAAAAGATCACCTTCACACTCCTTAAATATCTTCCCCATGTCAAACATTGGTGGGAAACTTACCGGGAGAAAAGTTGCACAGATGAGTCTGGAATATATGGGGATGAGGCCACTTGAGATTTTTTTGTGGATGCGGTAAAGGAAAAAGTTTACCTTGTTGGCAACTATGAAGACCAGTACATGAGATGGACTGCACTATGGAAAGAGAGGGGCCAAGCAGTTCCAAAGTTCACCAATACCTTCCATACCTTGTGCAACAAGCTGGGTATTAAATAATCCGAATGACATTTGGTTCTAAAAGACCGTGGGGCTCTACACAGATACATCCAAACTAAAATGGATTTTCTGGACATCTTATCACTCGGTGATGCTTATCGATATGATGTTAAAATCAAGAAAAAATTTAAGCACTAGAAAAAATGAGAGTTCGGGTCTACAAATCTGCAACAACCAAATTTTGATAAAGATAGTCCTAGCAAACAGTCTTCCGAAAACTAGTCCAAGCCACAGGAAAAGACAGGTCATAGGAAGACAAAGAAGGAAACTAGAAAATGGTGCGATTTCCACAAAATCCCTGGGCACAACATCGATGAATATCGCTCAAAACAGTGATTGGTGGCCGAGATCAAAGACAAGGAGATGAACTTTGATTTAGAATATGATTCTAAAAATAATGGTAAAGGATAGATCATTGACGTAGACCCTACTGCTATTGTCACGACCACAACAATTCAACCAGAAGAACCAATAGATCCTTAAGGGGGGGAGTTCCTTTTTCATTCACAGATGTGGGTGAAGGGGACCCCGTCGCATTTTAGTGTTGATAGAAGAAGCTAGAAGAACCTAATCTCAGCAGAGGTCATCAAACAGTTGGGATTGTCATCAACATCACACTCGCAACCACACAATATCGGGTTGCTTCACCAAGGAGGAAATCTCTTTGTCAGCCAATAATGTCGATTGTCATATGAAATTAAACCCTTCAAGGATGAGGTATTATGTGATGTTTCCCCAATGGACGTCTATGATGTGCTCTTGGGCCAACCATATATGTGGAGACACCATGTTGTTTATGAGTCTCGACCCCATAATGTCATTGCTACTTTGGGGGGTCATCTCTACAGAATACCAGAGGTAGTTTCGACTACTTTCCCACCTAAAAAGTGTCAAAAGGTAGTATCTCATACTGCAAAATTCATCTTCTTCACAATATGTTCAAAAGGAGAACAAAAGGACACTGCAACCACTACAGCCTTGCCCCAAGAACCTTCTATCCAATAGAAGCATGTCTACAAGTCTGCATAAAATCATAAAGATTCCTTCTGCACACCGTCCTCTCATGTATCTTGACTTGTTGAACAACCTTAGCCTCAACAGGTTCATGACAAACTTCCACAAACTGAGCAGTGTGACATCTCCAACAAGACAAACAACTCACCAAGATGCAGATTCAACAAACGCTTTTATCTCTCCCCTGGGAACTCAATGCAATGGATAAATTTTCTTCCTAAGGACGGAGGATTAATCCAGGTGGATATCCGTGGCCACCCACCTTTTTTGACTGGCCCAAAATAGTTTTCTGGCAATTTTGGCAATTTACTATTTTTAGCAGTTTTTAACTTCTGGGGCCAATTTGAGGCCCCAAATGGTGGTTTTTCAAGATAGAGGTTCTCAATGATATCCTATAGCATTATTCAAGAACCAAAATTAATCTCCTCGATGATACCTTTCTAACGGGCTATCATACACCTAAAACGGAGATCGTATGAAAATGTTACGACCCCGAGAAGTTAATGCACTAACTTACCCAAATGGGGCCCACATGAATTTTGGCACTTCATCTCCTAGGTTTAGGTTTTTGGATGTCTAGATTTTTTGGCATTCATGTTTGTTGTAAAAATGCCTTCAGAGCATCATTGGAATCATCTACTTGCAAATGCGAGTAGCCGTCACATCTCTTCTCAGAGATAGGCTGCCACCATTCTAGCGAGTCTTTCACTCTGTATTTTAATAGTGTCTATACATTTCTTTCATTAATAGAAATTGCGTATTACTGTATATCTGTTTTTATAGTTGCATCTCTGGTACATTTCTGTTATATTATTGAATATCTGTGATATCGTTGTGCATTTCTTTATTATATCTCCACTCTCATTTCTTGTCAAAAATAATCTAGATCAGTGGTATCAGAGTGGGTTGCTCTTGATCGTTTTTCAGTGCATGTCCCCAATGAGGTCCGAGTATAAAAAGTTGGGTCTCGAGCTTGTCTCTCTTGAAGACAATCTCTCTTGCAAACCCAAGAAACCCTCAATGGTGGAAGAAAAGAAAAATGACAGAGTAAATGATCCTATCAGTCTGTTGCTTGAGCAAGCTCTCACGCGACAAAGGGACGAAATGATGGAGAATTTTTACCACATCCTTCAATGCCTACCAATAGCAACAGGTGCATCTTCATCAAGTGGCCACTTTGGAAGCACCTCACCTTTAAAGGTACAAGTTAATTTTGATATTTCTGTATTTGAAGGACAAATAGATGCATAAGCCCTAGACAAATGGTTAAACCTGCTACAAGGTTATTTCTGTATTCACAATTTTTCCAACAGAAAAAAGATCACCTTCACACTCCTTAAAGCGCTCCCCCATGTCAAACACTGGTGTGAAACTTACTGGGAGCATAATTCCACAGAGTCTGGAATATATGGGGCCGAGCCCACTCGGGATTTTTTTGTGGATGCGGTAAAGGAATAGTATTACCCTGTTGGCAACTATGAGGACTAGTACATGAGATGGACCACACTATGGAAAGAGAGGGGCCAAGAAGTTCTAGAGTTCACCAATACCTTCCATACCTTGTGCACCAAGCTGGGTATCAAAGAGTCTGAATGACATTTGGTTCTGAAATACCGTGGGGCTCTACATAGATACATCCAAACTGAAATGGATTTTATGGAAATCTCATCACTCGGTGCTGCTTATCGATATGTTCTTAAAATCGAGAAAAAATTTAAGCACCAGAAAAAATGAGAGTTCTGGTCTGCAAATCCGCAAAAACCAAAGTTTGATAAAGACATTCCTAACAAACAGTCTCCTAAAAACCCATCCAAGCCACAAGAAAATATGGGTCATGGGAAGACAAAGAGGGACACCGAAAAATGGTGCGATTTCCACAAAATCCCCTGGAACAACACCGATGAATGTCACTCAAAACAATCATCGATGGCTGAGATCAAAGACAAGGAGACAAACCCTGATTCCGAATATGATTCTGAAAATATTGGTAAAGGACAAATCATTGACGCAGACCCTACTGCTATTGTCGCGACCGCAACAATTCAACTAAAAGAACTAATAGATCCTGGAGAGTGGGAGTGTCATTTTCATTCACATATGTGGGTGAAGGGGACCCCACCACATTTTATTGTTGATAGAGGAAGCTAGAAGAACCTCATCTCAGAAGAGGTCGTCAAACAGTTGGGATTGTCTACAACACCACACCCGCAACCGTACAACATCGGGTGGCCTTACCAAGGATGATATCTCTGTGTTAGCCAACAGTATCGATTGTGATATGACATCCAACCCTTCAAGAATGAGGTATTATGTGATGTTGCCCCACTAGATGTCTGTGATGTGCTCTTGGACCAACCATATATGTGGAGACGCCATGCTATTTATGAATCTCGACCCCGTAGTGTCATTGTTACTTTGGGGGGTCATATCTACAGAATACCAAAGGTAGTTCCTACTACTATCCCATGTAAAAAGTGTTGCAAGGTAGTAACTCATACTGCAAAATTCAGCTTCTTCACAATCTGTTCAAAAGGAGAACAAAAGCACACTGCAACCATTACAGCCTTGCCCCAAGCACCTTCTAGCCAACAGAAGCAGGTCGACAATGCTATAGAAAAGTGCAAAGATTTCTTCTGCACACCATCCTCTCATGTATATTGACTTGTTGAACATCCTCAGCCTCAACAGTTTCATGACAGACTTCCACAAACTGAGCAACGCGGCGTCTCCAGCAAGGCAAGCAGCTCACCAAGATGTAGATTCAACAAACAATTTTCCCTCTCCCTCGATAACTCAACGCAATGGATACCAGTTCTTCCTAAGGAGGGAGGATTGATTCAAGTGGATATAGGTGGACATCCACCTTTTTCGACTGGCCCAAAACAATTTTTTGGCAATTTTGGCAATTTACTATTTTTAGCAGTTTTTAACTTCCAGGGCCAATTTGAGGGCCCAAATGATGGTTTTTCTATATAGAGATTCTCAATGATATCCTACAACATTATTGAGGCTAAAAAATGAATCTCCTTTATGATACCTTTCTAACGGGCTATCATACGCCTAAAATGGAAATCATATGCAAAAGTTACGACCCCGAGAAGTTAATGCACTAACTTACCCAAATGGGGCCCACATGACTTTTGGTGCTTCATATCCTAGGGTTAGGTTTTTAGATGTCTAGAGTTTTTTGCATTCCCTTTTATTGTAAAAATTCATTCAGATCCTCATTATAATCATCTTCTTGCGAATGCGAGTGGCCGTCACATCTCTTCTCAGAGATAAGCTGCCACCATTCTAACGACTCTTTTACTATGTATTTTTATAGTCTCTGTACATTTCTTTCATAAATAGAAATCATGTATTACTACATATATGTGTTTATGGTTGCATCTATGATACATTTATGTTATATTATTGAATATATGTGATATCGTTGTGCATTTATTTATTATATCTCCACTCTCATTTCGTGCCAAAAATAATCTGGATTAGTGGTATCAGAGCAGGTTGCTCTTGATCGCTTTTCAGTGCATGTCCCTGACAAGGTCCGAGTATAGAAAGTTGGGTCTCGAGCTGGTCTCACTTGAATACAATCACTCTCACACACCCAAGAAACCCTCAATGGCGGAAGAAAAGAAAAATGATGGAACAGACGATCCTATCAGTCTGTTGCTTGAGCAAGCTCTCATGTGACAGAGGGATGAAATAATGGAAATTTTTTCCCACATTCTTCAATGCCTACCAATAGAAACAGACGCATATTCATCAAGTGGCCACTTTGGAAGCACCTCGCCTTTCAAGGTACAAGTTAATTTTGATATTTCTGTATTTGAAGGAAAGATAGATGCAGAAGCCCTAGACAAATGGTTAAACCTACTAGAAGGTTATTTCTCTCTTCACAATTTTTCCGACAGAGAAAAGATCACCTTCGCACTCCTTAAAGCTTCTCCCCATGTCAAACATTGGTGGGAAACTTACTCGGAGTAGAGTTCCATAGAGGAGTCTGGAATATATGGGGCCGAGCCCACTTGGGATTTTTTTTTGGATGTGGTAGAGGAATAGTATTACCCTGTTGGCAGCTATGATGACCAATACATGAGATGGACCACACTGCGACAAGAGAGGGGCAAGAAGTTCCAAAGTTCACCAATACCTTCCATACCTTGGGCACTAAGCTGGGTATCGAAGAATCCGAACGAAATTTGGTTCTGAAATACTGTGGGGCTCTACACAGATACATCCAAACTGAAATGGATTTTTTGGAAATCTAATAACTCGGTGCTGCTTATCGATATGTTGTTAAAATTGAGCAAAAATTTAAGCACCAAAACAAACGAGAGTTTAGGTCTGCAAAGATGCAACAACCAAAGTTTGATAAAGACAGTCCTAACAAACAGTCTCCTGAAAACCCATCCAAGACACTGGAAAGGATGGGTCATGGGAAGACAAAGAAGGACATCGGAAAATGGTGTGATTTCCACAAAATCCCTTAGCACAACACTGATGAATGTCTCTCAAAACAGTCATTGGTGGTCGAGATCAAGGAAAAGAAGTGAAACCCTGATTCAGAATAATGGTAAAGGAGAGATCATTGACGCAAACCCTACTTCTATTGTCGCGACTGCAACAATTCAACTAGAAGAACCAAAAAATATTGAAGAGAGGGAGTGCCTTTTTCATTCACAGATGTGGGTGAAGGGGACCCCGCCGCATTTTATTGTTGATAGCGGAAGCCAGAAGAACCTCATCTCAGCAGAGGTTGTCAAACAGTTGGGATTGTCGACAACACCACACCCGCAACCATACAACATCGGGTGGCTTCACCAAGGATGAGATCTTCGTTTCAGTCAACAATGTCGATTGTCATACGGCATCCAACCCTTCAAGGATGAGGAATTATGTGATGTTTCCCCACTGGATGTCTGTGATGTGCTCTTGGGCCAACCATATATGTGGAAACGCCATGTTGTTTATGAGTCTTTACCACGTAGTGTCATTGTTACTTTGGGGGTCATATCTATAGAATACCAAAGGTATTTATGATTACTGTCCTGCCTAGAAAGGGTCAGAAGGCAGTATCTCATACTGCAAAATTCAACTTCTTCACAATTTGTTCAAAAGGAGAACAAAAGGACAATGCAACCACTACAGCCTTGCCCCAAGCACCTTCTATCCAATAGAAGCGGGTCGAAAAGGCTGCAAAAAATCACAAAGATTCCTTCTACACACCGTCCTCTCATGTATCTCGACTTGTTGAACAACCTCAGCCTCAACAGGTTCATGATAGACTTCCACAAACTAAGCAGCGCAACGTCTCCAGCAAGGCAAGCAGCTCACCAAGATGCAGATTCAACAAACAATTTTCCCTCTCCCTCGGGAACTCAATGCAATGGATACCATTTATTACTAAGGAGGGAGGATTGATACAGGTGGATATCAAAGGCCACCCACCTTTTCCAACTGCCAAAACAATTTTCTGGCAATTTTGGTAATTTACTATTTTTAGCAGTTTTTAACTTCTGGGGCCAATTTGAGGGCCCAAATGATGGTTTTTTGAAATCGAGGTTCTCAATGTTATCCTACGAAATTATTAAGGCCAAAAAATTAATCTCCTCCATGATACCTTTCTAATGGGCTATCATATGCCTAAAACGAAGATCGTATGCAAAAGTTACGACACCGGGAAGTTAATGCACTAACTTATCGAAATGGGGCCCACATGACTTTTGGCACTTCATCTCCTAGGGTTAGGTTTTTTGATGTCTAGATTTTTTGGAATTCTTGTTTATTGTAAAAAGGCCTTCATAGGTTTTTGGATGTCTAGAGTAGCCGTCACATCTCTTCTCAGAGATAAGCTGCCACCATTGTAGCGAGTCTTCCACTCTGTATTTTTACAGTCTCTGTACATTTCTTTCATTAATAGAAATCGGGTATTACTGTATATTTGTATTTATGGTTGCATATCTCATAAATTTCTATTATATTATTAAATATCTACGATATCACTGTGGATTTCCTTATTATATCTCCACTCTCATTTCATGCTGAAAATAATCTAGATCGGTGGTATCAGAGCAGGCTGCTCTTGATCGTTTTTCAATGCATGTCCCCGACGAGGTTCAAGTATAGAAAGTTGGGTCTTGAGCTTGTCTCTGTTGAATACAATCACTCTCGCACACCCAAGAAACCCTCAATGGCAGAAGAAAAGAAAAACGATGGAGTAGACGATCCTATCAGTCTGTTGCTTGAGCAATCTCTCACGCAACAGAGGGACGAAATGATGGAGAATTTTTCCCATATCCTTGAATTCTTGCCAATAGAAATAGGTGCATCTTCATCAAGTGGCCACATTGGAAGAACCTCTCTTTTCAAGGTACAAGTTAATTTTGGTATTCCTGTATTTGAAGGACAGATAGATGCAAAATCCCTAGACAAATGGTTAAACCTGCTAGAAGGTTATTTCTCTGTTCACAATTTTTCCGACAAAGAAAAGATCACCTTCACACTGCTTAAAGCTCTCCCCCATGTCAAACATTGGTGGGAAACTTACTTGGAGCAGAGTTCCATAGAGGAGTCTAGAATATATGGGGCTGAGCCCACTTGGGATTTTTTTGTGGATGAGGTAAAGGAATAGTATTACCTTGTTGGCAGCTATGAGGACGAATACATGAGATGGACAACACGACAGAAAGAGAGGGGCTAGGTAGTTTCATAGTTCACCAATACCTTCTATACCTTGTGCACCAAGCTAGGTATCAAAGACTTCGAATGATATTTGGTTCCAAAATACCATGGGGTTCTACATAGATACATCCAAATTGAAATGGATTTTCTGGACATCTCTTCACTCGGTTCTATTTATCGATATGTTGTTAAAATAGAGTAAAAATTTAAGCACCAGAAAAAATGAGAGTTCGGATTTGCAAATCCACAACAACCAAAGTTTGATAAATACATTCCTAACAAACAGTCTCCTGAAAACCTGCCCAAGCCATAGGAAAATATGGGTCACGGGAAGACAAAGAAGGATACTAGAAACGGTGCAATTTCCACAAAATCCAATGGCACGACACCGATGAATGTCACTCAATACAGTCATTGGTGGCCGATATCAAAGACAAGGAGTCGAACCCTGATTTAGAATCTGATTTTGAAAATATTGGTAAAGGACAGATCATTGACGCAAACCCTACTACTATTGTCGTGACCGTAATAATTCAACCAGAAGAACCAATAGATCCTGAAGAGTGGGAGTGCCTTTTTCATTCATAGATTTGGGTGAAGGGGACCTCGCCGCATTTTATTGTTGATAGTGGAAGCCAGAAGAACCTCATCTCAACAGAGGTCGTCAAATAGTTGGTATTGTCAACAACACCACACCTGCAACCATACAACATCAGATGGCTTCGCCAAGGACGACATCTCCATGTCATGAAACAGTGTCGATTGTCATACGACATCCAACCCTTCAAGGATGAGGTATGATGTGATGTTTTCCCACTGGATGTCTGTGATGTGCTCTTGGGCCAACCATATATGTGGAGATGCCATGTTGTTTATGAGTCTCAACCCCATAGTGTCATTGTTACTTTGGGGGGTCATCTCTACAAAATACCAGAGGTAGTTTGGACTACTGTCCCACCTAAAAAGTGTCACAAGGTAGTATCTCATACTGCAAAATTTAGCTTCTTCAAAATCTGTTCAAAAGGAGAACAAAAGGACACTGCAACCACTGCAACCTTACCCCCAACACCTTCTATCCAACAGAAGAATGCCGACAAGGCTGCAACAAAGTGAAAATATTTCTTCTTCACACCGTCCTCTCATGTATCTTGACTTGTTGAACAACCTCAACCTCAACAGGTTCATGGCAGACTTCCACAAACTGAGCAGCGTGACGTCTCCAACAAGGCAAGCAACTCACCAAGATGTAGATTCAGCAAACACTTTTCCCTCTACCCTAGGAACTCAATGCAATGGAGACCATTTCTTCCTAAGGATATTGGATTGATCCAAGTGGATATCGGTGGCCACCCACCTTTTCCAACTGGCCCAAAACAGTTTTCTGACAGTTTTGGCAATTTACTATTTTTAGCAGTTTTTAACTTTCGGGGCCAATTTGAGGGCCCAATGATGGGTTTTTGAGATAGAGGTTCTCAATGATTTCCTATGTCATTATTGATGCCCCACAATGAATCTCCTCGACGTTACCTTTCTAACAATCTATCATACTCCTAAAACGAAGATCGTATGCAAAAGTTACGACCCCAGGAAGTTAATGCACTAACTTACCCAAACGGGGCCCACATGACTTTTGGCACTTCATTTCCTAGGGTTGGGTTTTTGGATGTCTGTAGTTTTTGGCATTCCTTTTTATAGTAAAAAGTCCTTCAGAGCCTCATTGTAATCATCTTCTTGCAAATGCTACTAGCCGTCACATCTCTTCTCAAAGATAAGATGCCACCATTCTAGCGAGTCTTTCACTCTATATTTTTACAGTCTCTGTACATTTCTTTCATTAATAGAAATTGTGTTTTACTGTATATCTGTGTTTATGGTTGCAGCTCTGATACATTTATGTTATATTATTGAATATCTGTGATATCGCTGTGCATTTATTTATTATATCTCCACTCTCATTTCATGTCGAAAATAATCTGGATCAGTGGTATTAGAGTAGGATGCTCTTGATCGTTTTTCAGTGCATGTCCCCGACGAGGTCCAAGTATAGCAAGTTGGGTCTCGAGATTATCTCTCTTGAAGAGAATCACTCTTTCACACCCAAGAAACCCTTAATGGTGGAAGAAAAGCAAAATGACGGAGCAGGAGATCCTATCAGTCTATTGCTTGAGCAAGCTCTCATGCGACAGAGGGAGGAAATGATGGAGAATTTTTCCCACATCCTTCAATGCCTTCCAATATAAATAGGCGCATCTTCATCAAGTGGCCACTTTGGAAGCACCTCACCTTTCAAGGTACAAGTTAATTTTTATATTTTTGTATTTGAAGGACATATAGATGCAGAAGCCCTAAACAAATGGTTAAACATGCTAGAAGGTTATTTCTCTATTCAAAAAAATTTCGACAGAGAAAAGATCACCTTCTCACTCCTTAAAGATCTCCCCCATGTCAAAAATTTGTGGGAAACTTACTGGGAGCAGAGTTCCATAGAGTTTGAAATATATGGGGTCGAGCCCACATGGGATGTTTTTGTGGATGCGGTAAAGGAATAGTATTGCCCTGTTGGAAACTATGAGGATCAATACATGAGATGGACCACACTACAGAAAGAGAGGGGCCAAGTAGTTTCAAAGTTCACCATTAACTTCCATACCTTGCGCACCAATATGGGTATCAAAGAATCTGAATGACATTTGGTTCTGAAATATCGTGGGGCTCTACATACATAAATCCAAACTGAAATAGATTTTTTGGACATCTCATTACTCGGTGTTGTTTATTGATATGCTCTTAAAATCGAGTAAAAATTTAAGCACCAGAACAAACGATATTTCGGGTCTGAAAATATGCAACAACCAAAGTTTGATAAAGACAGTCCCAACAAATAGTCTTCTGAAAACCTGTCCAAGCCATAGGAAAAGACGAGTCATGGGAAGACAAGTCCAAGGAGGTTCTCAATGATATCCTATGGAATTATTGAGGCCTCAAAATGAATCTCCTCAATGATACCTTTCTAATGGGCTATCATGTGCCTAAAATGGAGATCGTATGCAAACGTTATGACCCCGAGAAGTTAATGCACTAACTTACCCAAATAGGACCCACATGACTTTTGGCACTTCATCTCCTAAGGTTAGGTTTTTGGATGTCTAGGGTTTTTGACATTCTTGTTTATTGTAAAATGGCCTTCAAAGCCTCATTGTAATCTTCTTCTTGTGAATCATTCATCAAATATAGGAGACCTTTACATCCATCATACAATAAACCCTAATTGTAATGCATCCTCAATCTATATCAATACATTCACTAGCACTCTTCAACCAATATACCTCAAATATGCTCCAAAACACAATATGTATTATAACAAACTACATCATGGAGTGTGCCAACCATTGCAAGCCAATATACCATAAGTATACCATTGTAGGTCTACCTTTTTGGAGTTACTTCACACACACCTATGATTTATTTTTCCTAAGGTTATTCCTTGTTTATTAGTCATAATTAGTCATTATCCAGTCTCCTATATTTTAGGGGAGAATATTCTCTTTCAATTGACACTTTAGTTTGACTAGTTGATTTGAATTTAGATGTTTCATTGGTTTTGTCACCATGCAACATTGGGATCATCACCAACTCACTACTCTTTGTTCAGACTATTAACTGAAGAATAGTTGACTAGTTAACTCAGCTAGGTGGCAGTTCACTCCCGTAACTACCTGAGAGACTAGACTAGGTGGAAGTTTACTCCTGTAACTATTGGTGTGTGTCCAAATCAATATAGACCACCACTATGGTTCATTAGTTACTCATTTATTCTATATATATTGTAAATTATTCACTCTTTCAGTGTGGAATATGGTTAATGAGAATTCTTCAATTCTTTATCTCCTTCTTCTTCTTTTTCCAATTATCTCTGCAAATGTGTGTATTATTGTTTAGCTAGATCTATTCTTTGCAAGTTCAACACATTTACATAGTATCAGATCTGACAAACTGTTAAGAAAAAGCTACACCAAATTATTTTAGCAGGTATTGAAGATTGAAGAACACAGAAAGATGGAATTTATGTTTTACTCACCGATAATACTTCTCACGCCTCATAAATATTTGGAGTGGAATCCAAAGATTCTAATCCTTCTGAGAAGTAGAGGCTTATACCAAATAACCATGGGAATGGAAGTAGAGCTTGATTCCGCTGATGAGAAAAATGACTTTCTCAATAGAAAAGATATGGCCATAGGATTTATCTGCATGTCTATTTCTTTAGAAATTCTCCACCAAGTGTGTGATGTCACACAATAATTCACTCCAAGTGAATTATGGACCATATTAAAGGTTCTATTTGGGAATAAAGAATATTTTGAATATTGCATGCAGGGGATTGGAAAGATAAAGCCAAAAGAGAAGCCATTAGAAGATCAAGCCTCTTATTATGAAGAGTCTTCTACAAAAGTATTTGTAGAAATTTGTATTCCATTAATTGAAGATGATGTCTACTCCATTTCAGATTTGTTTTATGAAATTCATGTGGAAGATATATGACATGCATCTCAGGAGTCACATGCAGACACTTTTGCATGCACCATGCATGCATCTCATGAGACAAAAAGAGATCCGTGCACATCAGACTCCATTCTGATGTTTTCTGAGAAACAATTTCAGAAAAAAATTGGATATTTGAATTCATCTCGATAAAATATCCAATTTCAAAAAAAAAATCGTTCAAAACGGAGTCTGGAAAGTGAAGTTGTGATCATTTCAAAATCAACAAAATTTCAACATTTTTCTGGAAACGACTGTACGGTTTTCACAATTTCATCCAAAATTTATTTGGATATTATTCATTACAAGAAGATAAAGTGGATATGTGTGGAAATATCAATGATGCATATACTTCATCAGATCCGTGAAGACATCTACATCTTCAACAAAATGTTCAAAGAGCACAAACTTGCACAGTTGCAAGGTCTTCTTGGAGTGAAGGACATGGTTGCTTAGCAACTGCCTTTTTTTCCTTATCATTTTTTATTTTATGCATTGTAATTTGAGGGGGGAGTTTCCCATGAGTTTTTCCCTCTTTCCTCGTTTATTTCAGTGTATCTTTTGTATTTGGGTACCTAACATGGCCTCGTAGCCAAGACCCATTCTTTATTTTCATCATAGTGATGTTCAAGGGGGGTGTTGGAGTTACTTCACACGAACCTAGGATTTATTTTTCCTAAGTTTATTCCTTGTTTATTAGTCATAATTAGTCATTATCTAGTCTCCTATATTTTAGGAGAGAATATTCCACCTGGAGAATATTCTCTTTCAGTTGACACTTTAGTTTGACTAGTTGAGTTGAGTTTAGATGTTGCATTGGTTTTGNTTTCTCTCCTTCTTCTTCTTTTTCCAATTCTCTTTGTAAATGTGTGTATTATTGTTTAGCTAGATCTATTCTATGCAGGTTCAACACATTTACATGCCTCATACAACAAATACCAACCAAAATACAAACCCTCAAGGGTATATGCTTTATCTACCATGATCAAACCCTAGGCCATTACCAATAACCAACTACAACAAGCATATAACATCCCTTTTTTTATTTTTATAAAAGGTTATGCAATACCATATCACTGTCACACCTTCCTATAGTCACTTCTCATCCCTACAACTTGTCACCGATGATAAATCAAGACTTTCTTTTCATCTTTGACAACATATCTGTGCTTTTTCTTCAATAAACCCATGGGTATCTGCACTTTATCCCACTGCGGCCCGTGGATGTCTACTTCCTTCTAGTACTGCAACCTGCATATGTCTTCAGTAAAACCCTAATTCAATACCCATAGTCTCGACCCTTCGTACCTGCAACTTTATCGCTTCTTGAAACTCACAGCTATAGATTTGTCAATGATACCTGCCCATAACAATTCACAAATAATAGATATTCAATGTGCTCATTAGATTAAAGTAGGAGACCCTTTCTCTCTTATTTATACTCTCCAAGTAGCTTCCTCAAGGGGTTAACTTCTAACTAACTTTACCCAACTTATTTATTTTAGGGATAACCCACTTCTAACCACTTGTCCACTTACAACCACTTTATCCAAAAATAGTAAACTCACCACCTTTAGTTGCAACTAATTTATTTTTAATTATTTTCTTTTTGCAACAACTTACCTCATGATTAGCTCCTAGTTACAACCACTTTGACTAGTAAACTTCTTATAGGAGATTCTAGAATAAATTGACTTATTTGACCTTCTAGGGGCTTCTAGATAACTCATGAGGGTTCTCCAACTTCACAAATCCATAACTCTCTAATCCTGAGGAGTTATGTGACGTACCACATATCATTGGAAACGGCATGACATGTATTATCCATCTAGAATAGTCTTACCCACATATTCACTGATTTCCATGCCTTTATACATCAAACAAACTTGGGTCCCTTAACCATATTGTTGGGGCTACCAGACTTGCTTCAAGGGTTGACATCAATGACAACCAACCCAATTAATCAACACTCATTTTATCCTTTCTCTTAACCATGAGTATTTTTTGGAATATAGTTCATGTTTACATATTTTAGAGGAGAAAAATAAAAATAATGATTAGTTAACTTAAGGAAAATAAATAAACACACAATGCATAACATTTTTAAAACAACAATTGTTATCTCCCTCATAAAAGGGAGAATGTTTTGACTATGAAACAATTCCTAGCATGGATCCTACCAATTCACAATCAAAACCAATAATTAATGTTCTTAAGGAATAAGTGATACCATTCCAAGAGACTACCTTTGAAGATATTTTGATTTTTAGAGAGGCATTTCACCCTGTTACATCTTCTACTTTCTATTCTTTGTACCTTGATCTATTTGATGGTTGTGTTGTGCAGAAAATTTTTAAAGATCCATTTCAAACTCATTCTCCATGGCCAAATGTTAGTAACATACAATATGTTCAGTACATATAGACGAGGGAGAGGATACAACCGCTTCCCATGAACATATTAAGTTTCTTCCTTATCAACCTTTTACATGGGATGAACAGAATATTGTAACAAACCTATTTATAAATGAGTCTTATATTGATTTATTTACATACATGAATAACAAGGAGTATTTCTATTGTATTAACCGATTGGTTAATATTGAGGATAACAAACGTAATGAAACATATTTTAGTGACTTCCACCTATACATTGAGGATATATCTTCTAGAATGGTAAGCAAGTTCACATCATTTAGTGTAGGATAGGAGTAGGGTAAATTATGCTAGTTTTTTTTCTTTGCATAGCTATTTACTATAGTTTTGATTTTTAATTTTCAATAAATTTAGTTGTAAATAATTGTCTATTCCTATAGGTAAGGCTACTTATTGCTCTTTTTCAAATAACAACTACTGATTATTTTATTTTTTTTATTAGATTAATCTAATATTTGTTTATGATATCTAGTTAGTTTTTTTTCTTTTTTTGCATTTTGTCCTTTGAATACAAGACTTGTTGACTAAAAATAAAAGGAATTTCATGAACAAGTTGGGAAGTTGGCATGTTGATATTTTTCCTTGGAAGAGGTTTTTATGCAGAATTATTTTTGACCAAGGAGAAATATTTAGTTGTTGCATTCTCAAATCATTTTAGCTACGTAGTGATTTTTTGATGCACATATTAGCTTTGTGTAATTAATGAAAATGGATTTTTTAATGTTAGACACAACTGTTCCTTTTTGTTATGAAAATTAACACTTAAGGATTTCTAATTCGATACATTTATATTGATTGAATTTGGAAAGATCTCTCTTAGTTGGATTACTTTTGAGTTTTAATTCTATTGTCCTATACACATCTACCGAAATTTTGAGTGTTAAAATTTTCTTCAATATTATATTAATGCCACTCCAATCCCTTTTAATTCCTTTTGATCTTTATAGGTTTGGATTTATGTCGATGGTTGCTTACCCCTTCAGTGTTTTCTTAGATTTCTTTCAGCTAGTGTGGTTTTAGTGTAGACCAAGTATTGAAGAACTTAGTGTTGATAGGACTAAATGGCATGTCAAGAAGGTATGGGAAAGTTCCTGATGGTGAGTCCCAATTAGACTCACTCTCGTTTGGGATGGAAAATTCCAACCAATATGTGGGCCTGGTTTCCACTATGAATTAAAAGAAAAAAGGAAAGACAATAAACTATCCCCCAAAGAATTCTAATTTACTATAAATCCAATCTATCTAAAACAAATGCAAACTATATAATATAACTACTTCTAACCTATCTTGCAAGAGAAAAACTAATTAAATGAACACATTTTGAGATAACATTATTTATAGCAGAAATAGTTTGTGTCCATCGACGATGTATTAAAACAACGAAATTGTAGAACTGATCACAAATAGTTTTAAATAAGTTCTATAACATCATCATTGTATTCAAGAGAACCCATAACAACATAAGCATTACAAACACTAAACATAGGAATAGTTCATATGACAAGTTTAAAAAAAAACTTAATTAACAAACACATTAGTAGAGTAGTCCCAAACACATTTGATAATAGTTATGATCTCCATATGCCTTCTACCCTTCATTCATGAGATAATAGTATCACCATGAAATGATGGGAAAATGTCTCCTATTATATTTAATGGTCTTCCTTTTATAAAAATTGGAAGACCTTTCACCTTCTGTAATATCCAACAGTTACATCTCTTCAATTGGCTTATTTTGTCTCATTAAATGACTCAAATTTCTCATACATTTTCATAAATGATTATACAAGCATTATAAATAGAAGTTAAAAAAGACTCCCGAGTAGTCAATCTCACTTTGTAGGATGTTCTGCGTTTTTATGGTATCAAACTAGTGAATAATACTCTTCCATATTCTTCTTCTCTACTTCAACTTTCTAATTTTCTCTCACGTGCTTGATTTGACCTCCTGGGACATGAGTTATGATTACCTGAACATTGCAAAGTCCATTTTTTCATCAAATTTGAGACTCTTTTGTTCCTTGATTTTTTTGGTAATTTCCAACATCAACCTATCAATAATAGCTATACCAAAATTTTCTTCTCTCTGCTATCTTTCCAATGTGCTCTCAAGAGTTTGATTTCATGTTTTGGATCATGAGTTATGATTGTTTGAATAATTTGCAATTCATACCCCATGAAATTTGTGGCCCTTTTTTCCTTGATTTTTTTGGTATTTTCCATCACTTCTCTGCATGTAATTCCTCTCCTAATGTGTTCTCCTACTCAGTAGTTTTCCAATGAGCTATCACGGGCCTGATTTGGACTCCTAAAACTCAACATGTGGTTTCCTGAAGTTGACGCTCAATAACCATTGATTTGCTCACGAGATGATATGGACTATCAATTTGGTGCTCTAAAATAATTATCCCACATGCATTGGATATATTGAGTTTTAATGGTAAGCAATGTCCCCCCAATTAGTTTTTTTGTGAAACTAGAGGAGGTATAGGACCTAGGGCCCACACAAATATCTTGCAATAAAAAATAAATAAAATAACCCTCTACATGTAAAATAAAAAATTAATAAAAAACCATGTTCCAAATAAATAATATAATTAAATAATCCCCAAAAATGATAATTAATTAATCCAAAGTCTAATGTTTGGGTCTTGGTAAAAATGAATTTTGGTGAAATTTCCTGTGAAAACCCTAATGGCTTGTAAAAATTCCAATGGATTAAGTCCAAAACGTAAATACCTAAGAGGTTAAGTCTAATATGAAAATAATACAAAATAATCCTAGCTTCATCGGATTTTCAGGCTTCAAAAAGACACGGGAGAAATGTGCCATGGTAAAATTCCAATGGGTTAGTTTTGGTGGGGTAATCCCCATGGGCCTAAGTCTTGAAAAAATATTAAAATAATACTAAGTCGGTGGTTGAGAAGGAGGTTTCATAAAAATTGGGGAAGTTTATCCTAAGATAATTTCCGATGAGAAAATCTTGAAGTGGAAAGTTCCCAAATAGGTAAGTTCCGAAATTGTAAATATCGAAATATGTGAAGCCTAACGGGATTAAGCTTGATGAAATTTGGGGAGGAATTGGAATAATAAAAAAATTAAACAAAATTAAAAATAATAAAACAAAATAAAATAGAAAGATAAAGAAAAATCCGGGAATTTGGGGAAAATGAGAAAAAATAAAAATAAAATGAAAATAGGAAAAATAGATAAAAGAAATAAGAAATAAAGACACATGCACATATAGAAAATGAAAAAAATCAAAGTGTATTCCATTTCAAGACATGGGAAAAATAATGAAAATATAGATATGAAATATACATAAGAGATTTAGGTCAAAATGCATAGTGTAAAAAGTAATTTCTTTAAGTAAATTTGTTTTTTCCATGTGATAGTAATTTCCTTATGTAAAATGATTTAGAAATTAAAATAGGAAAAATAGATAAAATAGGAAAAATAGATAATGAAAATAGGAAAATAGATAAAAGAAATAAGAAATAAAGACACATGCACATATAGAAAATGAAAAAAATCAAAGTGTATTCCATTTCAGGACATGGGAAAAATAATGAAAATATAGATATGAAATATACGTGAGAGATTTAGGTCAAAATGCATAGTGTAAAAAGTAATTTTCTTAAGTAAATTTGTTTTTCCCATGTGATAGTAATTTCCTTATGTAAAGTGATTTAGAAATTAAAATAGGAAAAATAGATAATGAAAATAGGAAAAATAGATAAAAGAAATAAGAAATAAAGATACATGCACATATAGAAAATGAAAAAAATCAAAGTGTATTCCATTTCACGACATGGGAAAAATAATGAAAATATAGATATGAAATATACATGAGAGATTTAGGTCAAAATGCATAGTGTAAAAAGTAATTTCCTTAAGTAAATTTGTTTTTCTCATGTGATAGTAATTTCCTTATGTAAAATGATTTAGAAATTAAAATAGGAAAAATAGATAATGAAAATAGGAAGACACATGCACATATAGAAAATGAAAAAAATCAAAGTGTATTCCATTAATAATGAAAATATAGATATGAAATATACATGAGAGATTTAGGTCAAAATGCATAGTGTAAAAAGTAATCTCCTTAAGTAAATTTGTTTTTCCCATGTGATAGTAATTTCTTTATGTAAAATGATTTAGAAATTAAAATAGGAAAAATAGATAAAATAGGAAAAATAGATAATGAAATTAGAAAAAATAGATAAAACAAATAAGAAATAAAGACGCATGCACATATAGAAAATGAAAAAAATCAAAGTGTATTCCATTTCATGATATGGGAAAAATAATGAAAATATAGATATGAAATATACATGAGAGATTTAGATCAAAAAGGTCAAAATGCATAGTGTAAAAAGTAATTTCCTTAAGTAAATTTGTTTTTCCCATGTGATAGTAATTTCCTTATGTAAAATGATTTAGAAATTAAAATAAGAAAAATAGATAAAATAGAAAAAATAGATAATAAAAATAGGAAAAATAGATAAAAGAAATAAGAAATAAAGACACATGCACATATAGAAAATGAAAAAAATCAAAGTGTATTCCATTTCAAGACATGGGAAAAATAATGAAAATATAGATATGAAATATACATGAGAGATTTAGGTCAAAATGCATAGTGTAAAATGTAATTTCCTTAAGTAAATTTGTTTTTCCCATGTGATAGTAATTTCCTTATGTAAAATGATTTAGAAATTAAAAGTTATTTTTCCATGTAATTTAAAACTAAGGGTAGGTTTCGAAAAATCATGGGAAATCAAAATCATGTGCATTTTTATAAATTATGGGTAAATTAAAAATGAAAATAAATAAATAAAAAGGATAATATAACAAAAAATAAAAATAAAAATAAAACAATAAATATGCAAGTCATATGTACAAGATGGGAAAAATTAGGCCTTGTTATGCATGGGTGGTTCTATCACTACTTACGGTTTGTTGAGGCTTGAATCTGTTAGGAACCAAATGGAAACCTCACGAGGATGTAAATCCCCTTGCATTTTTATAGAGGTGGTACTCCTATCTACTTTAATATTTTCTTGGGATTATAGGTTTTCAGAATATGGGACCTTGCACAAGTTCCTCGTGGTAATCAGAGAAATATAAAGATTGCAAAAAAAATAAAAGGAAAATGTTTTGTTTTCTATTTAGAGAAAGTTCCTGAGAAATGACCACTTCATACATTTAAAGAAGATAAGAAAAATTTCCTCACATCCATCATAGTTAAACTAAAGATTTATGATCACATAAAATAAAAAGAAGATGATGCATACATAAGAGAAATTTAACATAGTGAACATGGGAAGCTCAAATAAAGATAATGATAGATCAATCTCAAATACTTTATACTCGAAACTCAAAGTTACAAAGGACAATCAAAACTGATCTCGAAATAACTCTCTTGAAAATAACTCTTTTGAAATTTCTAAAAAATATATAGCTTGTTACATATTCTTCGAAATTTAAAATGCATTTGTCCTAAGGACTGGGATTGGGGCTCCCACAGACCATAAAGAAAATAAGAAAATGAATTAAACTTGTCTAAGGAGGATGATGGGTGGTAAAAGAATAACAAGACCTGGAAGGAAGAAAAATAGAAGTTATCAGACTTCGGTTAAACCTTTCTAGTCAAAGAAGTAGAGTAACTGGATGAAAGAACTGATAAAGAAAGAAATATGTGATCAACATAAGCTTACTATGATGACCTCTCGTATATTTAATTGCTTGCTTGTGTCCTTTTATTGTCTTGATTAACGGTTACAGTAGCCTTCTCAACTGGTTCTTTCCCCTCATTGATTAATTTGTCAATTTCTTTCTTGAACCTTCTTCAATATAATTTTTCATTGGTGTCACATTTATCTCATGCTGGATTTTGATGTTGAAAAACTTTCCTTCCAAGTTTGTCAAATCAAGGGAAATACCATGTAATGCTTCTTCAATATCTTGATTCTTCACAGAGTGGTCCACTAGGCAATTGTCAATGTTGTCTTCATTAAATTCAAGTATACCATAAAAATTTTCAACTGGTAACCCTTTAAAAATCTCAACTTGATCGTCAAACTCTTACTTTGTTAGGAACATTGAGTTGAGGATTAGTTTGGGGTCTTGTACTTCGTTAGTACTTCCAGCTAAGTTATCTCTATGAGCCTCTTGAACAATTCTTCCCTCTTTGATATACCTTGGTTGCATACCTGAACAATATTATTCAATTTTTAATCTTTTCCTTCTAGCATGCATTCAATTGTTTTATCCGACTTGGGGAGGAAATATCCTCCTCTCTTCTCCTTAGTTTAGTCATCTTAGAGACTTTGTTTCCAAAGGGTAATACAACATCAATGTAAAAACCTTCTTCATTCTTCAGATCATCCTGCAAATATTCATAGAAGGCATGTGCCCTCGAGACAAAAGAATTTATTTTTTTTCGAAACCTCTCATGCCTCTGTGATCAATGCCATTATTTTCTTAATATTTCTTTCAACATAGCTCCTAAATGATGTAAGTAGGATTAAATATCCTTTCAATTTAACAATTGGTGTGGCGGGTGTGACTATTGACAAAGGACTGGCAAGAAGTGGAAGAGGCATTAAGGAATCTTTCAGTTCTTTGTGTTTTCTGCTTCTAGACCACCAATGGAATCATCAAGAGAATCCTCGATTGCTCTGTGAATTTTAAAAATTTGGGAAGGCCACAAA
This sequence comes from Picea engelmannii, assembly GCA_009831015.1. Lineage (NCBI taxonomy): Eukaryota > Viridiplantae > Streptophyta > Pinopsida > Pinales > Pinaceae > Picea > Picea engelmannii. The sequence goes on from ML798102.1 coordinate 255,690, forward strand.
TCCTTTAGTTCAACCTCTGAACGAGATTTTCCTTTATTATTTTTTATATCACCTTTTTCAATAATTAACTTCTTAGATTCCTTGTCGAAGACAATGCTTTGGAAATAAAATGACTCTTGTTCATTGAAAGTCTCATTCTCAATGATCTCTAATAATGAATTTTTATGGGTCGTGTTTCCTGGTTGATCAAATGTGTGAAACAATGTCTCGATATCCGCCTCAAGCTCCATGCCTTTAAGAGAGAAGTTGTTGATGTCATTTTATATGCGATGGTGGTCTTCCCCTTGCACAACATTCTTCCTCTTTTTTCTTAGAGGGAGTTTGTGTGAACTCTCAATTTTTCCCAGAGGGAGATTATTTTCTCCTCCGTTGGTTGAACTATTTTTGGTAACTTTACTAGTTGGGTGGGTCATTGGAGCATTTCTTCGAGATGTGGTACTTTTAGGGGTAACAACTAGAGACTGGATGCTCTTCTCACTGGGACCCTTTCCTTTCTTCTTGTAAAACTCATTAGTACTAAGTATTGTTTCCAAGTCACCAACATTTTGAGTAGGAGAGCCTAAGTTGTTGTATTCTTCTTCACTCAAAATAGTATCAATGAATGAATTGTTGAATCCTACTGACAACATGTGCTCCATGAATATTTTTTTAGCATCAAACCCCTTTATATTTTCAACATACTTCACATTTACATTGTGAAAGTGATTCACAAACTCATCAATTTGTTTATATTCCCGAATATAAAGTCTCCAATTTTCCAAGGCAAGGGGATGAATTGTTTTTTCCGTTTTTCATGGAAAAAGTGCAACCAAAAATTGTATTTCCTTTCCAAATCCGTGATAAACAATTTATCGGATACATGATATGGAAGAAAAGAGGGATTCTCCTTGGAACAGAAGATGTTGATAACATTGTGATTTTCCATCTAGTTTAATGTTCCATTTTTCTTCAAGAATTTATTATCCTGTGGTGATATCCTGGGGGTATTTTTACCAAACAACAGTCCTTTGAAAACTGAAATGAAATCATTGTAAACTTCATAAAAATGAAAAAACGTATTCTATGTCCATAATTCTTGATACTAGAAGGTAACTGGATAAAATTCATAGTTCAATCTCTTACAAACAATCAATTTTGGAAAACCGACAACAATATTCTATCGCAAATACCAAATAAGAATCCATAAATAATTTCTTGTCCCTTTTGTAATGTGACAATTGAGAGGATATTTCAATGGAAATCGGTTTTGCCCAATCTAAGATAGCTTTCTCTTTAACTATAAAATATAAAATATAAAGAATCACGCGGGAAATGGTGGCGATTCTTTCTTGGACTGTCAGCCTGATAAGAAACCAAGCGATTTCTCGAAAGGGGTTTTTAAACGAGTCCAATTGAATCATGGTTATGTCTTCTAGAACAACCGTGAGATTCTCCAAGAACTTAGGAAAGAGATCCAAGCCATTGTCATGTTTTTTCAGAAAATCTATGCACTCCTCTCCCTTAAGGGTAAGTATTGGCTCAGGGAGCTTCAACATCTTATGAAATACTTGTGGTGAAATAAAGATGGGGGAATGATCTTCTAGTTGGATGATTCATTGACTCGGTAAGTATTTCTTAATGCACCATGCAACCAGTTCTTTGTAGTCGAATACCTTAGGGACACACCCTGTGTGAGCAATTATGGATATCCATATTATATCTTTTTGTGTAGAAGGAGATGAGTAATACGAGTATGCTTTAGACCACTAAAATTACTAGTCTTCACGAAAAAAAATATTCAAGGTATTTCCACAGAACTGATGTCTAGCTGCTGCTTCCATAGGTTGATGAGAGTGTTCTTTCAACTGGATATATACTTGAAATGAATCCTTTAAGAGATATATCAATAATATAACCCTTGGAAAATCGTGCTTTAATGCAATTGAATGAAAAATTTCCTTGAGCCCTTCACTTATTAATGACAATCTTTACAAAACCTACATGATCGGTTAATAGCATTAAACCATACTAAATGCATATTGGGGAAAACATAAAGATGGCAGGGACGAAGGAGAGAAATTTGAATTTGGGGTTTTTTGTGAACCCACCAACCCGGGAACTCACGAACTCGTTGTTGAAAATTCTTGAAAATAGGCTAAGTATTGCAAAGAAGTCAGTCGGACTTGGATACAGGAGAAATGAAATACTTAGGGGCTCAGTACCCATGACAAGTCTGACTGTCATAATGTAGATCATTGGTGTTTGGGTGCAAAATGGATATTGCGAAACTTGGAAGATGAAAGCTTGAACCTGTGAACCCGCAATTGCAAGAATGGTTAAGTATATTATAACAAGGAGGCCGGTCGGACTCATGATATGGAAAAATGGGTGGAGGTGAAGACCCGTGAGTCCGCCAACTTGTGAACCTGTCATTTTTTGAAAAACGACTAAGTATAGTAACTAGAAATGGAAAAGAGAAGGGATAAAAGAAAAGGGGAATGAGGGTAGGCACGAAAGAGGGAAAAAAATGGAAAAAAGAAGTTGGCAAAATAGAAAGGGGAGGGAAAATTCAAAAGCATGAATTGATCTCAATAGTTGGATCCAACTGTGAAATGATAACCCCATGTGGGTTGTCAAGAATCTAGAATCTTTATGACCATGTGCTTCCATGCATTGGGATATGGAGTCGAAGGTACGAATATACAAACTTGAAAAAATAAATTTTATGCACAAGGAAAATGAGAAAGTTTTAGGTGAAGAAATATTTCAAATGTTTCTCGTTGATAGGAAACATTATTCTTTTACCGTTCATGTCTTAGAGCATGTAGGAATTAAAACCCAATATATCATCGATGAAGTATGGTCCAATCCATATTTCTTCGAACTTTGTATGCATCGATGGTAACACCAGTTAACCCTTCTGAAAATTCTTTATAGTTGCATTCTAGTCAAATTATTTTTTGACACTCTATTGTCTCTGAGAAGTTCGATTCAGGGATTTACTTCGTTCTTCCTCCAATTTCAAAAACTGATTGATCCTCCTTTGGATAGGTGAACTATCTTCTGCATCTTCTGTATTAACCACAAAAGTCAAAGCATTGAGTTCGAGGATGATTCAAAATTTTTCTTCTTTCCCATAAACCAATGTATATGGAGACATCTCAGTGTTGTCTTTTAGAGTTGTTCTACTTTCCCACAACACATCATTCAGCTTCAAATTCTGATTCCTTTGGTTCTTGTCAATATTTTTCTTCAAAATCTAAATGAGTGTCTTATTTGTGGATTCTGAAAGACCATTTCCTTGCGGATAGTAGTTTGATGATTTCCCCATAATAATTCCATATTCTCCACATAATTTTGTAAATTTTGAACCGATGAAAATCAAACAATTATCAGTGATAAATTTGTCTAGGACATTGAATATTGACAAAATATTATCTTTGAGAAATTTAATTAATTTTTCAGAATCAACCTTTTTTAATGCCACTTCTTTTGGCCACTTCATAAAATAATCTGTAGCGATGAGAATGTGCATATGTCCCTTTCTTGAATTTGGATTTATTGGCTCGACAATGTCAAGCCCCTGTTGGGAGAATGGTTGTTCTATAGTTATAGGTTGTAATGACATCACAAACTTATTCATTTTCCCTAAAAATTGTTGGCAAGATACACACTTCCTTATTGTGGCATATGAGTCTCTAAAAATTAATGGCCAATAAAATCCATGTCTTATTATCTTATGGGTGGTGGTCGTAGGTAAAAAATTTCCACCGCATATTCCGTCATGGAATTCCCTCATTAGTTCTTGGTCTTTGTTTTCATCAACACATCTCAGTAATACACCATCATAGTTCTTTCTGAATAGTATATCAACAATCAAAACGTATTGATTTGACTTCATATTCGTTGTTCTTCTCTCTTTAGGGCTCATGGTAACTTGAAACTGCCTGGACCTCAAGTATAATAAAATGTCTCCATACCATTTTGAATTGACCAATGGTTATCCTACTGAAATTGAAATCATTCCATCCATAGAATCACTATTTGTGATGAGCTTACATAAAAATTTTCCTTTGACAACCTTTAAAGGTTTGATCTCAATATCATATTCTTGGATCTTCACGAGCCAGTTAGCCCATTTTCCTTCTCTCAATTGTCGATTCAAAAGAATATTCACCGTTGAGGATGGGACATAAGCAATGACATGAGAATTTAGTAGGTATGTCTGAAAGTGCGCCACCGCTTTCACAAGAGCCAAGTCTTGATTTTTCAGTTATGAATATCTCAATTCATAATCATGAAGGGTATTTCTGATGAAACTGATTGGGATTTATTCACCTTTGGTATTCCTCTGAGTAAGAACAAATGCAACAATTGTTTCTGTATCGAACAAATAGATGATGAAATCCCTTTGAAAATATGGGCTAATGAGGACTGGAGCTGTGGTGACCACTCTTTTGATATCATTGAAAGATTCTTGTGCATCCGTTGTCCATTCAAACCTTTTATCCTTCTTAAACAATAAATTGATTGATTTCACAATACTTTCATAATCAGGAACAAATATTTGCACAAAGTTGATATTACCAAAGAACAATTGAACTCCTTTCTTAGATGATGGGGGTTTGAGTTCATTTATAGATTTAACTCTTTCTAGATCTATATAAATCCCTTCCTTTCACACAATATGACCCAATAGTTTTCCTTGAGTTACAACAAATAAATATTTCTTTGGATTTAGTGAGACACCATATAATATGCATCTATCAAAAACCTTTCTCAAGTGATGGATGTGATCACCCCTTGTTTTTGAATGCACTGTCAAGTCATCTTGATAGTCTGCCCTAAATTTCCCTATCAACCCATTGAAAGAATGATCCATGGCCCTTTGAAATGTGGCTCCTACATTATTTAAACCAAAGGGAATCCTAGCATATGCATATGTCTCCCACGGTGTTATGAATGTTGTCTTTTATTTGTATTCCTCAGCAACCAAGACTTGATTATATCCAGAAAAACCATCCAACATGGATATAGAAGCCGATTTCGTGACTTGATGGAGAAGAAACTCCATGATTTTTAAAGGATATTTATCCTTTTATGCTTTCTTTGTTAAGATCCCTTAAATCCACATGCATCCAGATTTCCCTAGTCTTCTTTCTTACTATCACATGGTTTAAAAGCTAATGAGTTTGTCTAATAGGATATATTATTCTGAACTTCTTTAATTTATCCAATTCAACCTTTACCATAGGTTTCAATTTGGGGTTCATAATCCTTATTTTATGCTTGATCGACTTTTCTTCTTCTCTCAAAGGAATGATATGTTTGAATATTGTTTCATCATAAGATTTCAAATCATCATAGGTCCATGCGAACACATCAATATATTCTTTAAATAATGCGACATATTGATCAACCTATTAAATGGTGCAATCAACTCCCAAGTTGACATATTTTGGGGAACTGTCAGTTCCAATATTGATCTTTCTTATTTCTTGAACCTTTCAGAGTGAAATTTCCTCCAGGATATTCTTAGCATGATCATCTTTCATAAAAAGAGACTCATATTGAATTCAATATTTTGAGACAACATATATGTGATTGTATTCATCATCATCGTCATTCAACACAAATTTTTCCAATTGTTCATCATTCTCAAACACTTGAAAATATTCCAGGTTATCAGGTATAGAAGATCATAATACTCTTTCTACCTGAAAAGATGTTTTTCTTTGTATATCATCTGGATTTGACAATGAGGCTGCCAAAGCCACTGAATCTGCCTTCTGATTCTTTTCTCTTGGAATGAAATAAATGTTGAAAGAGATGAAATATTACATCAATTCGTTAACTCTTTTGAAATACAATTTGAGTCTTTCCTTCTTGATTTTATACCTCTGGGTGACTTGATTAATTACCAACTCAGAGTCTCTAGTAACAATTAGGTGTTCTATCTTCATTTCTTGTGCAAGAATCATCCCATGAATCAAAGCTTCATATTCTGTCTCATTACTAGTACATGCAAATTCAAGTCTGATAACATGTGTATGAATAATATTATCTGGACTTACAATGACAACTCCAACTCCACTTCCATAGCTTGAAAAATCTCCATCGAATGACATCCTCCAACAATCTTCAAACGAATGTTCTTGATCCTCCATGTCTTGAATTTGCTGCAGGCTTTCAATGTGTTACATGTCTAGGATAGCATAATTTTCAATCCAAGCATCTACACAATCTTCCATTAATTCATTATCCTTCTTTTTCAAAGGGAAGGGTTTCTTGGGTTCATGGGGAACCTTAATCATTTCTCCTTTTCTTGGAAACATCATGTAACTTCCATTCTTCATTATATATCCATCGATCATGGATGACCAATCTCTTCCCAACACAACTCCATATGTAGGAGCAAGGTCTACCACAATGATATTGAAAACTGTGATAATATGGGGAGTCGTCGTGACCCAAGCATAAAATTCCTTGATTTCTCCATAAGATGGCACTTGTCTAGAATCAAGTTCATATATACTTTCACCAGTCTCATAATATTTAGTACTCATGTCCAATGACTCCATGAAATCTAGTGGCATAATATTATTGGTCACGCATGTATCAAATAAACAATTATGAAGTGAAACATCATGATTTTCATTTGAAATATAAAAGGGAGGAATTTTACCTCTTATCTTGGCAATTGATTTGTTCTGAATTTGTTTCGGACTTGTAACAACAAATTTTGCTTTTTCAGATGGATCATCCAATAATATCAAAATATTTTCCCTTTGTTGGGGAATATTCACCACTTCAGTAAAAGGAAGAGTTATCCTTAATTGACTTAAGTCCTCTACAACATTGTATGTCATATGAGTGGAGTTTGGCATCAGTTGTTGCTTCTTACTTCCAACTCTATCCTATATTTTCTCATTTTCTCTTTTCTCATTTATTTTTTATTTATCTTTTTGGTTTTCCTTTTTAGAATCATTTTTATTCTTGGATCTATTTACAAACCCTCTTGTTTGGGAAATGTTTTCTTGTGAGTTGGGGTTGTTGTCACCCTCTTCAAATATATACATGGATGTCTTGAATCCATCCATCTATATAGTTTCATAGATTTCATCAGGTGAATAATAATTCTCTTTATCAACCATTTTCTCATCATATACATCACCCAAAATAGATGCATTGGAAGTAGGTTGTCTGGGAACCTTTTGTCTTTGCAGATTATCCATGTTTTCAAACCTCACTCTATTTTCTTGGGGAGGGTTCCTTCTTTTCTATGGGACCAAAATTCTTGGATTTTCCACATAATTATCCCCCTTTATTAGTCTGGTTGTCTCATTATTCATTTTCTTTATAGTTCTATTCATTTGTGCAATTTCAATTATTTTCTTGATTTCTTGTGTCGCAATAGGGTCTACCTTCACATCTAGTATGGCTACCTTGAAAAATCCTCCTCCAATTGTTTTATTTTGGGTCAGTTGTGGCTTGAATTCTTCATTATTTCTTGAAATAGAAGCTCCTTGATTATCAATACTTAATCCTCCCATATTTCTTTGTACTTTTCCTAGTATGATGTCAGGGTCGACACCCATTTCAATCATAATTTCTTCCATCTCAATGGCTTTAGTCATTGCTTCCTCCAGGATATCCATCTGGGATGTTTTGATAGTGTATTTCACATTTTGGGGCATTGCATTCTTATAATATCTAATTATGACTGGGTCAATAGGTCTTTTGTCTTTTGGAATATTACTCAAGCTTTTATTGAGTGTGAGATTAAAATATCATATTCTTTCATTCTTCCTCAAACCAATCTGGGTGAAATCGATGAGAAGGGTATGATAAGAAATTGGAGGGGTGAACATAGTCAGGGACATGACTTCAAGGTCATTGAGTGAGTGAATTGATCTACTGGGAAATTTCGTATACCACTGATATGATCTTCCTTATAAGGTTTGCAGAAATAACCTTAACATGACATCGACATACTCAACATGATGAAAATCACAAAAATCAAGAAATAAGTGAAGGTTCCTCTTTGCATCGATTGTCCTATCTCCAAAAAATTCCCTCAAGGTACCCTTAGGGGGAACAACTAGATCATGTTTCTCACCTATAATATTCAAAGGGGAATCTCTTAATCTTCTTCGATTTTCAAACCTCATGTTTTCTTGATTTCTTGCAACATCTCTTCCACCTCCTTGTCTCTCTTCATGAGGTTCTTCTCGTGGTTGTTCATTTCTTTCTTCAATATCTAGAGAGGTTCTAGGAATATGATTTTCACTTCTTAGAATAAGAATTTTCTTTCTTTTACTTCTGGTAATGGGTCCCTTGTATTTTTCCAGCTTCAATCTAGACCTTGTCCTTGTGCTTCTCTAGCTAGACTTTGGTTTCTTCCATCTTTCCGCTCGTCTCTCCTTTGTCTCCAGGCGATTTCTCTTTCTTCTTCACAGACTAAAAATTACTAGGACCTTTCTAGTTCTTGTCAAGTCTCGACTATCGTTATCACAATATTATATATCTGGTGTAATATGCTTCGTTTATTATTCAATCCAATTTCTAGATGGGGTTAATCAGCATAGGGAAAAGTCATATATTTTTCAAAAACTGCTAAACCAGATTCAAAATTTTAGTTCAATCCATAGTATGGTTGAAAAAAATGTTGATTCTTGAATTTGTTAGGACCAAAATGACAACCTCACGAGGATTTAAATAGGTGGTACTCCTATTTACTTTAATATTTTCTTGGGACTATAGGTTTTTAGAATATGGGACTTTGCAGAGGTCCGTCGTGGTAATCAAAGAAATATAAAGATTGCAAGAAAAATAAAAGTAAATTTTTTTGTTTTCTATTTAGAGAAAGTTCATGAGAAATGACCAGGAACAACACACTTCGTACATTTAAATTAGATAAGCAAAATTTCCTCACATCCATCATAGTTAAACTAAATATTTCTGATCACATAAAATAAAAAGAAGATGATCCACATGCATAAGAGAATTTTAATAGAGTGAACATGGGAAGCCCAAATAAAGATAATGATAGATAAATGTCAAATACTTTATACTCAAAACTCAAAGTTACAAAGCAAAGTCAAAACTAATCCTGAAATAATTCTCTTGAAATTTATAAAAAATATATAGTTTGTTACATATTCTTCGAAATTTAAAATGTGCTTGTCCCAAGGAATGGGATTGGGGCTCCCACAAACCATAAAGAAAATATAAACAATAATTAATCTTGTAGAAGGAGTATGATGGGAGGTAAAATAAAAACAATACCTGGAAGGAAGAAAAAGAGAAGTTATCAGACTTCGGTTAAAACTTTCTAGTCAAAGTAGTGGAGTAACTGGATGAAAGAACTGATAAAGAAAGAAAGATGTGATCAACATAACATTACTATGATGGTCTCTTGTATGTTTAATTTCTTGTTA
>ML798102.1:265208-298529 GCA_009831015.1 Picea engelmannii
CATATCCACTTTATCTTCTTGTAATGAATAATATCCAAATAAATTTTGGATGAAATTGTGAAAACCGTACGGCCGTTTCCAGAAAAATGTTGAAATTTTGTTGATTTTGAAACGATCATAACTTCACTTTCCAGACTCCATTTCGAACGATTTTTTTTTTTGAAATTGGATATTTTATCGAGATGAATTCAAATATCCAATTTGTTTTTGAAATTGTTTCTCAGAAAATATCAGAATAGAGTCTGATGTGCGCAGATCTCTTTTTGTCTCCTGAGATGCATGCATGGTGCATGCAAAAGTGTCTGCATGTGACTCCTGAGATGCATGTCATATATCTTCCACATGAATTTCAGAAAACAAATCTGAAATGGAGTAGACATCATCTTCAATTAATGGAATACAAATTTCTGCAAATACTTTTGTAGAAGACTCTTCATAATAAGATGCTTGATCTTCTGATGGCTTCTCTTTTGGCTCTATCTTTCCAATCCCCTGCATGCAATCTTCACAATATTCTTTATTCCCAAATAGAACCTTTAATATGGTCCATAATTCATTTGGAGTGAATTCTTGTGTGACATCACACACTTGGTGGAGAATTTCTAAAGAAATAAACATGCAGATAAATCCTATGGCCATATCTTTTCTATTGAGAAAGTCATTTTTCTCATCAGCGGAATCAAGCTCTACTTCCATTGCCATGGTTATTTGGTATAAGCCTCTACTTCTCATAAGAATTAGAATCTTTGTCTTCCACTCCAAATAGTTATGAGGCATGAGAAGTATTATCGGTGAGTAAAACATAAATTCCATCTTTCTGTGTTCTTCAATCTTCAATACCTGCAAAAATAATTTGGTGTAGCTTTTGCTTAACAGTTTGTCAGATATGATACCATGTAAATGTGTTGAAATTGCAAACAATAGATCTATATAAACAATAATGCACACATTTGCAGAGATAATTGGAAAAAGAAGAAGAAGGAGAGAAAGAATTGAAGAATTCTCATTAACCGTATTCCACACTCAAAGAGTGAATAATTTAAAATATATATAGAATAAATGAGTAACTAATGAACCATAGTGGTGGTCTATATTGATCTGGACACACACCAATAGTTACAAGAGTAAACTTCCACCTAGTCTAGTCTCTCAGGTAGTTACGGGAGTGAACTGCCACCTAGCTGAGTTAACTAGTCAACTATTCTTCAGTTAATAGTCTGAACAAAGTAGTGAGTTGGTGATGATCCCAATGTTGCATGGTGACAAAACCAATGCAACATCTAAATTCAACTCAACTAGTCAAACTGAAGTGTCAATTGAAAGAGAATATTATTCTCCCCTAAAATATAGGAGACTGGATAATGACTAATTATGACTAATAAAAAAGGAATAACCTTAGGAAAAATAAATCATAGGTGTGTGTGAAGTAACTCCAACAAGGTAGACCTACAATGGTATACTTATGGTATATTGGCTTGTAATGGTTGGCACACTCCATGATGTAGTTTGTTATAATACATATTGTGTTTTGGAGCATATTTGAGGTATATTGGTTGAAGAGTGTTAGTGAACATATTGATATAGATTGACGATGCATTACAATTAGGGCTTATTGTATGATGGATGTAAAGGTCTCTTATATTTGATGAATGATTCACAATAAGAAGATTACAATGAGGCTCTGAAGGCCATTTTAAAATAAACAAGAATGTCAAAAACCCTAGACATCCAAAAACCTAACCTTAAGAGATGAAGTGCCAAAAGTCATGTGGGCCCTATTTGGGTAACTTAATGCATTAACTTCTCGGGGTCATAATGTTTGCATACGATCTCCGTTTTAGGCGTATGATAGCCCATTAGAAAGGTATCGTCGAGGAGATTCATTTTGAGGCCTCAATAATGCCATAGGATATCATTGAGAACCTCCTTGGACTTGTCTTCCCGTGACTCGTCTTTTCCTATGGCTTGGACGGGTTTTCGGAAGACTGTTTGTTGGGACTGTCTTTATCAAACTTTGGTTGTTGCATATTTTCCGACCCGAAATATTGTTTGTTCTGGTGCTTAAATTTTTACTCGATTTTAAGAGCATATCAATAAACAACATCAAGTAATGAGATGTCCAAAAAATCTATTTCAGTTTGGATTTATGTATGTAGAGCCCCACAGTATTTCAGAACCAAATGTCATTCAGAGTCTTTGATACCCATCTTGGTGTGCAAGGTATGGAAGGTATTGGTGAACTCCGAAACTACTTGGCTCCTCTCTTTCTGCAGTGTGGTCCATCTCATGTATTGGTCCTCATAGTTTCCAACAGGGCAATACTATTCCTTTACCGCATCCACAAAAGCATCCCATGTGGGCTCGACCCCATATATTCTTGACTCTATGGAGCTCTTATCCCAGTAAGTTTCCCACAAATTTTTGACATGGGGGAGATCTTTAAGGAGTGAGAAGGTGATATTTTCTCTGTTGAAAATTTTTTGAATAGAGAAATAACCTTCTAGCAGGTTTAACCATTTGTTTAGGGCTTCTGCATCTATTTGTCCTTCAAATACAGAAATATAAAAATTAACTTGTACCTTGAAAGGTGAGGTGCTTCCAAAGTGGCCACTTGATGAAGATGCGCCTATTTATATTGGAAGGCATTGAAGGATGTGGGAAAAATTCTCCATCATTTCGTCCCTCTGTGCATGAGAGCTTGCTCAAGCAATAGACTGATAGGATCGCCTGCTCCGTCATTTTGCTTTTCTTCCACCATTAAGGGTTTCTTGGGTGTGAAAGAGCGATTCTCTTCAAGAGATATAATCTTGAGACCCAACTTTCTATACTCGGACCTCGTCGAGGACATGCACTAAAAAACAATCAAGAGCATCCTACTCTAATACCACTGATCCAGATTATTTTCGACACGAAATGAGAGTGGATATATAATAAAGAAATGCACAGTGATATTGCAGATATTCAATAATATAACATAAATTTATCAGAGCTGCAACCATAAACACAGATATACAGTAATATACGATTTCTATTAATGAAATAAATGTACAGAGACTGTAAAAATACAGAGTGAAAGACTCGCTAGAATGGTGGCAGCTTATCTCTGAGAAGAGATGTGACAGCTAGTAGCATTCACAAGAAGATGATTACAATGAGGCTTTGAAGGCCTTTTTACAATAAAAAGGAATGCCAAAAACTATAGACATCCAAAAACCTAACCCTAGGAAATGAAGTGCCAAAAGTCATGTGGGCCCCGTTTGGGTAAGTTAGTGCATTAACTTCCCGGGGTCGTAACTTTTGCATATGATCTTCGTTTTAGGAGTATGATAGCCCATTAGAAAGGTAACGTCGAGGAGATTCATTGTGGGGAATCAATCATGACATAGGAAATCGTTGAGAACCTCTATCTCAAAAACCCATCATTTGGGCCCTCAAATTGGCCCCGAAAGTTAAAAACTGCTAAAAATAGTAAATTGCCAAAACTGTCAGAAAACTATTTTGGGCCAATTGGAAAAGGTGGGTGGCCACCGATATACACCTAGATCAATCCCATTTCCTTAGGAAGAAATGGTCTCCATTTCATTGAGTTCCTAGGGTAGAGGGAAAAGCGTTTGCTAAATCTGCATCTTGGTGAGTTGCTTGGCTTGTTGGAGACGCCACGCTACTCAGTTTGTGGAAGTCTTCCATGAACCTGTTGAGGCTGAGGCTGTTCAACAAGTCGAGATACATGAGAGGACGGTGTGCAGAAGCAATCTTTTCACTTTGTTGCAGCCTTGTCGGCCTTCTTCTGTTGGATAGAAGGTGTTGGGGGTAAGGTTGTAGTGGTTGCAGTGTCCTTTTGTTCTCCTTTTGAACAGATTGTGAAGAAGCTAAATTTTGCAGTATGAGATACTACCTTGCGACACGTTTTAGGTGGGACAGTAGTCCAAACTACCTCTGGTATTATGTAGAGATGACCCCCCAAAGAAACAATGAAACTATGGGGTTGAGACTCATAAACAACATGGCATCTCCACATATATGGTTGGCCCAAGAGCACATCACAGACATCCAGTGGGGAAACATCACATCATACCTCATCCTTGAAGGGTTGGATGCCGTATGAAAATCAACACTGTTTGATGACATGGAGATGTCGTTCTTGGCGAAGCCACCTGATGTTGTATGGTTGCAAGTGTGGTGTTGTTGACAATACCAACTATTTGACGACCTCTGTTGAGATGAGGTTCTTCTAGCTTCCGCTATCAACAATAAAATGCGGCGGGGTCCCCTTCACCCAAATCTGTGAATGAAAAAGGCGCTCCCCCTCTTCGGGATCTATTGGTTCTTCTGGTTGAATAATTATGGTCACAACAATAGCAGTAGGGTCTACGTCAATGATCTGTCCTTTACCAATATTTTCATAATCAGATTCTAAATCAGGGTTCGACTCCTTGTCTTTGATATCGACCACCAATGACTGTATTGAGTGACATTCATCGGTGTCGTGCCATTGGATTTTTTGGAAATTGCACCGTTTCCGGTGTCCTTCTTTGTCTTCCCGTGACCCATCTTTTCCTATGGCTTGGACAGGTTTTCAGGAGACTGTTTGTTAGGAATGTATTTATCAAACTTTGGTTGTTGCGGATTTGTAAATCCGAACTCTCATTTTTTCTGGTGCTTAAATTTTTACTCGATTTTAACAACATATAGATAAATAGCACCGAGTGAAGAGATGTCCAGAAAACCCATTTCAATTTGGATGTATCTGTGTAGAACCCCATGGTATTTTGGAACCAAATATCGTTCAGAGTCTTTGATACCCAGCTTGGTGCATAAGGTATAGAAGGTATTGGTGAACTACGGAACTACCTGGCCCCTCTCTTTCTGCCGTGTTGTCCATCTCATTTTTTGGTCCTCATAGCTGCCAACAGGGTAATACTGTTCCTTTACCGCATCCACAAAAAAATCCCAAGTGGGCTCAGGCCCATATATTCCAGACTCCTCTATGGAACTCTACTCCAAGTAAGTTTCCCACCAATGTTTGACATGTGGGAGAGATTTAAGGAGTGTGAAGGTGATCTTTTCTCTGTCGGAAAAATTGTGAATAGAGAAATAACCTTCTAGCAGGTTTAACCATTTGTCTAGGGCTTCTGCATCTATCTGTCCTTCAAATATAGGAATACCAAAATTAACTTGTACCTTGAAAAGAGATGTTCTTCCAATGTGGCCACTTGATGAAGATGCACCTGTTTCTATTGGCAAGCATTCAAGGATGTGGGAAAAATTCTCCATCATTTTGTCCCTCTATCGCGTGATTGCTCAAGCAACAGACTCATAGGATCATCTACTCCATCATTTTTGTTTTCTTCTGCCATTGAGGTTTTCTTGGGTGTGCGAGAGTGATTGTATTCAACAGAGACAATATCAAGACACAACTTTCTATACTTGAACCTTGTCGGGGACATGCATTGAAAAATGATCAAGAGCAGCCTGCTCTGATACCACTGATCTAGATTATTTTCGGTATGAAATGAGAGTGGATATATAATAAAGAAATCCATAGTGATATCGCAGATATTTAATAATATAATAGAAATGTATGAGAGATGCAACCATAAACACAAATATATAGTAATAGATGATTTCTATTAATGAAATAAATGTACAGAGACTGTAAAAATACAGAGTGGAAGACTCGCTAGAATGGTGGCATCTTATCTCTGAGAAGAGATGTGACGGCTACTCTAGACATCCAAAAACCTCTAAAGGACTTTTTACAATAAATAGGAATTCCAAAAACTCTAGACATCAAAAAACCTAACCCTAGGAGATGAAGTGCCAAAAGTCATGTGGGCCCCATTTTGATAAGTTAGTGCATTAACTTCCCAGCGTCGTAACTTTTGCATACGATCTCCGTTTTAGGCATATGATAGCCCGTTAGAAAGGTATCAATGAGGAGATTAATTTTGGGGCATTAATCATTTCATAGGATAACATTGAGAACCTCTATCTCAAAAAACTATCATTTGGGCCCTCAAATTGGCCCCATAAGTTAAAAACTGCTAAAAATAGTAAATTGCCAAAATTGCCAGAAAACTGTTTTGGGCTAGTTGGAAAAGGTGGGTGGCCTTTGATATCCACCTGTATCAATCCTCACTCCTTAGGAAGAAATGGTATCCATTGCATTGAGTTCCCAAGGGAGAGGGAAAATTGTTTGTTGAATCTGCATCTTGGTGAGCTGCTTGCCTTGCTGGAGACATTGCACTGCTTAGTTTGTGGAAGTCTATCATGAACCTGTTGAGGCTGAGGTTGTTCAACAAGTTGAGATACATGAGAGGACGGTGTGCAGAAGGAATCTTTGTGATTTTCTACAGCCTTGTCGACCTACTTCCATTGGATAGAAGGTGCTTAGGGCAAGGCTATAGTGGTTTCATTGTCCTTTTGTTCTCCTTTTGAACAGATTGTGAAGAAGTTGAATTTTGCAATATGAGATACTATCTTCTGACCCTTTTTAGGTGGGAGAGTAATCGGAACTACCTCTGGTATTCTATAAATATGAGCCCCCAAAGTAACAATGGCACTACGCAGTCAAGACTCATAAACAACATGGCGTCTCCACATATATGGTTGGCCCAAACATCACATAATTCCTCATCCTTGAAGGGTTGGATGCCGTATGACAATTGACACTGTTGACTAACACGAAGATCTCATCCTTGGTGAAGCCACCCGATGTTGTATGGTTGCGGGTGTGGTGTTGCCGACAATCCCAACTGTTTGACGACCTCTGCTGAGATGAGGTTCTTCTGGCTTCCGCTATCAACAATAAAATGCGGCGGGGTCCCCTTCACCCACATCTGTGAATGAAAAAGGCACTCCCCCTCTTCAAGATTTGTTGGTTCTTCTAGTTTAATTGTTGCAGTTGCGACAATAGAAGTAGGGTTTGCGTCAATGATCTCTCCTTTACCATTATTTTCAGAATTAGATTCTGAATCAGGGTTTCGCTTCTTGTCCTTGATCTCGACCACCAATGACTATTTTGAGAGACATTCATCAGTGTTGTGCCAAGGGATTTTGTGGAAATCACACCATTTTCTGATGTCCTTCTTTGTCTTCCTGTGACCCATCCTTTCCAGTGTCTTGGATGGGTTTTTAGGAGACTGTTTGTTAGGACTCTCTTCATCAAACTTTGGTTGTTGCGGCTTTGCAGACCTGAACTCTCATTTGTTCTGGTGCTTAAATTTTTTCTCGATTTTAATAGCATATCGATAAGCAACACCGAGTTATTAGATGTCCAAAAAATCCATTTCAGTTTGGATGTATCTGTGTAGAGCCCCACGGTATTTCAGAACCAAATTTCGTTCGGATTCTTTGATACCCAGCTTAGTGCCCAAGGTATGGAAGGTATTGGTGAACTTTGGAACTTCTTGCCCCTCTCTTGTCACAGTGTGTTCCATCTCATGTACTGGTCATCATAGCTGCCAACAGGGTAATATTGTTCCTCTACCGCATCCAAAAAAAAATCCCAAGTGGGCTCGGCCCCATATATTCCAGACTCCTCTATGGAACTCTGCTCCGAGTAAGTTTCACACCAATGTTTGACATGGGGGGAAGCTTTAAGGAGTGCGAAGGTGATCTTTTCTCTGTCGGAAAAATTGTGAAGAGAGAAATAACCTTCTAGTAGGTTTAACCATTTGTCTAGGGCTTCTGCATCTATCTGTCCTTCAAATATAGAAATATCAAAATTAACTTGTACCTTGAAAGGCGAGGTGCTTACAAAGTGGCCACTTGATGAAGATGTGTCTGTTGCTATTGGTAGGCATTGAAGAATGTGGGAAAAATTTTCCATTATTTCATCCCTCTATCACATGAGAGCTTGCTCAAGCAACAGATTGATAGGATCGTCTGCTTCGTCATTTTTCTTTTCTTCCACCATTGAGGGTTTCTTGGGTGTGTGAGAGAGATTGTATTCAAGTGAGACCAGTTTGAGACCCAACTTGATATACTCGGACCTTGTCAGGGACATGCACTAAAAAGCGATCAAGAGCAACCTTCTCTGATACCACTAATCCGAATTATTTTTGGCACGAAATGAGAGCGGAGATATAATAAATAAATGCACAACGATATCATAGATATTCAATAATATAACATAAATGTATCATAGATGCAACCATAAACACAGATATATAGTAATACATGATTTCTATTTATGAAAGAAATGTACAGAGACTGTAAAAATACATAGTAAAAGAGTCGTTAGAATGGTGGCACCTTATCTCTGAGAAGAGATGTAACGGCCACTCGCATTTGCAAGAAGATGATTACAATGAGGATATGAATGCATTTTTACAATAAAAGGGAATGCCAAAAACTCTAGACATCTAAAAACCTGACCCTAGGATATGAAGCACCAAAAGTCATGTGGGCCCCGTTTGGGTAAGTTAGTGCATTAACTTCTCGGGGTCGTAACTTTTGCATACGATTTCCATTTTAGGCGTATGATAGCCCATTAGAAAGGTATCATCGAGGAGATTCATTTTGTAGCCTCAATAATGTTGTATGCTATCATTGAGAATATCTATCTAGAAAAACCATCATTTGGGCCCTCAAATTGGCCCTGGAAGTTTTAAACTGCTAAAAATAGTAAATTGCCAAAAAACTGTTTTGGGCCAGTCGAAAAAGGTGGATGTCCACCTATATCCACCTGAATCAATCCTCCCTCCTTAGGAAGAAATGGCATCCATTGCGTTGATTTCCTGGGGGAGAGGGAAAATCGTTTGTTGAATCTACATCTTGGTGAGCTGCTTGCCTTGCTGGAGACGTCGCGCTGCTCAGTTTGTGGAAGTCTATCATGAAACTATTGAGGCTGAGGATGTTCAACAAGTCAATATACATGAGAGGACAGTGTGCAGAATAAATCTTTGCACTTTTTTGTAGCCTTGTCGACCTGCTTCTGTTGGATAGAAGGTGCATGGGGCAAGGCTGTAGTGGTTGCAGTGTGCTTTTGTTCTCCTTTTGAACAGATTGTGAAGAAGCTGAATTTTGCAGTATGAGTTACTACCTTGCAACACTTTTTATGTGGGATAGTAGTAGGAACTACCTTTGGTATTTTGTAGAGATGACCCCCCAAAATAACAATGACACTACGGGGTCGAGATTCATAAATAGCATGGCGTCTCCACATATATGGTTGGTCCAAGAGAAAATCACAGACATCCAGTGGGGAAACATCACATAATACCTCATCCTTGAAGGGTTGGATGTCATATCACAATTGATACTGTTGGCTAACACAAAGATATCATCCTTGGCAAAGCCACCCGATGTTGTACAGTTGCGGGTGTGGTGTTGTAGACAATCCCAACTGTTTGACGACCTCTTCTGAAATGAGGTTCTTCTAGCTTCCTCTATCAACAATAAAATGTGGTGGGGTCCCCTTCACCCACATATGTGAATGAAAATGACACTCCCACTCTCCAGGATCTGTTAGTTCTTTTAGTTGAATTGTTGTGGTCGCGACAATAGCAGTAGGGTCTACGTCAATGATTTGTCCTTTACCAGTATTTTTCATAATCATATTCAGAATCAGGGTTTGTCTCCTTGTCTTTGATCTCATCCATCGATGACTGTTTTGAGTGACATTCATCGGTTTTGTGCCAGGGGATTTTGTGGAAATCGTACCATTTTTCGGTGTCCTTCTTTGTCTTCCTGTGACCCGTCTTTTCCTGTGGCTTGGATGGGTTTTCAGGAGACTGTTTGTTAGGAATGTCTTTATCAAACTTTGGTTGTTGTGGATTTGCAGACCGAAACTCTCATTTTTTCTGGTGCTTAATTTTTTTCTCGATTTTAAGAGCATATCGATAAGCAGCACCGAGTGATGAGATTTCCATAAAATCCATTTCAGTTTGGATGTATCTATGTAGAGCCCCACGGTATTTCAGAACCAAATGTCATTCAGAGTCTTTGATACCCAGCTTGGTGCGCAAGGTATGGAAGGTATTGGTGAACTCCAGAACTTCTTGGCCCCTCTCTTTCCATATTGTGGTCCATCTCATGTACTAGTCCTCATAGTTTCCAACAGG
Source organism: Picea engelmannii (assembly GCA_009831015.1). NCBI lineage: Eukaryota > Viridiplantae > Streptophyta > Pinopsida > Pinales > Pinaceae > Picea > Picea engelmannii. The sequence goes on from ML798102.1 coordinate 275,276, forward strand.
GTAATACTATTCCTTTACCTCATCCACAAAAAAATCCCAAGTGGGCTCGGCCCCATATATTCCAGACTCTGTGGAACTATGCTCCCAGTAAGTTTCACACCAATGTTTGACATGGGGGAGAGCTTTAAGGAGTGAGAAGGTGATCTTTTTTCTATCGGAAAAACTGTGAATAGAGAAATAACCTTCTAGCAGGTTTAACCATTTGTCTAGGGCTTATGCATCTATTTGTCCTTCAAATACAGAAATATCAAAATTAACTTGTACCTTTAAAGGTGAGGTGCTTCCAAAGTGGTCGCTTGATGAAGATGCACTTGTTTCTATTGGAAGGCATTGAAGGATGTGGTAAAAATTCTCCATCATTTCGTCCCTTTGTCACGTGAGAGCTTGCTCAAGCAACAGACTGATAGGATCATCTGCTCTGTCATTTTTATTTTCTTCCACCATTGAGGGTTTCTTGGGTTTGCAAGAGCGATTGTCTTCAAGAGAGACAAGATCGAGACCCAACTTTCTATACTCGGACCTCATCGGGGACATGCACTGAAAAATGATCAAGAGCAACCCGCTCTGATACCACTGATCCAGATTATTTTTGACAAGAAATGAGAGCGGAGATATAATAAAAAAATGCACAGCGATATCATAGATATTCAATAATATAACAGAAATGTATCAGAGATGCAACCATAAAAACAAATATACAGTAATACATGATTTCTATTAATGAAAGAAATATACAAACACTGTTAAAATACAGAGTGAAAGACTCACTAGAATGGTGGCAGCCTATCTCTGAGAAGAGATGTGACGGCTACTCGCATTTGCAAGTAGATGATTACAATGAGGCTCTGAAGGCCTTTTTACAACAAACATGAATACCAAAAAATATAGACATCCAAAAACCTAAACCTAGGAGATGAAGCGCCAAAATTCATGTGGGCCCCATTTGGGTAAGTTAATGCATTAACTTCTCGGGGTCGTAACGTTTGCATACGATCTCCGTTTTAGGCGTATGATAGCCCGTTAGAAAGGTATCATCGAGGATATTAATTTTGGTTCCTCAATCATGCTGTAGGATATCATTGAGAACCTCTATCTTGAAAAACCACCATTTGGGGCCTCAAATTGGCCCCAGAAGTTAAAAACTGCTAAAAATAGTAAATTGCCAAAATTGCCAGAAAACTATTTTGGGCCAGTCAAAAAAGGTGGGTGGCCACGGATATCCACCTAGATTAATCCTCCGTCCTTAGGAAGAAAATTTATCCATTGCATTGAGTTCCCGGGGGAGATATAAAAGCATTTGTTGAATCTGCATCTTGGTGAGCTGCTTGTCTTGCTATAGATGTCGCACTGCTCAATTTGTGGAAGTTTGTCATGAACCTGTTGAGGATGAGGCTATTCAACAAGTCAAGATACATGAGAGGACAGTGTGCAGAAGGAATCTTTATGATTTTCTGCAGACTTGTAGACATGCTTCTATTGGATAGAAGGTGCTTGGGGCAAGGCTGTAGTGGTTGCAGTGTCCTTTTGTTCTCCTTTTGAACAGATTGTGAAGAAGATGAATTTTGCAGTATGAGATACTACCTTGTGACACTTTTTAGGTGGGACAGTAGTCGAAACTACCTCTGGTATTTTGTAGAGATGACCCCCCAAAGTAGCAATGACATTATGGGGTCGAGACTCATAAAAAACATGGTGTCTCCACATATATGGTTGGCCCAAGAGCACATCATAGACATCCAGTGGGGAAACATCACATAATACCTCATCCTTGAAGGGTTTAATGTCATATGACAATCGACATTATTGGTTGAAAAAGAGATTTCGTCCTTGGCGAAGCAACCCGATGTTGTGTGGTTGCGAGTGTGGTGTTGTCAACAATCCCAACTGTTTGATGACCTCTGCTGAGATGAGGTTCTTCTGGCTTCTTCTATCAACACTAAAATGCGACGAGGTCCCCTTCACCCACATCTGTGAATGAAAAAGGAACTCCCCCCCTTAAGGATCTGTTGGTTCTTTTGGTTGAATTGTTGCGATCGCAACAATAGCAGTAGGGTCTACGTCAATGATCTATCCTTTACCATTATTTTTAGAATCATATTCTAAGTCAAAGTTCATCTCCTTGTCTTTGATATTGGCCACCAATGACTGTTTTGAGCGATATTCATCGGTGTTGCACCCAGGGATTTTGTGGAAATCGCACCATTTTCTAGTTTCCTTCTTTGTCTTCTCGTGACCTGTCTTTTCCTGTGGCTTGGACTAGTTTTCAGAAGACTGTTTGCTAGGACTGTCTTTATCAAACTTTGGTTGTTGCATATTTGCAGACCCGAACTCTCGTTTGTTCTAGTGCTTAAATGTTTTCTTAATTTTAACAGCATATCGATAAGAATCACCGAGCGATAAGATGTCCAGAAAATCCATTTTAGTTTGGATGTATCTGTGTAGAGCCCCACGGTATTTTAGAACCAAATGTCGTTCGGATTCTTTAATACCCAGCTTGGTGCACAAGGTATGGAAGGTATTGGTGAACTTTGGAACTGATTGGCCCCTCTCTTGCCATAGTCCAGTCCATCTCATGTACTGGTCCTCATAGTTGCCAACAGGGTAATATTGTTCCTTTACCGCATCCACAAAAAAATCTCAAGTGGCCTCATCCCCATATATTCCAGACTCATCTGTGCAACTCTGCTCCCAATAAGTTTCCCACCAATGTTTGACATGGGGAAGAGATTTAACGAGTGCGAAGGTGATCTTTTCTCTGTCGAAAAAATTGTGAACAGAGAAATAACCTTCTAGCAGGTTTAACCATTTGTCTAGGGCTTCTGCATCTATGTTTCCTTCAAATACAGGAATATCAAAATTAACTTGTAACTTGAAAGGCGATGTGCTTCCAAAGTGGCCGCTTTATGAAGATGCGCCTATTTCTATTGGCAGATGTTGAAGGATGTGGTAAAAATTCTCTATCATTTCGTCCCTCTGTTGCATGAGAGCATGCTCAAGCAACAGACTGATAGGATCGTCTGCTCCGTAATGCTTCTTTTCTTCCACCATTGAGGGTTTATTGGGTGTGCGAGAGATATTGTCTTCAAGAGATACAAGTTCTAGACCCAACTTGATATACTCGGACCTCATCGGGGATATGCACTGAAAAACGATCAAGAGTGGCCTGCTCTGATACCACTAATCCAGATTATTTTCGGCACGAAATGCGAGCAGAGATATAATAAATGAATGCACAACGATATCTCAGATATTAAATTATATAATAGAAATGTATAATATATGAAACCATAAACACAGATATACAATAATGCACGATTTCTATTAATGAAAGAAATGTACAGAGACTATAAAAATACAGAGTGAAAGACTCGCTAGAATGGTGGCAACTTATCTCTGAGAAGAGATGTGACAGCTACTTGCATTCAAAAGAAGATGATTACAATGAGGCTCTGAAGGCCTTTTTACAATAAATAGGAATGCCAATAATTCTAGACATCCAAAAACCTAACCCTAGGAAATGAAGCGCCAAAAGTCACGTGGGCCCCGTTTGGGTAAGTTAGTGCATTAACTTTTCAAGGTCCTAACTTTTGCATATAATCTTTGTTTTAGGTGTATGATAGTCCATTAGAAAGGTATCATCGAGGATATTCATTTTGGGTCCTCAATCATGATGTAGGATATCATCGAAAACCTAGATATCGAAAAACCAGCATTTGGGCCCTCAAATTGGCCCCAGAAGTTAAAAACTTATAAAAATAGTAAATTGCCAGAATTGCCAGAAAATTGTTTTGGGCTAGTCAAAAAAGGTGGGTGGCCACTGATATCCACCTGGATCAATCCTACCTCCTTAGGAAGAAATGGTCTCCATTGCATTGAGTTCCTGGGGGATAGTGAAAAGCATTTGTTGAATCTGCATCGTGGTGAGTTGCTTGCCTTGCTGGAGATGTCATGTTGCTCAGTTTGTGGAAGTCTGTCATGAACCTATTGAGGCTGAGGTTGTTCAACAAGTCGAGATACATGGGAGGATGGTGTGCAGAAGGAATATTTGTTCTTTGCTATAGCCTTTTCGACCTGCTTCTGTTGGATAGAAGGTGCTTGGGGAAAGGTTGTAGTGGTTGCAGTGTCCTTTTGTTCTCCTTTTGAATAGATTGTGAAGAAGAAGAATTTTGCAGTATGAGATACTACCTTGTGACACTTTTTAGGTGGAACAATAGTCGAAACTACCTCTGGTATTCTATAGATATGACCCCCCAAAGTAAAAATGACACTACGAGGTCAAGACTCATAAACAACATGGCATCTCCACATATATGGTTGGCCCAAGAGCACATCATAGACATCCAGTGGGGAAACATCACATAATACCTCATCCTTGAAGGGTTGGATGTCGTATGAAAATCGACACTGTTGGTTGACATAGAGATCTCGTCCTTGGCGAAGCCACCTGATGTTGTATTGTTGCGGGTGTGGTGTTGTTGACAATCCCAACTGTTTGATGACCTCTACTGAGATGAGGTTCTTATGGATTCCGATATCAACAATAAAATGAGGAGGGGTTCCCTTCACCCACATCTTTGAATGAAAATGGAACTCCCCCTCTTCAGGATCTGTTGGTTCTTTTGGTTGAATTGTTACGGTCACGACAACAACAGTAGGGTCTGCGTCAATGATCTGTCCTTTACCAGTATTTTTAGAAACAGATTCTGAATCAAGGTTTGACTCCTTGTCTTTAATCTCAACCACAAATGACTGTTTTGAGCAACATTCATCAGTGTTGTGCCAGGGGCTTTTGTGGAAATTGCACCATTTTCCGGTGTCCTTTGTCTTCCCGTGATTCATATTTTCCTACGGCTTGGACGGGTTTTCGGGATACTGCTTGTTAGGAATGTATTTATCAAACTTTGGTTGTTGCAGATTTGTAGACACAAAATCTCATTTATTTTGGTGCTTAAATTTATCTCGATTTTAACAACATATCGATAAGCAGCAGCGAGTGATGAGATGTCCAGAAAATCCATTTTAGTTTGGATGTATCTATGTAGAACCCCATGGTATTTCATAACCAAATGTCGTTCGGAGTCTTTGATACCCATCTTGGTGTGCAAGGTATGGAAGGTATTGGTGAACTTCGGAACAGCATAGCCCCTCTCTTGTCACAGTGTGGTCCATCTCATGTATTGGTCCTCATAGTTTCCAACAAGGTAATATTGTTCCTTTACTGCATCCACAAAAAAATCCCAAGTGGGCTTGGCCCCATATATTCCAGACTCCTCTGTGGAAATATCCTCCCAAAATGTTTCCCACCAATGATTGACATGGGGGAGATATTTAAGGAGTGCGAAGGTGATCTTTTCTCTATTGAAAAAATTGTGAACAGAGAAATAATCTTCTAGTAGGTTTAACTATTTGTCTAGGGTTTCTACATCTATCTGTCCTTCAAATATAGGAATTTCAAAATTAAATTTTACCTTGAAAGGCTACGTGCTTCCAAAGTGGCCGCTTGATGAAGATTCACCTGTTGCTATTGGAAGGCATTGAAGGATGTGGGAAAAATTCTCCATCATTTCGTTCCTCTGTCGTGTGAGAGCTTTCTCAAGCAATAGACTGATAGGATCGTCTGCTCCGTCATTTTTCTTTTCTTCCACCATTGAGGGTTTCTTGGGTGTGCGAAATAGATTTTCTTCAAGAGATACAAGCTCGAGACCCAACTTTCTAAACTTGGACCTTGTCGAGGAAACGCACTAACAACCGATCAAGAGCAACCTGCTCTGATACCACTGATTTGGATTATTTTCGGCACAAAATGAGAGTGGAGATATAATAAAGAAATGCATAGAGATATCCTAGATATTAAATAATATAACAGAAATGTATGAGATATGCAACCATAAATAAAAATATGCAGTAATACCCGATTTCTATAAATGAAAGAAATGTACAGAGACTGTAAAAATACAGAGTGAAAGACTCGCTAGAATGGTGGCAGCTTATCTCTGAGAAGAGATGTGACGACTACTCACATTCATAAGAAGATGATTACAATGAGGCTCTAAAGGCCCTTTTACAATAAACAGGAATGCCAAAAACTCTAGACATCCAAAAACCTAACCCTAGGAGATGAAGCGCCAAAAGTCATGTGGGCCCCATTTGGGTAAGTTAGTGCATTAACTTCTCGGGGTCGTAAATTTTTCATACGATATTTGTTTTAGGCGTGGGATATCCCCTTAGAAAGGTATCATCAAGGAGATTCATTTTGGGGCATCAATAATGCCATAGGTTATCATTGAGAACCCCGATCTTGAAGTTAGTGCATTAACTTCTCAGGGTCGTAACTTTTGCATACCATCTATGTTTTAGGCGTATGATAGTCCATTAGAAAGGTATCATCGAGGAGATTCATTTTGGGTCCTCAATAATGCCGTAGGATATTATAGAGAACCTATATATCTAAAAACCATCATTTGGGCCCTCAAATTGGTCCCAGAAGTTAAAAACTGCTAAAAATAGTAAAATGCCAAAATTGCCAGAAAACTGTTTTGGGCCAGTCGAAAAAAGTGAGTGGCCACCGATATCTACCTGGATCAATCCTCCCTCCTTAGGAAGAAATGGTATCCATTGAATTGAGGTCCCAATGGAGAGGTAAAAGCGTTTGTTGAATCTGCATCTTGGTGAGCTGCTAGCCTTGCTGGAGACGTCGTGTTGCTCAGTTTGTGGAGGTATGTCATGAACTTGTTGAGGCTGAGGCTGTTCAACAGATTGAGATACATGAGAGGACAGTGTGCAGAAGGAATATTTTCATTTTTCTGCAACCTTGTCAACCTGCTTCTATTGGATAGAAGGTCCTTGGGGCAAGGCTATAGTGGTTGCATTGTCCTTTTGTTCTCCTTTTGAACAGATTATGAAGAAGATGAATTTTGCAGTATGATATACTACCTTGCGACACCTTTTAGGTGGGATAATAGTCGAAACTACCTCTGATATTCTGTAGAGATGACCACCCAAAGTAACAATGAAACTACGAGGTTGAGACTCATAAACAACATGGTGTCTCCACACATATGGTTGGCCCAAGAGAACATCACTGACATCCAATGGGGAAACATCACATAATACCTCATCCTTGAAGGGTTGGATACCGTATGACAATCAACATTGTTGGCTGACACGAAGATCATGTCCTTGGCGAAGCCACTCGATGTTGTATGGTTGTGGGTGTGGTGTTGTCGACAATCCCATCTGTTTGAGGACCTCTGCTGAGATGAGATTCTTCTGGCTTCCGCTATCAACACTAAAATGTGGCGGCATCACCTTCACCCACATCTGTGAATGAAAAAGTCGTTGCCCCTCTTCAGGATCTGTTGGTTCTTCTGGATGAATTGTTGCGGTCACAACAATAGCAGTAGGGTCTGCCTCAATGATCTGTCCTTTACTAGTATTTTCAGAATCAAATTCCGAATCAGGGTTCGAGTCCTTGTCTTTGATATCAACCACCAATGACTGTTTTGAGCAAGATTCCTTGGTGTTGCACGAGGGTCTTTTGTGGAAATCATACCATTTTCCGGTGTCCTTCTTTTTCTTCCCATGACCCATCTTTTCTTGTGGCTTGGACAGGTTTCAGGAGACTGTTTATTAGGACTGTCTTTATCAAACTTTGGTCATTGCAGATTTGCAGACTTGAACTCTCGTTTGTTATGGTGCTTAAATTTTTTCTCAATTTTAACAACATATCGATAAGTAGCACTGAATGATGAGATGTCCAGAAAATCAATTTTAGTTTGGATATATCTGTGTAGAGCCCCACGGTATTTCAAAACCAAATGAAGCTCAGAGTCTTTGATTCCTAGCTTGGTGTGCAAGGTATGGAAGGTATTGGTTAACTCCGGAACTTCTTGGCCCCTCTCTTATCACAGTGTGCTCCATCTCATGTACTGGTCCTCATAGTTTCCAACAGGGTAATACTGTTCCTTTACCGCATCCACAAAAAAATCCCAAGTGGGCTCGGCCCCAGTAAGTTTCCCACCAATGTTTGACATGGGGGAGAGCTTTAAGGAGTGAGAAGTTGATCTTTTCTCTGTCAAAAAAATTGTGAATAGAGAAATAACCTCCAAGCAGGTTTAACCATTTGTTTAGGGATTCTGCATCTATATGTCCTTGAAATACAGGAATATCAAAATTAACTTGTACTTTGAAAGGCAAGGTGCTTCCAAAGTGGCCTCTTGATGAAGATGTTCCTATTTCTATTAGCATGCGTTGAAGGATGTGGGAAAAATTCTGCATCATTTCATCCATCTGTCACATGAGAGCTTTCTCAAGCAACAGACTGATAGGATCGTCTGCTCCATCATTTTTCTTTTCTTCCACCATTGAGGGTTTCTTGGGTGTGCGAGAGCGATTTTCTTCAAGATATACAAGATCAAGACCCAAATGTCTATACTCGGACTTCGTCGGGGACATGCACTGAAAAACGATCAAGAGTAGCCTGCTTTGATACCACTGATCTGAATTATTTTCGGCATGAAATGAGAGAGGAGATATAATAAAGAAATGTACAACGATATCCCAGATATTAAATGATATAAAAGAAATGTATGGGAGATGCAACCAAAAACACAGATAAACAATAATACATTATTTCTATTAATGAAATAAATGTACAAAGACAGTAAAAATACAGAGTTAAAGACTCGCTAGAATGGTGGAAGCTTATCTCTGAGAAGAGATGTGATGGCTACTTGCATTCATAAGAAGATGATTACAATGAGGCTCTGAAGGCCTTTTTACAATAAAAAGGAATGTCAAAAACTCTATACATCCAAAAACCTAACCCTAGGAGATGAAGCGCCAAAAGTCATGTGGGCCTCGTTTGGGTATGTTAGTGCATTAACTTCCTGGGGTCGTAAATTTTGCATACGATCTCTGTTTTAGGAATATGCTATCTCGTTAGAAAGGTATCATAGAGGAGATTCATTTTGGGGCCTCGATAATTCCATAGGATATCATTAAGAACCTCTATCTCAAAAAACCATCATTTGGGCCCTCAAATTGGCCCCAAAAGTTACAAACTGCTAAAAATAGTAAATTGCCAAAATTCCCAGAAAATTGTTTTGGGCCAGTCGAAAAAGGTGGGTTGCCACTGATATCCACCTAGATAAATCCTCCCTCCTTAGGAAGCAATGGTCTCCATTGTGTTGAGTTCCCAAGGGAGAGGGAAAAGCATTTGCTGAATCTGCATCTTGGTGAGTTGCTTGCCTTGTTGGAGACGTCATGCTGCTCAGTTTGTGGAAGCCTATCATGAACCTGTTGAGGCTAAGGCTGTTCAAAAAGTTGAGATACATGAGAGGATGGTGTGCATAAGGAATATTTGCACTTTGCTACAACCTTGTCGACCTGCTTCTGTTGGATAGAAGGTGCTTGGGGCAAGGCTGTAGTGGTTGCAATGGCCTTTTGTTCTCCTTTTGAATAGATTGTGAAGAAGCCAAATTTTGTAGTATGAGATACTACCTTGCGACACTTTTTAGGTGGGATAGTAGTCAGAACTACCTATGATATTCTGTAGAGATGACCCCCCAAAGTAACAATGAAAATACAGGGTCGAGACTCATAAACAACATGGCATCTCCACATATATGGTTGGCCCAAGAGCACATCACAGACATCCAGTGGGGCAACATCAAATAATACCTCATCCTTGAAGGGTAGGATGTCGTATGACAATCGACACTATTGGCTGACATGGAGATCTCATCCTTGGTGAAGCCACCCGATGTTGTATGGTTGCAGGTGTGGTGTTGTTGAAAATCCCAACTATTTGATGACCTCTGCTGAGATGAGGTTCTTCTAGATTCCGCTATCAACACTAAAATGTGGAGGTGTCCCCTTCACCCACATTTGTGAATGAAAAAGTTGCTCCCCCTCTTTAGGATCTATTGGTTCTTATGGTTGAATTGTTGCGCTCACAATAATAATAGTAGGGTCTGCATCAATGATCTGTCCTTTACCAGTATTTTCTGAATCAGATTCTGAATCAGGGTTCGACTCTTTATGTTTGAACTCAGCCACCAATGAATTTTTTGAGTGAGATTCATCGGTGTTACGCCAGGGTCTTTTGTGGAAATCGCACCATTTTCCAATGTCCTTCTTTGTCTTCCCATGACCTATCTTTTCCCGTGGCTTGGACAGGTTTTCGGGAGACTATTTGTTAGGACTGTCTTTATCAAACCTTGGTTGCTGGGGATTTGCAGACCCGAACTCTCATTTTTTATGGTGCTTAATTTTTTTCTTGATTTTAACAACATATTGATAAGAAGCACCAAGTGATGAGATGTCCAAAAAATCCATTTCAGTTTGGATATATCTGTGTAGAGCCGCACAGTATTTCAGAACCAAATGTCATTTGGAGTCTTTGATACCCAGCTTGGTGCGTAAGGTATGGAAGGTATTGGTGAACTCTGGAACTGCTTGGCCCCTCTCTTGCCGTAGTGCGTTCCATCTCATGTACTGGTCCTCATAGTTTCCAATAGGGTAATATTGTTCCTTTACCGCATATACAAAAAAATCCCAAGTGGGCCCAGCCCCATATATTACAGACTCCTCTATGGAACTCTGCTCTTAGTAAGTTTCCCACCAATGTTTGACATGAGGGAGAGCTTTAAGGAGTGCGAAGATGATCTTTTCTCTGCTGGAAAAATTGTAAACAGAGAAATAACCTCCAAGCAGGTTTAACCATTTGTCTAGGGCTTCTGAATCTATCTGTCCTTCAAATACAGGAATATCAAAATTAACCTGTACCTTGAAAGACGAGGTTCTCCCAAAGTGGTTTCTTAATGAATATGTGTCTGTTGCTATTGGTAGGAATTGAAGGATGTGGAAAAATTCTCCATGATTTTGTCCCTCTATCGTGTGAGAGCTTGCTCAAGCAACAGACTGATAGGATTGTCTCCTCCGTTATTTTTCTTTTCTTCTACCACTGAGGGTTTATTAGGTGTCCAAGAGTGATTGTATTCAAGAGAGACAAGCTCAAGATCCAACTTTCTATACTCGGACCTCATCGGGGACATGCACTGAAAAACGATCAAGAGCAGCCTGCTCTGATACCATTGATCCAGATTATTTTCGGCACGAAATGAGAGTGGATATATAATAAAGAAATGCATAGTGATATCCTAGATATTAAATAATATAACAGAAATGTATGAGAGATGCAACCATAAACACAGATATACATTAATAGATGATTTCTATTAATGAAAGAAATGTACAGAGATTGTAAAAATACAGAGTTAAAGACTCACTAAAATGGTGGTAGCTTATATCTGAGAAGAGATGTGACGGCTACTCACATTCGCAAGAAGATGATTACAATGAGGCTCTGAAGGCATTTTTACAATAAATAGGAATGCCAAAAACTCTAGACATCCAAAAACCTAACCATAGTAGATGAAGTGCCAAGAGTCATGTGGGCCTCGTTTGGGTAAGTTTGTGAATTAACTTCATGGGGTCGTAACTTTTGCATACGATCTCCGTTTTAGGTGTATGATATCTAGTTAGAAAGGTATCGTCAAGGAGATTCATTTTTGGGCCTAAATAATTCCATAGGATATCATTGAGAACCTCAATCTTGAAAAATCATCATTTGGGCCCTCAAATTGTCCCCAAAAGTTAAAAACTGCTAAAAATAGTAAATTGTCAAATTTGCCAGAAAATTGTTTTGGGCCAGTAAAAAAAGGTGCGTGGCCACCGATATCCACCTAGATCAATCCTCCCTCCTTAGTAAGCAATGGTTTCCATTTCATTGAGTTCTCGGGGGAGAGGAAAAAGTGTTTGTTGAATCTGCATCTTGGTGAGTTGCTTGCCTTGTTGGAGACGTTGCGCTGCTCAATTTGTGGAAGTATGTCATGAACCTGTTGAGGCCGAGGTTGTTCAACAAGTCAAGATACATGAGAGTAAGTTGCGCAGAAGGAATCTTTGCACTTTTCTCCAACCTTTTCGACCTGCTTCTGTTGGATAGAATCTTCTTGGGGCAAGGCTGTAGTGGTTGCAGTGTCCTTTTGTTCTCCTTTTGAACAGATTGTGAAGAAGTCGAATTTTGTAGTATGAGATACTACCTTGTGACACTTTTTAGGTGGGACAGTAGTCGAAACTACCTCTGATATTCTGTAGAGATGACCCCCCAAAGTAACAATGACACTTCGGGGTCGAGACTCATAAACAACATGGCGTATCCACATATATGGTTGGCCCAAGAGCACATCACAGACATCCAGTGGGGAAACATCACATAATACCTCATCCTTGAAGCTTTGGATTCTGTATAATAGTCGACACTGTTGGATGACACAGAGATCTCATCCTTGGCGAAGACACCCGATTTTGTATGGTTGCGGGTGTGGTGTTGTCAACAATCCCAATTGTTTGATGATCTCTACTGAGATGAGGTTATTCTAGCTTCCGCTATCAACAATATAATGTGGTAGGGTACCCTTCACCCACATCTATGAATGAAAAAGTCACTGCCCCTCTTCAGGATCTGTTGATTCTTCTGTTTGAATTGCTGCGATCGCAACAATAGTAGTAGGGTCTGCGACAATGAACTATGCTTTACTAGTATTTTCAGAATCATATTCTGAATCAGGGTTTGGCTCCTTGTCTTTGATCTCAGCCACCAATGACTATTTTGAGTGAGATTCATCGGTGTTGAGCCATGGGATTTTGTGGAAATCTCACCATTTTCTGGTGTCCTTCTTTGTCTTCCCATGACCTATCTTTTCCTGTGGCTTGGATAGGTTTTTGGGAAACTGTTTGTTAGGACTGTCTTTATCAAACTTTGGTTGTTGCATATTTGAAAACTCGAGCTCTCATTTTTTATGGTGCTTAATTTTTTTCTCGATTTTAACAGCATATCGATAAGCAGCACCGAGTGATGAGATGTCCAGAAAATCCATTTAAGTTTGGATGTATCTGTGTAGAGCCCCATGGTATTTCAGAACCAAATTTCGTTTGGAGTCTTTGATACCCAACTTGGTGCACAAGGTATGGAAGGTATTGGAGAAATCTGAAACTTCTTGGCCCCTCTCTTGCCGCAGTGTGGTCCATCTCATGTATTGGTCCTCGTAGTTGCCAACAAGGTAATACTGTTTATTTACCGCATCCACAAAAAAATCCTAAGTGGGATCGGCCCCATATATTCCAGACTCCTCTTTGGAAATCTGCTCCCAACAAGTTTCCCACCAATGTTTGACATGGGGGAGAGCTTTAAGGAGTGCGAAGGTGATATTTTTTCTGTCGGAAAAATTGTGAACAAAGAAATAACCTTCTAGTAGGTTTAATCATTTGCCTAGGGCTTTTTCATTTATCTATCCTTCAAATACAGGAATATCAAAATTAACTTGTATCTTGAAAGATGAGGTGCTTCCAAAGTGGCCTCTTAATGAATATGCACCTGTTGCTATTGGCAGGCATTGAAGGATGCGGGAAAAATTCTCCATCATTTTGTCCCTCTGTCGCGTGAGAGCTTTCTCAAGCAACAGACTGATAGGATCATCTTCTCCATCATTTTTCTTTTCTTCTGCCACTGAGGGTTTATTGGGTGTATGAGAGAAATCATCTTCAAGAGAGACAAGCTTGAGACCCAAATTGCTATACTTGGACCTCATCAGGGATGTGCACTAAAAAACGATCGAGAGCAGCCTGCTCTGATATCACTGATCCAGATTATTTTTGGCATGAAATGAGAGTGGAGATATAATAAAGAAATGCACAAGGATCTCACATATATTCAATAATATAAGAGAAATGTATCAGAGATGCAACCATAAACATAGATATATAGTAATAAACAATTTCTATTAATGAAAGAAATGACAGAGACTATAAAAATACAGAGTGAAAGACTCACTAGAATGGTGGCAACTTATCTCTGAGAAGAGATGTGATGGCTACTTGCATTCATAAGAAGATGATTACAATGAGGCTCTGAAGGCCTTTTTACAATAAATAGGAATTACAAAAACTATAGACATTCAAAAACCTAACCCTAGGAGATGAAGCACCAAAAGTCATGTGGGCCTCGTTTTTGTAAGTGAGTGCATTAACTTCCCAGGGTCATAACTTTTGCATACAATCTCTGTTTTAGGCGTATGATATCCCATTAGAAAGGTATCATCGAGGAGATTCATTGTAGGCCATATTTGAGAACATCAACCTCGAAAAAACATCATTTGGGCCCTCAAATTGGCCCTAGAAGTTAAAAATTGCTAAAAATAGTAAATTGCCAAAATTGCCAGAAAACTGTTTTGGGCTAGTCAAAAAAGCTAGGTGGCCACCGATATCTGCCTGGATCAATCCTCCCTCCTTAGGAAGAAATGGTCTCCATTGCGTTGAGTTCCTTGGGGAGAGGGAAAATCATTTGGTGAATCTGCATCTTGGTGAGTTGCTTGCCTTGTTGGAGACGTTGCGTTGCTTAGTTTGTGGAAGTCTATCATGAACCTGTTGAAGCTGAGGCTATTCAACAAGTTGATATACATGAGAGGAAGGTGTGTAGAAGGAATTTTTGTGATTTTATGCAGCCTTTTCGACCTGCTTCTATTGGATATAAGGTGCTTGGGGCAAGGCTGTAGTGGTTGCAGTGTCCTTTTGTTGTCCTTTTGAACAGATTGTGAAGAAGTTGAATTTTGCAGTATGAGATACTACCTTGCGACACTTTTTAGGTGGGACAATAGTCATAACTACCTATGGTATTCTGTAGAGATGACCCCCCAAAGTAACAATGACACTATGGGGTCGAGACTCATAAACAACATGGCATATCCACATATATGGTTGGCCCAAGAGCACATCACAGACATCCAGTGGGGAGACATCACATTATACCTCATCCTTGAAGTGTTGGATGTTGTATGACAATCGACACTGTTAGCTGACACAGAGATCTCATCCTTGGTGAAGCCACCCGATTTTGTATGGTTGTAGATGGGGTGTTGTCGATAATCCCATCTGTTTGATGACCTCTACTGAGATGAGGTTCTTCTGGCTATCATTATCAATAATAAAATGCGACGGGGTCCCCTTTACCCACATCTGTGAATGAAAAAGTTGTTCCCCCTCTTTAGGATCTGTTGGTTCTTCTGGTTGAATTGTTGCAATCGCGACAATAGCAGTAGGGTATTCGTCAATGATTTGTCCTTTACTAGTATTTTCATAACTAGATTCTGAATCAGGGTTCGGCTCCTTGTCTTTGATATCGGCCACCAATGACTGTTCTGAGAGACATTCATCGATGTTGTGCTAGGGGATTTTGTGGAAATCGCACCATTTTCCAGTGTCCTTCTTTGTTTTCCCGTGACTCGTCTTTTCATGTGGCTTGGACGGGTTTTCAGAAACTGTTTATTAGGACTGTCTTTATCAAAATTTAGTTGTTGCGGATTTGCAAACCCGAACTCTCGTTTGTTCTAGTGCTTAAATTTTTTCTCTATTTTAACAACATATCAATAAGAAGCATCGAGTGATGAGATGTCCAAAAAATCCATTTTAGTTTGGATGTATCTATGTAGAGCCCCATGGTATTTCAGAACCAAATATCATTCAGAGTCTTTGATACCCATCTTGGTGTGCAAGGTATGGAAGGTATTGGTGAAATCTAAAAATTCTTGGCCCCTCTCTTCCCGCAGTGTGGTCCATCTCATGTACTGGTCATCATAGTTTCCAATAGGGTAATACTATTCCTTTATCACATCAACAAAAAAATTCCAAGTCGGCTTGACCCCATATATTCCAGAATCCTCTGTGGAACTCTACTCCGAGTAAGTTTCCCACCAATGTTTGACATGGGGAAGATATTTAAGGAGTGGAAAGGTGATATTTTCTCTGTCAGAAAAATCGTGAACAGAGAAATAACCTCCTAGCAGGTTTAACCATTTTTCTAGGGCTTCTGCATCTATCTGTCCTTCAAACACAGGAATATAAAAATTAACTTGTACCTTGAAAGGCGAGGTGCTTCAAAATTGGTTTCTTGATGAAGATGCGCCTGTTTCCATAGGCAGGCATTGAAGGATGTGGGAAAAATTCTCCATCATTTTGTCCCTTTTTCCCATGAGAGCTTGCTCAAGGAACAGACTAATAGGATCGTCTGCTCCATAATTTTTCTTTTTCTTCCCCCATTGAGGGTTTCTTGGGTGTGCGAGAGCGATTGTCTTCAAGAGATACAAGCTCGAGACCCAATTGAATATACTCAGACCTCATTGGGGACATGCACTGAAAAATGATCAAGAGCAACCTGCTTTCATACCACTGATCTAGATTATTTTCGGCACAAAACGAGAGCGGAGATATAATAAAGAAATGCATAGAGATATCACATATATTCAATAATATAACATAAATGTATCAGAGATGCAACCATAAACATAGATACACACTAATACATGATTTCTATTAATGAAATAAATGTACAGAGACTATAAAAATACAGAGTGAAAGACTCGCTGGAATGGTGGCAACTTATCTCTGAGAAGAAATGTGATGGCTACTCGCATTCACAAGAAGATGATTACAATGAGGCTCTGAAGGCAAATTTACAATAAACAGGAATTCCAAAAACATAACCCTAGGAGATGAAGCACCAAAAGTCATGTGGGCCCCGTTTGGGTAAGTGAGTGCATTAACTTCCCGGGGTCATAACTTTTGCATACGATCTTCGTTTTAGGCATATGATAGCACATTAGAAAGGTATCATCGAGGAGATTCATTTTGGGGCCTCAATCATGCCATAATATATCATTGAGAACCCAGATCTTGAAAAACCATCATTTGGGCCCTCAAATTGGCCCCGGAAGTTAAAAACGGCTAAAAATAGTAAATTGCCAAAATTGTTAGAAAACTGTTTTGGGCCAGTTGGAAAAGGTGGTAGGCCAATGATATCCACCTGGATCAGTACTCCTTCCTTAGGAAGCAATGTTCTCCATTGCATTGATTTTCTGAGGGAGAGGGAAGAGCGTTTGCTGAATCTGCATCTTGATGAGCTGCTTTCCTTGCTGGAGACATCATGCTACTCAGTTTGTGAAAGTTTATCATGAACATGTTGAGGTTGAGGCTTTTCAACAAGTTGAGATACATGAGAGGATGGTGTGCAGAAGGAATATTTGTGCTTTGATGCAGCCTTGTGGACCTACTTCTGTTGGATAAAATGTGCTTGGGGCAAGGCTGTAGTGGTTGCAGTGTTCTTTTATTCTCCTTTTGAACAGATTGTGAAGAAGCTGAATTTTGCAGTATGAGATACTACCTTGCAACAATTTTTAGGTGGGGAAGTAGTCGGAACTACCTATGGTATTTTGTAGAGATGACACCCCAAATTAGCAATGACAATACGAAGTCGAGACTCATAAATAGCATGGCATCTCCACATATATGGTTTTCCCAAGATCTCATCATAGACATCCAGTGGGGAAACATCACATAATA
This sequence comes from Picea engelmannii, assembly GCA_009831015.1. Lineage (NCBI taxonomy): Eukaryota > Viridiplantae > Streptophyta > Pinopsida > Pinales > Pinaceae > Picea > Picea engelmannii. Next base: position 292,730 of record ML798102.1, read on the forward strand.
TCTCATCCTTGAAGGGTTGCATGCCATATCAAAATCAACACTATTGGCTGACATGGAGATCTCGTCCTTGGTGAACCCACCCAATGTTGTATGGTTGCAGGTGGGGTGTTGTCAACAATCCCAACTGTTTAACGACCTCTGCTAAGATGGGGTCCCCTTCACCCACATTTGTGACTGAAAAAGGTGCTCCCCCCCTTAAGGATCTATTGGTTCTTCTGGTTTAATTGTTGCGGTCATGACAATAGCAATAGGGTCTACGTCATTCATCTGTCCTTTACCAGTATTTTCAGAATCAGATTCTGAATCAGGGTTCAGCTCCTTGTCTTTGATATCGACCACCAATGACTTTTTTGAGCGACACTCATCGGTGTTGTGCCAGGGTCTTTTGTGGAAATCGCACCATTTTTCGGTGTCTTTCTTTGTCTTCCCGTGTCCTGTCTTTTCCTATGGCTCGGATGGGTTTTCGAGAGACTGTTTGTTAGGAATGTCTTTATCAAACTTTGGTTGTTGTGGATTTGCAGACCCGAACTATCATTTGTTCTGGTGCTTAAATTTTTGCTCTATTTTAGCATCATATCGATAAGCAACATAGACTGATGAGATGTCAAGAAAATCCATTTCAGTTTGGATGTATCTATGTAGAGCCCCATGGTATTTCTGAACCAAATGTCATTCAGAGTCTTTGATACCCATCTTGGTGTGCAAGGTATGGAAGGTATTGGTGAAATATGGAAATGGTTGGACCCTCTCTTGCCGTAGTGTGGTCCATCTCATGTATTGGTCCTCATAGTTGCCAATAGGGTAGTACTGTTCCTTTACCGCATCCACAAAACAATCCCAAATGGGCTCGGCCCCATATATTCCAGACTCCTCTGTGCAAATTTTCTCCTAGTAAGTTTCCCACCAATGTTTGATATGGGGGAGAGCTTTAAGGAGTACGAAGGTGATATTTTCTCTGTCGAAAAAAAATTGAACAGAGAAATAACCTCCTTGCAGGTTTAACCATTTGTCTAGGGCTTTTGCATCTATTTTTCCTTCAAATACAGGAATATAAAATTTAACTTGTACCTTGAAAGGCGAGGTGGTTCCAAAGTGGCCTCTTGATGAAGATGTGTCTATTGCTATTGGCAGGTGTTGAAGTATGTTGGAAAAATCCTCCATCATTTCATCCCTTTGTCGCGTGAGATCTTGCTCAAGAAACAGACTGATAGGATCGTTTGCTCCGTCATTTTTCTTTTCTTCTGCCATTGAGGGTTTCTTGGGTGTGTGAAAAAGATTGTATTCAACAGAGACAAACTCAAGACCCATCTTTCTATACTCAGACCTCGTCAAGGACATGCATTGAAAAATGATCAAGAGCAACCTGCTCTGATACCACTGATCCGGATTATTTTTGGCATGAAAAGAGAGCGGAGATATAATAAAGAAATGCATAGAGATATCGCAGATATTCAATAATATAACAGAAATGTATCAGAGATGCAACCATAAACACAGATATACAGTAATACATGATTTCTATTAATGAAATAAATGTACAGAGACTGTAAAAATACAGAGTGAAAGACTCACTAGAATGGTGGCAGCCTATCTCTGAGAAGAGATGTGACGGCTACTCGCATTCGCAAGAAGATGATTACAATGAGGCTCCGAAGGACTTTTTATAATAAACAGGAATGCAAAAAACTCTAGACATCCAAAAACCTAAGCCTAGGAGATGAAGCGCCAAAAGTCATGTGGGCCCCGTTTGGGTATGTTAGTGCATTAACTTCCCGGGGTCGTAACTTTTGCATACGATCTCTGTTTTAGGTGTATGATAGCCCGTTAGAAATGTATCATTGAGGAGATTCATTTTGGGGCCTCAATCATGCCATAGGAAATATTTGAGAACCTCAATCTCCAAAATCCATCATTTGGGCCCTCAAATTGGCCCCGAAAGTTAAAAACTACTAAAAATAGTAAATTGCCAAAATTGCCAGAAAATTGTTTTGGGCCAGTCAGAAAAGGTGGGTGGCCACTGATATCCACCTAGATAAATAACCCCTCCTTAGGAATAAATGGTCTCCATTGCGTTGAGTTCTCGGAAGAGAGGGAAAATCATTTGTTGAATCTGCATCTTGGTGAGTTGCTTGCGTTGTTAGAGACGTCGCTCTGCTAAGTTTGTGGAAGTATGTCATGAACCTGTTGAGGTTGAGGTTGTTTAACAAGTTGAGATACATGAGAGGACGGTGTTCAGAAGGAATATTTGTGCTTTAATGCAGCCTTATCAACCTGCTTTTGTTGGATAGAAGGTTCTTGGGGAAAGGCTATAGTCGTTGCAGTGTCCTTTTGTTCTCTGTTTGAACAGATTGTGAAGAAGCTGAATTTTGTAGTATGAGATACTACGTTGTGACACTTTTTAGGTGGAACATTAGTCAAAACTACCTCTGGTATTCTGTAGATATGACCCCCCAAAGTAACATTGACACTATGGGGTTGAGACTCATAAACAACATGGCGTCTCCACATATATGGTTGTCCCAAGAGCACATCAAAGACATCCAGTGGGAAACATCACATAATACCTCATCCTTGAAGGTTTGGATTCTATACGACAATCGACACTGTTGGATGACACGGAGATCTTGTCCTTGGCGAAGCCACCCGATGTTGTATGGTTACAGGTGTGGTGTTGTCAACAATCCCAATTGTTTGACGACCTCTGCTGAGATGAGGTTCTTCTAGCTTCCGCTATCAACAATAAAATGTGGTGGGGTCCCCTTCACCCACACATGTGAATGAAAAATGCGCTCCCCCTCTTCAGGATATTTAGTTTTTCTAGTTGAATTGTTGCGGTCGCGACAATAGCAGCAGGATCTTTGTCATTGATCTGTCTTTTACCATTATTTTCAGAATCAGATTCTAAATCAGGGTTCAGTTCCTTGTCTTTGATCTCGAACACTAATGAGTGTTTTGAGCGATATTCATCGGTGTTGGGCTAGGGGATTTTGTGGAAATTGCACCATTTTTCGGTGTCCTTCTTTGTCTTTCTGTGACCCATCTTTTCCTACAACTTGGACGGGTTTTCGGGAGACTCTTTGTTAGGACTATCTTTATAAAACTTTGGTTGTTGCGTATTTACAGACCTGAACTCTCATTTGTTCTAGTTCTTAAATTTTTTCTCACTTTTAACAACATATTGATAAGAAGCACCGAGTGATGAGAAGTCCAGAAAATCCATTTCAGTTTGGATGTATCTGTGTAGAGCCCCATGGTATTTTAGAACCAAATGTCATTCAGAGTCTTTGATACCCAGCTTGGTGTGCAAGGTATGAAAGGTATTGGTGAACTCCGGAAATGCTTGGCCCCTCTCTTGTCGCAATGTGGTCCATCTCATGTACTGGTCCTCATAGCTGTGAAAAGGGTAATAATGTTCCTTTACTACATCCACAAAAGAATCCCAAGTGGGCTCGACCCCATATATTCTAGACTCCTCTATGGAAATCCACTCCTAGTAAGTTTCCCACCAATGTTTGACATGGGGGAGAGCTTTAAGCAGTGTGAAGGTGATCTTTTCTCTGTCGAAAAAATTGTGAACAGAGAAATAACCTTCTAGTAGGTTTAACCATTTGTCTAGGGCTTCTGTATCTATCTGTCCTTCAAATACAAGAATATAAAAATTAACTTGTACCTTGAAAGGCGGGGTGCTTGAAAAGTGTTCGCTTGATGAATATGTGCATGTTTCTATTGGTAGGCATTGAAGGATGTGGGAAAAATTCTCCATCATTTTTTCCCTCTGTCACGTGAGAGCTTGCTCAAGCAATAAACTGATAGGATCGAATGCTCCGTCATTTTTCTCTTCTTCCGCCATTGAGGGTTTCTTGTGTGTGTGAGAGAAATTTTATTCAAGAGAGACAAGCTTAAGACCCAACTTGCTATACTCAGACCTCATTAGGGACATGCACTAAAAAACAATCAAGAGCAGCCTGCTCTGATACCACTGATCCAGATTATTTTCGGCACGAAATGAGAGTGGAGATATAATAAAGAAATGCACAATGATATCGCAGATATTCAATAATATAACATAAATGTATCATAGATGAAACCATAAACACATATATACAATAATACACGATTTCTATTAATGAAAGAAATGTATAGAGACTGTAAAAATACAGAGTGAAAGACTCGCTAGAATGGTGGCAGCTTATCTCTGAGAAGAGATGTGATGGTTACTCGCATTCGCAAGAAGATGATTACAATGAGGCTCTAAAGGAATTTTTAAAATAAACAGGAATTCCAAAAACTCTAGACATCCAAAAACCTAACCCTAGGAGATGAAGCACCAAAAGTCATGTGGGCCCCGTTTGGGTAAGTTAGTGCATTAACTTCCCAGGGTCGTAACTTTTCCATACGATCTTCGTTTTAGGCATATGATAGCCCGTTAGAAAGGTATCATTTATTAGATTCATTTTCAAGAATCAATATTTCCATAGGTTATATTTTAGAACCTCTATCTCAAAAAAGCATCATTTGGGCCCTCGAATTGGCCCCGGAAGTTAAAAACTGCTAAAAATAGTAAATTGCCAAAATTGTCAGAAAGTTGTTTTGGGTCAGTCGGAAAAGGTGGGTGGCCACCAATATCCACCTATATCATGACATCTCAAAACATGATGAATAAGTATCCAACTTCGTCAGCAGACTAAAAAATAAAACTAGAGGAAAATAGAAAGGTAAGCTTCCATTGATTTTTTTTAATTGTGATCGTATTGGTCATTTTGCTAACAAATGTCCTAATAAGAAAAATAAAAGAAATGAATAAGATGGTTCAAATCACAAACAAATATATAAATGAAAAATAACCAAAAAGATGTTTTTTAAGAAGATAGTTTGCACCAAAAAGACAACACCTCATTAGATGAAGATGAAGCCAGTGAAAGTGAAACAAAAAGGGTTATATTTATGAAAATAGAAGACTCTGATGAAGAAGGAACCAAAGAAGAATATGAATAGGAATAATTTGACTACAAAGAAGAATTGTTGAGTTTAATGGAAGTTATAAAAAGGGAAAAGAAGAAAAACAAGTCACTAGATGAAGAACTAAAAAGAAAAGTGGAAACCCAAAATTCCAACTCTAAAGAACTAGAGAATATGATCACTAAATTAAAAATCCAAGTTGAAGAAGAAAAAATAATTGAAGAAGCATTCAAATAATGGTTGGAAGAAAAAGATAGGATCATTGGTGGTTTGGAAGCAAAGATTGTCACATTGAGAAAAGACTTTGAAGAGAAAAACATGCAGAACAACTCCAAAGTTTTGGACAAGATTATTAGTAGTTAGCAGCCAAACCATGACAATTCCAGACTTGGATACAGCCAAACAAAAAATGGATCAATCTCCAAAACAAAATATCAAGAAACACAGCGAAGAATCTTTATAGAGATAGTCATAGGAGACAATAAGTTTTACAAGGAAGATCACAAAGACACTCCTCCACCTAGAAGATTTAGATTTCAGAATCATTGACAGTAAGAAACAAGAAGGCCTAAAGAAGAAGAAGGATTCAGAAGAGTAACTACTTTCATAATATATTGAACTCCCAGGTGTCAAACTATATTCTTTGGTTTATTTTATTTGTGTAACAATTTTGGACATAAGGCTGTAAATTGCAGAAAAAATTGTTGTAGGAAAATCTGCCTGCGGACAAGTAGATCGACCTCTAAGGCTTGACCTTAACCCTAGACAGAAAAGTGCTTATCATGGACACTGAATTTCTTTCGAATCTATCTAAGCCTAATGCATGAGAAGGAAGAGTAAC
>ML798102.1:298629-334970 GCA_009831015.1 Picea engelmannii
ATTTGTAATAACTTCAAGGAACATATATCTATTAAGTGAAATTGGAAATGAAAAGTGTTGTCTAGGAAAGGAAGATGATGTTTGGCTATGGCACAAAATAATGGGTCACATAAACTTTGATAACCTTGTCAAAGTCAGAAAAAGGAAGCAGTCAAAGAAATTCTTTGTATTACGAATCCAATCAACACATCATGCAACAATTTTCAACAAGGAAAGAAAAAAAATACCAAGTTCAAATCAAAGGGATACTCCATGACAAGACCACTAGAAATTGTGCATATTGATCTAGTTCAACCAATGAGAACAAAGGGTTTAAAAAGTGAGTAGTTTTTTATGCTATTAGTTGATGATTATACAAGAATGGTTGCAGTTTTTTTTCTCGAGAAGAAGTTAGAGGCATTTGAGAACTTCAAAATATATAAGGAGATGGTTGAAAATAAAACATATTTGAAAATAAAATGTTTGAGATCGTACAATGGAGGAGATTTTACTTCAAAGGATTTTATGGAATTTCGATGTAAACATGGGATAAAGAGACAATTATGTGTTGCCATGACACCACAACAAAATGGAGTTGTTGAAAGGAAGAACATGACAATACAGGAAATGGATTGAACTATGCTAATGGATCACGTGTTGACATATATATTTTGGGCACGTGTAGTGCAAACAACAATTTATATTCAAATTAGAGTAATGCTCATAAACAATAGTGATAAAACTACCTATGAGCTATGGAAAGTAAGACCAGGGAATGTGAAGCACTTCAAAATTTTTGGAAGAAAATTCTACATCAAAAGAGAATATGGAAGAACGGAAAAGTTCAATTCTCATGTGGATAAAGGTGTACTTGTTGGGTAATCGAGCATAAGGAAAACATACAAATGTTTCAATCTAAGGCTCAAAAAATTTGTGGAAAGCATCAATGTGACGGTTGATGAGACAAGTGGATAAAAAATAGAGGAAGAAGAAAAGGATTCAATGGAACAGGTTCATGAAGAAGAAGCAAAGGAAGAAGAACTAGTAGAAGTGGAAGATGAAGAAGAGAGGTTAGAAGCAGAAGAGAAAGGAAAAAAAAATCTTCAAGTTCCCCCAAAGACACCCAACAAACGAATACATAATAATCATCCATCAAATCATATTATCAGGAACAAAGAGGCATGAGTTGAGACTAGAAGAATAATTTGTTCACCAGAAAAACTGCACCTAACACTCTTATCTTCAATTGAGCCAAGCATATTTAAAGAATCCAACAAAGATGAATTCAAGATAAAATCCATGGATGAAGAGTTGGATTAGATAAACAAGAATGGCACTTGGGAATTGGGTCCAAGGACAAGGTACAAGAATGTGATTGGCACCAAGTGGGTCTTCAGGAACAAATTGAATGAAGATGGATAGGTTACGAGGAACAAATCTAACTTGGTATGTAAAGGATACGCTGAAGTTAAAGTTATCAAATTTGAAGAGACATTTTCCCCAGTTTCCAAAATGGAATCAATCATATTGATCCTTGCTTATGCATTCTCCAAGAAAATTAAAGTGTATCATATGGACATGAAATTATCCTTCCTAAATGGTGATCTAGAATAAGAAGTCTACATTGATAAGCCAAAAGGATTTAAATTTTCAGAAAATCAAAATTATATTTTCAAGATGAAGAAGGCCTTGTATGGTCTCAAATAGACCCCCAGAGCATGGTATTCTAGACTAGACAGATATTTACAACAGCAAGGGTTCAGGAAAGAAAGTGAGGACAACAACCTCTGTATCAAGGTAAATGAAGATAGTATTTAGTTAATTGATGTTTATGTTGATGATATTATCTTTGGAAGTGATATTGATAAGATGAGATAGAAATTTGAAAAGGATATGCATAATGAACTTGAAATTTCATTACCTGGATAACTATCCTTCTTTTTGGTTCTTTAGACATGTCAAAGTTGTTGGTTGTGGAACATGATTATCTTCTTGATTTAGAGGTCTTTGTTTGTAGCCTTGTTTATACCCTATGAATACTGTACACCCTAGAATACTATACACTCTTCCATGTGAGGGGGTTTGCATGAGGGCTTTCCCCCCAGGAAGCTCATACCCCTGGCTAGGGGGTCTGGGGGAAAGTGAGCCCCTTCTAGGGGTTTGGGGGACAGTGTTCCTCGATGGGGATTCCGGGGCAAAGCACCCGAAGGAAATATTTCCTTGTCAATGTATATTGTAATTTCATAGTAAATATGGACCATTCATTATAAGGTCATAGATCTGATGATAGAAGTTATGTTAAGGTTTTTTTCCCTAGAAGGAAACCCTCTTTTATGTGGGAAATATATTGCAGTTGTGTATCATTGTGAATATTGTATTTTGAGAGAGGATATTGTGAGAGAAAGAAGAGGAAGTTATACTGGATGTGTTGTAGGTTGTATCCCTTCATTTGTTGAATAATAATAAAGGAAGGACTTGGAAAATTTCTCTAGTGGATGTAGCCCACACTGGGTGAACCACGCATATCTGTGTCTCTATTTTATTGTATATCTTCTTTGTTTGATTTCTGCATTTGTTTTATTTTATTTCCCCATGATATTGTTTTTATAACAAAAGTGACCAAGGCATTTTTTTTCTCAAACAAATTATATCATAGAAATGCTAAAGAGATTCAGGATGGAGAATTGCAAACTAGTCACTACTCATATGCAGACCAGTTTTAAGTTAAGTAAATATGATGATTCAAAGTCTACAAATCAGAGGTAGTAAAGGTCAATTATTGGCAACTTACTTTATGCGACAACATCCAAACCAGATGTTATGCAGGCAGTTGGACATATGGCATGATTTCAAGTAGCACCAAAGGAATCACATGTTCTAGAAGTAAAGAGGATATTTAGATATCTTAAGGGTACAAAATATTTTGGATTATGGTATCCAAAAGGAAAGGATACAAGTGTGGCCCTCTTCAGATCTGCTGTAAGTGAATCATCCCTTGTTTTGTTGGCTAGGTTTCAGCCTATGAGCAGTGTGTTGGTACCCCATCCTGAGTCTGTTGTGCGACCCTCTAGCTAGGGTAGTTTTTGTGGGGGTATTGTTTGCCAAAGCCTCTAAACTGCTCTGTTGAAACAAGGGTTTACTTACAGGCCAGTGTTTTCAGATCTGAAGGTTTTCTTGGGCAAGGGTTTTGCTGTGAGGGTTTTGGGCTCTTTTCTTTTGTGTTTTTATCCCTGTGGCCTTTGGGCTTGGTGGCAAGAAAGTTCCTTCAATCTTTGGCATAGAGATCCTTACTTGATCCATGAACTTAACCTTTGTCTGAGCATATATACAGGATCTATACCTATTGTGTTTATGGTATTGTCTTCAGAGGTAGGTTGTTGTACCAGGTATGCTTCCTACTTGTTTCCCTTTGTTTTAGATCTGATCTGATTACAGAATTGATTAATATAGCAAGCAGTATACAGATCTAAAGATATATTGATTGTGAAATGATTTGGCAGAATTCTAGTTCTGATATCTTTGGTTAATCAAATAGATCTACTGTTGTATTCAGAGTTGTTTCATTACTACCTAGATCTAATTTATATGCATGTGTAATCTGAGTTGTTTTCTTTAAGCTTCTAATGTCTTTTATAGATCTATCTCCTATATGTTTTATCTCTGATTAACTACAGATCTATGTGTTGTGGTCATTGAAATTTAAAAGAGACTCTTGCTTTGAAATTTTACCCTAAAACTAACATGGTATCAGAGCATGGTTGTGTTCAGATCTCGGTTCTTTAGTTCGTGAGCTCACACAGATCCAAGGATTCAAGTTTTATCCAGCTCAGATCTAAGTTTTCTGTTTGAAAATGTCTTTCATCCCTGTCAGGTCTGAAGGCAAGCTAGAGGGAGCCTCAAACTTTAATGTTTGCAAGCTCAGCATCTTGAATATTCTCCAAGGACTGGAGCTAGATCATTTCATGACTACAGTAGTGAAGGAACCAACTATCAATGTTGGTAGGACAGAATTCAGAAGGACTATTTACTTGCTAACAGTAATGATAAAGATGACAGTAGCAACCAACAGTAGTAATCAGTATATCCACTGTGCTCTCCAAATATTATGCACATAATATATTAATATGTTGCAAATGTGAATAAAGCCCCTACAAATATATTTCATCAGCAAACACATGATGCATGAATGTTTCATATGATGTTGACCGGGAAGCAAAAAGGGAACCCTGGAAAGGCAGGTGGATCAGTTGATGATAGAAAAAGGGATATAATAGTGACCAACCTATTCCGCTGAATTTGGATAGGACACTAACAATAAGGCTGAGGTGACATCTCTGTGTAGTCTGGAAATAAGTATATACCTGAAGGTTAGTAAACTCAACTTAAATTAGAATGGAGGCTTTCGCAGAGAGACATGATGTATTGATTTCTTGTTTATCACTGCACTGAAAAGTTTCAAGTGAACTCTTCACTCATCATCAGGGCCAGCACACAGAACTGATAGTCATGGGTAACATAATGTTAAGAATTAAATTCATGACAAGGAATTGATAAGTATAAACTGGAAACTGTTGGATTTTCTGAAAAAGGATAAGGAACTGGGAAGCAAGTTTATTGAAAACAGATTAAAATGTTTCCTAATACTTATGTATGGACAAACATAGGTCCCATGATCGTTAGAATAGTCCCTTTTTCATGATGGAACAAAAGACTATGATTTTGTCGGCAAATAGTCTTGGAAGTCTTGGAATAGGAATGGACTAAGAATATAAAATAATTGTCTACCTGATGGTCATGAAATGTTTAATGTATATATTGTTGATGATTTCTTCTTGACTCCGGAACTAACTTATCATTCAGTGGTAGGTACCTTGAAATGTTGGGAAAAAAAAATTTCAGTCTTGGGGAATATAAGTTAGAGTGCTGGATTATTGGCATTGTTGCTATCATGGAGTGGATCAACCCAAAGTAGAAATGGCTTCCAGAAACATGATTGAGAGCAAAGCCACCAGACTCGACTCAGTGCAAAACCCACTTTGGGCTAAAGGGTAATAGTTGACCTGTGACTCAGCAAACACCCAGTGGTAAACTTGGCATAAGACACAATCACCAGTACATGAAATATATTAAGCATAAAAGTTAGTTTCATTTCATGGGAAACTATTTTTAATGCTTTCTGTACTCCGTCTTTCTTAAATGTTGTAAACCAAAAGGGATCTTTGTTGGATACAATGAGTCTTCTAAGGCTTACAAAATATATATCCAAAGTCAGAAACAGAAACAAGTTAGTCGAGATGTAACCTTCCATGAGGAAGTTGTCTTCAAAAGATCTAGAAAGTTTCATATCAATGATGAGCCAGATTCTCCTAAGATTTCTGGTTCTGACTTTCAGAGGGAGGAAAGTCATGATGATCCAATGAATCAAGATTTAGTATTGGAACCTACTGAGATATTGGAAGAGGTTTCTTGAAGAACCTCCTATCAAGAAGACCTACTTGTTTAAAAGAAACTCTTTTGGAGAAAGCAAAAGGCCTCAAAGGGTTACAAGTTATGTTGCTCTGAAAAGTAATATTAGTGATATTGAACCTTCTTTGTTTTGATGAAGCTAACAAGTTACAGGTTTGAAAAGATGCCATATTGGATGAATACAAGTCCACCATGAAGAACAGTATGTGGGACATTTCCCAGACCTAAAGGCAAGTCAATTGTCTCATCCAAATGGTTGACCTGCAGCTAACGAAAGTGTTTAAAAGTACAAAGCAAGATTCGTTGCTAGAGGCTTCTCCCAGAAATAAGGTATAGACTATGATGAGTTCTTTGCACCAGTAGCCAGGCATACACCATTTCATACAGTTATTTCTCTTGCTTCTGTACTTGGTTGGAAATTGCATAAAATGAATGTAAAAGACTACCTTCCTTAATGGTGAACCCGATGGATTCCTAGTGTGTAACAAAGAGTCTCAGTTAAAGAAGGATTTGTATGGGTTTTAAACAAGCACCCTGAGTTTGGTATGACAAAATTGATGGCTTTCTGGAAGCATGGGATTCATTAAGAGCACTGATGATTCTAACCTCTACTTTAGAGTGGTTGAAAATCAACCTATCATTTAGTTTTGTATGTGGATGACCATTTCTTTACAGGAGAAGAAAAGTTGATTGTCTGGTGCAAGAAGGAGCTCATTTCTGAATTCGAAATGTAAGAGCTAGGATTGATGCATCAATCCCTGTGTTTAGAAGTTTGGCAGAAACCAAACAAGGTCTTCCTATCTCAAGGAAAATATGCAATAGACATATTGAAGAGGTTCGGCATGATGAATTACTGGAGTATGTCAACTCTTATGGTTGCTAATCTAAAGAAGTTGAATGACTCAGATTCAGGATCTGATTTGGTGAATCCCACCATGTATAGGCAACTTATTGGGTCTTTGATGTATTTGACTCACACTTGACCTGAAATACAATATGCTGTAAATGCTCTTAGTCAGTTCATGTGTGAACCTAAATGTATACATATGATTGCAGTAAAACATATCCTAAGATATGTTCGGGAGACTATAGCTTATGGTCTCAGATACACATCCAGTGGAGGTGTGTTGCTTTACAGATTCAGATTGGATGGGCAGTGTAGTGGACCGGAAGAGTACTTCCAGATATTGATTCAGTTTGGGTTCAGCTATGATTTCCTGGTCCAGCAGGAAACAGGGCTCCGTAGCCCAAAGCACTGCATAGGCAGAATACATTGTTGCTAGCGCTGCTGGCAGAGAAGCAGTGTGGCCATTTTCAGACATATTCGGGTCAAAGCTTGAACCCACAGCTATTTACTGTGACGATCAGGGCTGTATAAAGATAACTAAGAACCCGGTGTTTCATTGAAACATATTGAGATGAGATATCAGTATATCCGAGACATGATTCAAAGTAAAGTTCTTAGCACTCAGTATGTTCGGACAGCAGAACAGACAACAGACATTTTCACCAAGACACTATCCTTAACAAAGTTTGCATACTTTTGTGACAAGCTTGGTGTAGCTGAGAATGCCTCTCTTGCTGAGAGGGAGTGTTAAATTTATAGCAGTTGCGAGAGCCATTCTCCTGAAGGATGGCCAAGACCCTAGACGAGATCTAGGGCCCCCAGTGCACTCCTGGGGTACTTGGTCTGGGACCAAACAGTCAGTGCCATGGCAAAAGACCCTTCTTAGGGCCCCCAGTATATGACTGGGGTTCTTAGTCTGAGACTAAGCAGATAAAGCCCCTAGATATGTCTAGGGCCCCTGGAAAGGACCAGGGTACCCATGCCTGAGGCATGAGTTGATCCATGGTCTTGTACCATGGTGGAAAAGACCCTTATGAGGGCCCCCAGTATACAACTGGGGTTCTTGGTGAATAACCAAGCAGTGAAGACCCCTGAGAGGGCCCCCAGTATACGATTGGGGTTCTTGGTCTGGGACCAAGCAATTAAAGACCCTAGATACATCTAGGGCCCTTGGACAGGGTCCAGGGTACCCATGCCTGGGGCATAGGTTTCTTGGTCTGGGACCAAGCAATTAAAGACCCTAGATACATCTAGGGCCCCTGGACAGGGTCCAGGGTACCCATGCCTAGGGCATGGGTTTCTTGGTCTGGGGTCAAGCAGTTAAAGCCCCTAGATATGTCTAGGGCCCCTGGACATGGTCTAGGGTACCCATGCCTGGGGCATGGGTTGATCCTTGGTCTCTGACCTTGGTGGATAAGACCCCAAGAAAAGTCCTGGGGCTACTTGATTCTAAATCAAGTACTTGACGGTACATGACCTTCCTTGAAGAAGGACATAACCACAAGAGGGATAAGTCCCATATGCAGTGATGATAAAGTAATAGGTTCACCATGTGATATGAAGGAATGAATGCCACCTTGCAAACCCTCCTTTACCCTTGGTTGATTGGTTTGGGATTTTGTTGGTTTATTAGCGGTAATGTTTTAAAGTTAAATACTAAATATTATTGTCACATGTTTAAATTCCAAATTTAAACATGTGACTTTTAGTTAACTTAAACTAGCCCTAACCCTAACCTAATTACTATTTAAGAACCCCCCCCTACACCTATTCTTTAGTTCATTCTTTCTTCTTGAGATAGCATGGAGCCTCTCTAAGCCTGCGGCCTCAGTCCTCTTGATCTGTTGTTGATAATTGATGGTGTCGCGTCCTCTTGATATGCTGTTGATAATTGATGGTGCCGCGTCCTCTTGATCTGCTATTGATGTTTGATGGTGCCCTGTCTTTCTGATCTGCTGTTAATGCCTGTTGGCTACCATGTCTTCCTGGCTGGGAATGAGCCTTGGTTAGTTGCTGTGTATGATGTGTTCTCTCTGCTGCTATTATCTGGAGGTTGTCGTGTCCTTCTTGCTGGAAATAAATCCTGGTCACTACCTTGTACTAGCCAACAAAACAAGGGATGATGCACTTACAGCAGATCTGAAGAGGGCCGCACTTGTACCTTGTACATCCGAAGTAGAGTATATTGTAGTAGCAACATGTTGTACATAGGTTCTATGGATGAAACAAACTTTGACAGATATATAAGTTGAGTATGATGAGCCCATTTCGATATATTGTGATAATACAAGCACCACCAGTATCTAAAAGAATCCAGTGATTCACTCCAAGAAAAAGCACATTCCAATCAAGTATCATTTTTTATGGGAATAGGTTGTATAGAAGAATATTCAAGTTGAGTATGTTGGGACCAAAGAACAGATTGCAAACATATTTAAAAAATTGCTTCCAAGGGAATCTTTTGAGTATCTTCATCAAAAACTTGGCATAGTTTCCGCCACAAAACGAATTTTGAATGCTATTATTATATGTCTTATATTTACATAAGGAAGCACCATAAAGAGGATAGTTCAGTTTGGGGAGATTTCAGTTAGGGGGAGTATCCCCAGGGACAGTTCAGTTAGGGGGAGCAACCCCGACAAGAAGTTACCTTTTCCATTGATGTCAAAGGAGGAGAGATTTATAAGATGCATGGATAGAGAATCAGATTCTTGGAGAGAGAGAAATGAGGTATGATTCCAAGGGGAGCAATCATCATAGGGGGAGCATGAGCGATATGAATTCAATGTTGCATCAGACTATTGCCATCAATGCCAAAGAGGGAAATTGTTGATTAATTGGGTTGGTTTTCATTGATGTCAACCCTTCAATAAAGTGAAGCAAGTCCGATATCAAATTATGGTAGCCCCAATAGTATGGTTAAGGCACCCAAGTTTGTTTTAAGTATAAAGACATGAAAATCACTAAATATGTAGGTAAGCCTATTCTAGATGGATAATACATGTTGTGTCATTTCTTTTGATATATGGTACATCAAATAACTCATCACTGTTATAGATTTATGTCTTTGTGAAGTTGGAGAACGCTCATGAGTTATTTAGAAGCCCCTAGAAGGTCAAAGTAGTCAATTTATTCTAGAATCTCGTAGAAGAAGTTTATTATTCAAAGTGGTTGTAACTAGGAGTTAATCATGAGTCAAGTTGTTGCAAAAAGAAAATAATTAAAAATGAATTAGTTGCAACTAGAAGTGGTGATTTTACTTTTTGTGGATAAAGTGGTTGTAAGTGGATAAGTGGATAAGTGGTTAGAAGTGGGTTAGACCTAAAAAAAGGAAGTTGGGTAAATTTAGTTAGAAGGTAACCCCTTCAGGAAGCTACTTAGAGAGTATAAATAAGAGAAAAAGGTCCTCCTACTTGAATCTAATGAGAACATTGAATATCTATTATTTTTTAATTGTTATGGGCAAGTATCATTGAAAAGTCTATAACAGTGAGTTTGAAGCAATGAAAAAGTTGCAGATATGAAGTGTTGAGACTGTGGGTACTGAACTAGGGATTTACTAAATATATTTGTAGGTTGTAGTACTAGAAGCGAGCGGACATCCACGGGCCACATTGAGAAAAAGTGTGGATACCCACGGTTTTACTAAAGACAAAGTGCGGATATATTTCCAAAGATGAAAAGGAAGACCTGATATATCATCAGTGACAAGTTACAAGGCTGAGAAGTGACTACAAGAAGGTGTGACAGTGATTTGGTACATCATAACCTTCTACACAAATAAAAAGGTATGTCATATGATTTTTGTAGTTGTTTATTGGTAATGGCCTAGGGTTTGATAATGGAAGATAAATTAACATATAACCCTAAGGGTTTTTATTCTAGTTGGTATTTTTTGTATGAGCTAGATCTACAATGGTATACTTATGGTGTATTGGCTTGCTATGATTAGCACACTCTATGAGATAATTTGTTATAGCACATATTGTTCTTTGGAGCACGTTTGAGGAATCTTAGTTGAAGAGTGTTAGTGAATATATTGGTATAGGTTGAGGTTGTTTTACAATTAGGGTTTATTGTATGATGTATGTAAAGGTCTCCTATATTTGATGAATGGTTCATGATTTATGTATGGAAATTGATTGGTGAGGAATTATTGACTTCAGTTCTTGGTATATAATTTTGGCATAGTATATGTGACATACATGAACATATATGAGATTACAATGATGAGTTTCAGTAATAGGTTCAACAGTGACAATTGACAAAGGAAAAAAAAATGAAGCTGACAGAGTTACTAGTAATCTGCGAGTTGTAGTGAAGAAGGTCACGAACATTCGTGAGTTTAATTTAAGATAATCACAGATACCCACATGTTGCAATATAGACAAGTCATATATCTACATGAATGTTTTGAATAAGTTTGGTATAGGTTGGTCATAGTTTGTTGGCACAGATTGGTATAAGTTTACAGTGATATATTTCACAGTGACAGTGTGGCAGTGGTTTCATAAGTTATTTGACACTTATATTTCAGGGAATTTGGATGGGAAAAGGATAGGTGGTGGTATCCATCTTCCGGTTGTATCCGAAGAACATAGGGGGTTCTAGCCTCCTCCTGGTTGGAGCCAGAAAATTAGGTAGTTGGAGCTTCCATCTGGTTGTATAATGAAAAGATAGGGGCTTGGAGCCTCCTTCTAGTTGTAGCTGGAAAACAACGAAATTTGTTTCTTCCAATGAATGTAATTATTAAATACATATATGAAAAATCATTTCATGTTTTTTTCCCACATTGGGTTTCCACGTAAAAATATTGGTGTACTATGTAAGTGTATGATTTCTTATTGTTCATGGTTTATTTATTTTGCACTTGTTGAATGAAATTGGCAAATTGATCATAAATATAAACAACACTTACATATTGTTGTTAAAAAGGATTAAAAATATCTATTACTGATTCATCCCCCCTCTCAGTAATCCAATAATGAGAACAATTTTCATAACAAAAAGGTTGAATAAGTAATTTAGGAACTAGAGGAAAATATTCTTGATATTTAGTAGTCAAACTAGAAAAGGTTATAACAATACAACAATTATGACCAACAAAAAATAATTTCAATTCATTTATTTATGAACAAAGTGTCATGATTTGTGTGTCCAAATTTTATTCCTCAATTAACGAATAAAAATTTATGTCTTTCTCCACTAGAAAATATGAACATAAAACATTATCCAAGACACATTGATGTTCATTTTTATTAGGTAAAGATATAGCAAATCATAAGAATTTTGAGAACAAGATGGTTCAAGAATGGTCTTAGGGAGACAATAAACAAGATGGTCTTAGGTGGTGACCCCAATAATTTCTTCTTTAATATCTTCATTCAGCCTAAGAGAAGAGTGTTCCACAACCCACAATCATGAAAACATGAGTTGGACTCAACCTGATCCATTCCTGAGGTAGTTGTCATATTTTTAGGCACATGGAATTTTTCTTCATCTTTCTTCATGGTTTCATCCTTCATTTCTCGTTATGGAAAAGAGAAAATAGGACAATGAGAACCCAAAAAAACCATTGGTGTGACCTGAAGTGTTTCGTTATCAATAGAAAGACTCTCCTCTTGATCAGATACAAAAAAATATGAACTCAATTTTACTACACAAGATGTTTCTTTATCATCACTAAGAAAGAAGGGGGGAATGGAATGGTGGGGGGATACGTATTCTTCTTCCAAAAAAACATGTTATATTTTATCTATATCCTTAGGAGTGAATAAATATCCAAACGTATTTTTTTTAACAAAATGTTGGCACGTGGTTATAATAACCTAGGTTCAGTTTACTCAACAAACAAAACCCTTCAGATACCGATCCTTTTGGAATCACCTGCATGTAAGTGAATTCTCACCCGAGGTATATACTGGGTCTATATGAACCAATTTTATTCGGGAATGAGGGGATGTGAGGATATCATCATATCCATTACTATTTATCCACCTTGTGCACAATATCTTTATTCATATCCTTTGATTCATTAACAAAATCTATTATGCAGGACCCTTATAACATAGATTGCAACATAAATAACCCATTGTAACATTCATTATTTCTTTGCATCAATCATACATTTAAAGGATCTATAATAACAATGAATAAACAAGACATCCATGGAAAACCACATCAAAAGACACATTCAAACACACAATTTAACGTGTTTCACCCAATCCTTGGGCTACATCCACAATGACTAGCCTCTATATTAATATTCATGCAGTAATATCCCCAGGCCTTCACACCGCACTTACTATAAATACATCATATTATATCCCTAGTCTAGCCTAGTCTCTCTACAGTGCAATCCTATCTCTGCAAAATGTATTACACATTGATTCTCTATCACACACATAAACAACCTATTCTCCTTCTTTCAACAACATTTTCTTCCCCAATCCATTACATTTTTATACATAGTGTTAGGGCTCAGAACCCTAATAGTTTGTCCTAAAACCCTAATATGTCCTAGTTGTTTTTCTTATTTTTTGCCAGCATGCTGCTTTACTTTCTTTTTTTTTAGCATGTTGCTTCCCCGCTTTAGCATTGAACTGTTGCTTTCCTTCCTTCTTTTGCACATGCTCTGACTTCTGCTTTGACCCTGCAAACTACTCCTTTTTATTCTTTTGTGTGTGCTCTTCCAAACTTAGTTATTCAAAAATTCATGTCCAACAGACCCTCGACACTCACATGTGGCTCATCCTAAGCCAATTAAGCCTATTTCGTCACACCCTTACACACCTCCATGAACTTTTGGAGGGTTTCTCTTATTGAAGTGACTTCATTCTTTACCTCAGCTTCTTTCTCCAAAATATCCTCTACTACTTGCATAGTGAGGGTCATCAGCTTCTCCTCGTTCTTTTTTGTTGCTTTCTTCACAGTGTCTTGTGTAGATACCAATGCCCCTATGAACGTGAGTGATTCATCCTATAGGGGTACCAATCAGTTTGTGAGAATCTTATACTCTTCCCTTAGTTTTTCTATCTTGTTGTATGACTTCATATTCACCAGGATGGCCTCTATTTGCTCAGATGGTGGCAGGATGTTTATACTCTTTGTGGCCTTTTGTGCCTTCTCCAATGCATTCCTTAATATTTCTTCAATGGACTTCATCATTGGATCCTCCATCACTCCTAGGGTGGTTTTCCTAGTGTTGTGTGCACCTCAAACTCTCTAATTCTGGTGTGGAAGCCTTGAATGAATTCACTAATTTTAGCTATTTTTTCCTCTAGTGGGATTCTACCACCATCAATACCTATTGAATCTCCTTATATATTTTCTCGATGGATTTTTGTATCCTCCTTGAAAGTTTCTTGACCTCGTCCTTCTCCTTTAATATCCTCTCTTCCTTTTTCACGACCTCGTCCTTCTCTTTCAAAATTGTTGTGTAGTCCTTTTGTATTTCTCCCTTATCCATTGTTTTTATATTTTAACCTTGTAAAATTATTTACTACAAACATATTTTCAATAAAATAATAGAAAATATACAATGGAAAATACACACATTACACAGATATTTTTCCCCTGGAAACCAAAACCGGGAAAACTAGCATCTTATATATTCATCATCTCATACATTTTTTACAATAAAATATACATATATGATCTCATAGCATCCAAAAATGTAATCTAATAACCTATATTAGTCAATAACCCTAATTCCTGAACTAAAAATAGTTTTCCATCAACGAAAACCATGTGCCAAAAAGAACCCAAAAACGGACGGAAAAAACCACCAAAACATGGACACTAGTTCTAACCATGAAAAGAATATAACACATACTCAACAACTTTATCTTAGTCAAGTACTTTGACATTGAATCTATGCAGAATTGTATTTCTTGTGCAATAATTTTTCGTAAGCCTTGAAGTGCTCCTATGGGAATCTGTGAAATGACTAAGTCCAGGTGACTTAGTACTCGTGTCTAGTCTTGCATCTCTGGCATGGAGAAATCAATTGCATCTAGTGAGATATTCAAAACTTTGCATGATTCTGCAATATCTGACAAGTAAGAAGTGGTGGTTGTTGCTTCCTTAGTTTTTCTTGTTGTTAGTCCTTCATTAGATCTCTATTATAGCGTTATCCTTACTGCCTCCACTAGTTGTTGCAATGTTGTTAATTGTTCATGCATCTTCTGGTGAAGTTATTCATGTTTCTACGATGTTTTTTGAGCTTCCTCTTCTATGAAATACCTGACTTGGTAGATGATCATGTCAATATCATCATACGTCAAGGTGTAGATAGCTATTACTTTATGGGATTTCGTCTTCCTCCATGTAGATTTTGTTGTCCCCTTACCCCTGTATTTCCTCTTCTCGCTTACTTCTGGTACTGTCTTTTTCAGAACCCTTGTGCCATTTCCTTTTCCATTTACTTTACCATTTCCTTGGTATTGTTATTCATTATCATGGTGCTTTGTCTCTATTTCATTCACAATAACCTTCCAACTTGGTTCCCAATCCTGTATAATCAGGTGGATGTCTTCTTCTGTGATTTTGTATTTTGTATGGACCCATTCCTCTCTTGGGTCTTTCTTTTCTTGTATATCGATTTGATGACGATCTTCCCAGAATCGCATAATCGGTGTGTATTCCTCTACAAGTTGGGACATAATGAAATGTGTATTCTGGATACACCCCCTAATCCTTTCTTTCTATAGAAAGAACTTGATGTTGGTGTTTATTTGTATTATCCTATTCATCATGTACCAGAAGTTCTGATACTTAGTGGCAAAGCATGGCTTACCTCTTAGACCCATAAAATGTGCATCTTCTAGTTCATTCCATGCTGAGAATGCAATCATAATTAACAACCACGAATAATGAAATTCCATGCCTCTATTTTGTGCTTATATGTAATCGATGAAGAACTGGTTAAGTAGAAATGGTTCCCAACTCATCGATACTCCCTTTACACACTTCTCAACTGCAACTATCACACCTATGGGAACTTGGTCATTCCTACACTTCCTTATCAACTTGCATGCCAATTTTTGCATCGTAGGTACTATTGTTGGGTCACAGATACTTGGTACGTCCAACCTACACACCCTTATGACTGTGTGAAATGTTTTCCTCATGGTATATAACATAATCCTATCATTGTTCATATCTACAAACAACAAGGTGGGGTATTCCCCCTGTGTCGGTAAAACTTTGATTTGAGCAATGAGTCTTTATCTATAGATATTGTTCTATCCAACCATAAGTAACCTTCATGCAATAGTTTAGTAGCATCTTGACACATTTATTTACCTTTTGGCTCCTGCCGAAATGTGGGAGGTCAAACATATTTAGTATGCCAGCTCATTCCAACCCTCTAGCCCATACTTTTGGCACAAGTATATCCTGTTTCATCACCAGATCTATTCTTAGTTCCAAGTATTCTTCCAATGAAAATTAAACGAACTTGACTGTGTCTTTGATATCATGGTCCACATAATTAAGTTGTCACACCTTACCTAACATATACTCATCAATGATGACCCCATCTGGGATGTTGAGCATCACCAATGGATACTTAGCATCCTTCTTCAATGTCACTGGTATGGCATCATCCTTCCTCGGGGGAATGAAGTCTATAGGAAACCTTGGATCTAATGATGATGCTCCCAGAATCTCCTCAGCCTCTAGTGTTATTGTTTCTACTCTCATTCGGTCTTTCCTTGGTATAAGCATTGTTGCATTTAGTGTTGCCATCTTTGTAATCTGGTTACCAACGACAACTACTTCAGCTTTATTGTTTTTCTCAGGATATGCAACAAGGCTTTCGACTCTCTCTTACTCGCATGAAAATAAAAATAACAATAACCATTTTTTTTCAATCCTCTGTGGATTTTGTGCCTCTTCGCCAGTTATCCATTCACTTTTCCGCCAAAATTAATTTTCAAATCCCTTAGTATTGTTCATTGAATACTTTCTTTAAACTTGTGTTAATTCCAAATCCTTCGCTAGATTCTTACCTTAATTTTCCATGTTTTCACGATCTCCACCATCTTTTTCTATTTATGATGATGCATCTTCACGTTGTGTTATCATTACATCTTTTAAACCATCATTTTTTCTATTTAATTCCTTTAATGGTCTCTATCTGTCTCGTTATGCACATTGTTTTCTTGCTTACCCGTTCATTTATTGCACAGTTTTCACTATGTGCATAATCTTCTTTATTAGAATGATTTTCATCCATCTTCGTGACACTCACTTCTTTTTCACGCTTACTCTCATTGTAACTTAATTTTTTCCCATTTTTCCTTTGTTTTTTCTTTTTTTTCCACTTTTTATTTCTTTTTCTTTTTCTTTTTCCACTTTTTATTTCTTTTTCTTTTTATTTTTCCTACTATAATACACTAATATAGTAAAAAGGTTCCTGCACAGTTCAGACTAGTGCGCATATGGTCATTCATCCCTATATAGTTTCATCAAAATTCCATTCACCAATCCTCCCAAGACCTCACCATTCAATGCTTCTAGTTGTACAACACCTACTTATGTCACATACTTGATCAGATATGGACCTAAAAAATGCATCCTAAACTTCCTGGAGTGCTTCATGAATTTTTTTTTGTAGAGAAACACTAATTCTCCCACTTGAAACCTTTTTTTTTTAATATGCCTATGATGCCATGCTTTTTCTATTTCCTTCTGGACTTGCTAATGGAATCTTGTGACAAATCGATCTTCCTAGAGTTGTAACAATTGTGAAAATATTTCTCCTACTACACTAGAGTCCCAAAGATATGTAATCACTTCAACACACAATCTCGACACAGTAAATTCCATCATTATTACTGCTTCTTTCCCATATACCAACCTAAAAGGTGTATGTCCCATCAACTTTTTTCTTGTAGTCCTATATGCCCATAATATTGCAGGGACCCTTAAGTCTCAATCATCCCTTCCTACATTACAGATCTTGGTAAGATAATTCTCTAAAATTTTATTGAATTATTCTACTATCCCATTTTCCTGAGGGTGATATGGTGTGATACTCTAATGGTGAGTTTGAAACCCCTCATTCAGTGTTGAAATTGTCTTATTCAGAAAGTGTGTTCCTTGATCACTCAATAGAATGCGCGGGTGGCCAAATATTGTAACGACATTCTCAAACAGAAATTGTGCAACATTTTCCATGCTATAGTATGTAGCTAGTGATGATTTTTCCCATCTCGTCACACACTCTTTCACAGCGATTATATACCTAGCTCCTGCTCTCCTAGATGATGGATTGATCAATCCAACGAAGTCTATTTCCCATTTTTCAAAATCCTACAGTGTAACCAATGGATGTAAAGGAATCTCATCCCTTTTGGATGGCTTTCCAACCCTTTGAAAAACATCACATTCTTGGAAATATTCCTTAGCATCCTTGTGAAGTGTGGGCCACCAGGGCCCTACGCAAAAACATTCTACACAGTCGGTTTACTTGCATAGTTTCCTCCTGTAATACCTGTGTGTGCTTTTGATAGTATCATTGGCCTTTCACGCTCTAACACACATTGTATTAATATCCTATCTACACCTAACTTGTATAAGTTCCGTGCAATTAGTTGATAATCCAATTCCTTAACCACTAACTATTTATTTTGTGCAAATTTCATGTTCTATGTAGCCATTCCTCTACTTAATAATTGTGGAATTTCTACGAAGTAGTCATCCACCATTCGAACTAGAAATAGATGTGCATATGGTAAACTATCATCTAGGTTCCCTACATCCTCGCATGATAGAATGTGTGGTAATTGATATGGTCCTACATTTAATTTTCTCATCTTAACAATGACTTCGAGGTCATACTCTTGGAACAATAACAACCATCTACAAATTCTCCTTCCCAACACTAGATTGATCACTAAGTATCTGATTGCAGAGTGGTCTGTATACAACTTGAAATGAGAACCCAACAAATAATGTCTAAACTTCTACCACAAATATACCATCGCCAATCCCTCTCATTCTATTGTAGTGTAGTTGTTTTTTGTTGTGGAAAGATTCCTTCTTGCAAATGCAATTGGATGGTCTAGCTCTCCTTCTCCTAGCCGGGGTAGTACTTTTTGGAATACTAAGAGGTAGGGTGAATAAGTATGAGCACTTTTAGCTCTTTTAATAAAAATATATAAACTTCAACTTTATCAACAGTATATCATCAATGTACCATCTATGATTTCATTCAATATATCATGAGCATATAAACATAAACAACATCACATCACATCAAATACACAATACGCCATAATTTACATGGAAACCCAAATGGGAGAAAACCATGAAATGATTTCTTATATATTGTCAATGATATATTCATTGGAATCACCAACTTCCCAATCCTATAGCTACAACTAGAAGGAGGAAATGACCCCCTAGTTATAGGCTCCAACCTGAAGAAAGATACATCTCCTTGATTTACTAGCTACAACTGGAAGGAGGCTCCAAAACCCTAGTTTACAGGCTCCAACCTAAAAGAATCTCCAACTCCCTGAATTCTCCGACTCCAACCAAAAGGAGGCTACAACTCCCTTTCCTTGCCCCATCCTACCACCCTGAAATATAAGTGTAAAATCAAGGTCACTACCACTAATATTTCCACCACCAATGTCATTGATATAGAAACCAACCTGTCATTGTCATTATCATATCAACCAACCTGTCACTATCAATGTGACATTAACCTATGACTACCAATGTCACATTAATCAATCATTTTCAACCTATCATTGTCACTATCATAGTGATCGTCACTGATATATCATCATCAACCAGATCCACTCACATGGATACAAAAACCTTCACCATACCATGTACATCAACCATGTTCCGAAAATTGTACTATACCATGTACAACAATCATGTACATCAATGTGTGCCATACCATGCATCAACCTGTACCATACCATGCATCAATTTGTACCATACCATGTACATCAATCATGTACATCAACTTGTACCATAAAATATCATCAATGAAGTGCCTCAAGTATAACCAATATAGCCACAATACCAAGATAACAATATAACCAATATGTACTTCTAATCAATGTGCCATAACCTCACCAATGTGTACCTCAACATGTACCAACGCCACCAAGACATGCACCTCATAGATGTACCAAGAATATGTCTCACACCATGCACCAAATATGTGCCTCAAACATATAGCAATGCCTCTACTATACCATATATTCCAAGTATCCAAGATGTGCTTCTAACAATGTATCATACCATCACCAAGGTGTACCATGCACAATCACTACCATAACATGCCTCAAGCATGTACCATAACAACATAATAATAAGCCTAAAAAATAACACATAAGCATACCTTTGATCCTACAGACACCCTATTGTATCAGATAACAAATGAGTAAACCAACCTGGGCATCAACAACCTAGTACAAGAATCACTTCTCAACCTTTCACAAGACTTTTCATAGATCCATGTCTTCCTCCACTACTACCCATTGATATCCATGATTTTCTCCACTACAACTCATGTACATCCACTCCCTTATGATGTGAAACCCACATATACCTCAGAAACTAGGGTTACTCACAATTTATGCAACTCCAAAACTTTCACCTTCGACCTTCCTTCGTACCCTCAGACATTCTACCTCAAACTCAATGTCATATTCACTAGTAGAACAATAGTTATTCACAAGAAATATAATCAATAGAGATGTATGTTAATTGTACTTATGAAAGAATCGTTGAGGGGTATTTATACTTTTTCTAACTAATTATTTCCTTATTTTAGGGGTTTCTTCTTACAACCACTTAACCCTTTCATTAATTGTCTTGTAACCAACTAGGGGATTCGTAACCAATATTTGGGGCTTCCAATTTCATGACCTCATAACTCCTCAATTGTGAGGAACCATGTGGAATACCACCTATCACCAGAAATGGCATGACAAGGACTATCCATCTATGACTATGTTACCTACATTTACATTGTCCTTTAAGTCGTTATTCCTCAAAAAAACTTTGGGCTTCATGACCACACATATGGGTTTTCAATAGACTTCTTTAAATGAACCCATCACATATGTTGACATCAACTACTCTTTTTGACATCAATAACAACTAACTCACCATAAATCTCAATCAAAACTCTGGAGTATCTAGAATTCTCTAAGGGTTGACATAAATATACTATGTCATATATTTGTCTAGATCTGCTAATAATCTCATAAATCCATCTTTGTCCACAACTCTCTTGCTCATATGTCTACAATGATGATTGTAACATCCCCAACCACCTATTGGGATATTCCACGTAAATTTTTTGAAGTGTATAAAAAATTTAAAACATACAAATACTCTACAAATACATTGATTCATACAGAATAATACTAGAATTACACATGCAACACACACACAGGAAAAACCCATAAAAACAAATGCATAAATAATAATGCAACATGTAATTTAACACACAATTAATACTTGTCCTGGTAAAAATATCACCAAATGCATGCAAACCTTCCATGTTCCTCCCATACTTAGACCACACTGCCCAAAACTCTTAGTAGTGGGTCATCCCTGAGCTGGGACTAAACTCCACCTGGGTAAAGGATTTCCTAACTAGGCTAAGGTATCTCAAACAACAAGAAAAACCATGTCACATGTGCCAAATCAAACTAATAACCTACAGTCCCTCATTCCCTACATTCCTTTCCCACCCCAAGAAATGTTCCCCTTCTCTGCTCAACAGTCCCTCGGCTTCCCCATTTCCTTTTCGGGGCTTGGACAATCGACTAGACATGAAGTCTCATAGCTATGTAGATCTAGTCTAGTATCTTTGGGAGATCAATTCCCATCAATTATCTCACCTAGAGGGAATTTCCCATGGGCATGACAACCCACCTCTTCAACATCCCATGGGATTGACAACCTGTTTCTTCATTCCAGTTCCTAAGCTAACTAGGTACATGTACAAGTACAAGTACATGTATGGTACTGGTTCAGGTACAACACAGGTACAATCATAGTAAAAGAAAATTATGGAGGACAGTTGAAATCCGTGATTGAAGGAATGGAGGAATGATGGAATGATGGAAAATGCACTAAGTCCAAATTTTTTTTATGCATGTTCCCAACTTGACACTTATCTTGTTGAGAATTACCTTGGCCCACTTGTCCCCATCCTTAGAACTTAGGATAAAATAATTATCCATGCTTAATAATTTAAGGAATATTGATATAATATTCCTTTTTTTCTTAATCTCCCTATCTTGGCCCCTTATCCTTAACTTTTATCCCCCTTTCCCTAACTAGTGGATTTTAGTCCCCCATACTTGTTTAAATAGTTGGTCTGCATGCAGTGATATGTTTTTCATTAATATTTACATGTGAATATATTTACTTTTACATAATAGATATATATTTTCCTTTGTGCATTCTGACTCACCAACGTAAGTACATTTGTATTTATATTTATATTTATAGTTTGGGTTTGGCCTAGGGGTATTACATTCCCCTCTCCCATATTTATGCATTGTCCTTGATGCAAAATATACACATATACAACCAAAATTTCAAAAATATCAAAACAAAGCACATATTCTTCCCACATAGCATCCCCGTGCTCCCAAGTTGCAACTTCAGGACTGTACCAAGTTCATTAGACCCAGTGTAGCTCTATGGCTCGATTCTATAGATTCTTGATATTTCAGTCCAATATGCACACCAGATTCACTTGAAAGGCACCATCTTGCTCCACCTAAATCATGTTCCAATCAATGACATGATTAGCATCAAGTATATACTTTTTGAGAAATGATTCATAGAATACATTATGAATGGACATTGATGCAGGCAAGGAAAGCATGTATTCTACAGGCCCAATCCTCTCTAGGATTTCAAACATCCCACATTAACAAGATTCCAACTTTGAACAATTTCCCAACTTCAAAGAACTTATGTTGGCCTTTACTTTCAAGAATACATGGTCACCCACTTTAAATTCCCTATGAGTTCTGCCCTTATAAACATAGATTTTCTTCCTGTCTTGAGCAACCTTTAAATTATGTTTTATTTTCAACATTTGATCTTCCATTTCCCTGACTAATTGTGTCCCAACCACTACTCTATATGATGTGTTGTTCTAGCTTACCAGTGTGTTGCACCTTTTGCAATAAAGTGCCTCAAATGGGCTCATCTTTAGAGATGCTTGCTACCCATTATTATAAGAAAACTCTATTAAGTGTAGGTAGTCTTCCCATTTTGATGTTTTATTCATCACATACATCGTCAACGTATCCTCAATCACTTGATTCACCCTCTCTGGTTTTCCATCTGATTCTATATGATAAGTTGTGCTAAAATTCAAATTTGTTTCAAATCCTTTAAATAATCCTTTCCAAAAATTTGATGTAAATTTTGGATCTATGTCAGACACAATTGTCTTGGGTATACCATGTAGTCGAGCAATTTCCCTCATATAAATATCAACAATGTTGGTTTCCTTGTGAGTGAGATTTATTGGAATAAAATGGGCAACTTTAGTAAGCTTATCCACCACTACCATGATAGAATTATGTTGTTTGTTTGTTCTGGGAAGTTTGGTGATGAAATATACTATTACAACTTCCCATTTCCACCAAGGAATGGGTAATGGTTGTAGCAAACCAGTTGGGTGTCTATTCTCATCCCTGACCTTTTGACACTCCAAACATTTGGCAATAAAATCAACAACTTCTTTCTTCATCCCTGGCCAATAATATTGGCTCTTGACAGCTACAATAGTTTTTTGATAACTTGGGTTCCCAACATAAGGTACATTATGCATTTCTTTCAATATCATATTTTTCAATTCCCAGGAATTTGGTACATAAATTTTGCCCCTATACATGAGAATTTCATCATTTTCTAGCTTATAGTCTTCAATTTTCTGCTGCAAAATACCTTGTTGTAATTTTGTTATTATTTCCATGTATTTCAAATCTGATTTTGCAGCCTTGTTGGGCCCCAACAAGTCCCCCTAATGTTTTACCAAATTTTAAGGGCCCCCATTAGAATCTTGATAATTATAATGAGCTACAAAATCAACCTTTTCAAATAGTTCCATACCTTGGCTTGCTTTGAGACAAACTTAAGACATTCATTACAAGAGTATATGTCAAAATTTACAAACGAGCATAGAAATATCAATTTAAACAAAAACGTTAATTTTTATTGACTGTTTTACTTTCGTTTAAATTATGATTATGTGTTCTTTCTTTCGCTCATTAGCAAGTTTGACTATTTTGAATAATGTGTTCAATACTTCATAAAATAATATCTTGGTTGGTTTCTCATTTTCATAAAATCATTTGGTGATATTAATTAATTAAATTATTTTTTCATTTTGCATCTCATAATAATAATAATAAATAAAAAAGAATTATCCATGATTTGTTTGATTTTGTAAAACACCAAAATTAATATTTTTCTCTTCTCCATTAACTTGAAGATTCTAGATTTTTAAGATCATTATAAACAATGTTTGTTTAGAACTTATAGTTAGTTTAAATTCATTTTGTATTTTATTGTTCTAGATTTTGTTTTATTCACAATTTTTAGGTTATTAATTTAGGTTTCTTTTTGTTTCACAGGTTTCTATTATCAAATATTTGATACGGATATAATCATGGCTTGATTTTATTATCCAAATATGTTCAAAATGATTCATCCAAAAATAATATTGGATTTCTACAAATAATTTTATAAGCAACAACAGATAAAATTTGGAAAGGCATCAATATCAGACAGACGATTTTTCAGGATTGATTGCAGCTAAACCATGAGAAATTTGAAGAAACGGTTGAAATCCCAGAACCCAAATAGACCCATTTACTTTACGCATAGAATTTTTCCCCACAAAATTCATGATTTGAGAGATATTGATGTCTCTTTACGAGGCAAATTTCAGGTGGAGAAAATTAATACTGACACCCAGAGTATTCATTCATTGTATAAATATATGAGAAAGTTCAGAGCTACAGTGATCCAATAAATTGAGAGAAGGATTTTAATCCTTTCTCTTTTGTATATTATTTATTTTGTAAACTTTTCTTCTTTTCAAATGGAGTAACAGATGGTTGGAATCTTTCAGAGAATGGACGACTATTTTCAAAGAAGAATATGGAATTCCAGGTTGCTTAATGGCTTTTGTCCTGTGAGTAAAATGGTTTTTATTTTCATTATAATATCTTCATATTCTTTGAATAATTGGTTATGCATTGATTTAAATTATCTTTAATCTAATTTATCAATACATGGTTAATTGTTATCATTTATGTATTAATTTTTTCAATCTTTAAGAGTCTATTATCCTAAAAATTCTTCCAAGACTACAATGTAAGCATGTGATTTTGAGAACGAATATGGGAAATAAATTCATCTTTGGCTTTCGACCGATGCGATGCTTATTCCATTTTGTTCTTTCATTACTATTGTATTATGATAATGTTATTATGGTTGGTTTTATCTTTAGCTTGTCATCATATGGTGTTTTCATACTATTAAATGTTATATCTTGTCCATAATTTCTTATTCCATTTTTATGTGTGATCAATCGATCATTTGATTATTGTGGAATTTATTTCTAATGTTAAATGATGGATAATATCAATACTCAAAATTGAGTTTTCTTTCATTCTCAAATATTGATTATCTTAAGATCACATGATTTTTAATTAGTTGTCTTCCTGTTGTTATTAATTAACTCCAGTATCAAATACTTCTTTGAATGTATTCTGGAAGTGCTAGTATTGTTCTATTATAGGTTTCCCTTAACAACAGTACAGACAGGAGCTCATACAACACAGAAAGATAATACCATATTCGTTGATCAGCTATAGGTTATTTTGTGTGTTATTTAGTTAAGTTGTTTATGAATGAAACGATGATTACATTAATTAGCTTTGACTATTTTTGTGTCACTGTTTCAATCGTATTCATTTAGTATTTATTCATTTAATATATTTAAAAAAAAAAAAGCCAAAAAGAAGTGTTGTTCAGATTTGATTCATAAACTTTATCAAAGAATCATTTTCGCAAGACTTCACGCAAACCTTGTAAACTATATATAAATTGTTCATAATCATTTGTATATTCACATTCTTAGATAAATATTTGTAATTATTGTGACGATTGTTAGAATATTTTCTTTAGTTAGTTTATTTCATTTTTCTATCTTTAGGACCCTAGTTGGCTAACAGATCCATTAAACCCGTCAAAATAGGTTACACCAAATGACTTGGGTTATTTAGACAACCTCGGACCAAATCTATTCTTCCAGTTGACGGCATGTCAAATTTGCCCATCAACAAATGGCGCTAGAAGGAGGGCTGAGTAAATTTAATAATTAAATGTTTCACCCCTTAGCCTTTCATAATTCCAGATTTATAAATCCTTCTTTTGTGTCATCTTGAAATGCACTAGAAGGTAGTCCAGATGGACAACTTGGCCTTGCAGGAGTCTCTGTTTTGAATGTATTTGATTCCCCATGGCTGAGTGGCTCCCCAAATCATTGTGTTGGAACATGTTTTCCACTTCTCATTACCTAATATTCCCAACGAGACAATCTCTCACTTTTCCAAACTCACCTTTGATGGTGGGAGGGATGTATTTGCAAAAGACCATATTAACAAGTTTTGGTGTAAATGTATCAAAGATGATATTTCTGATTTAAAGGTTTTATGCAGATTTTTTTCTTTTACTTTTAGGGGTCGGATTAAATATTGGTTTGAGTCTTTTCCCGCATATCACATTATTTATTGGTTTCAATTTGTAGATGATTTTTTAGATGATTTTGAAAACTATGATTACAATCAATTATGTGAAGAATTTCAGACTGTACTAATCAACGAAAATTCATCTCCAGAAGGCTTTTCAACAAGAATCCATCATGTTCTTTGTAAATTTAATCTTGATGACATGTCATTTGTACTAAATATCCTCTATGATGCTTTCATTCCTTTCATCGATTCATATTCAATCGCAAATGATGAATCAGTTGCAAATCCTACTACTCAATTGTGAGAAGAATTTTGTTCGAAGGATGAAAGGAATCCATCCAAAAATTTTGAACAAGCAAGGGAGGTAGAATCTGTTAAAAATGTTCTTACTGACAATCAAATTAGTTTTTCCTCTGAATCATTGTATACTCATTCCTCGACCATCGCGGAAGAAGATTTGATGTTGGGTCAAGATGAATGTCCATATTCTTCTAACCCTTTCTCTAATTAGTACTTGAATTTAGTTATTAAAGAACACTTAGGTGACGAAAATGATCTTAAGAATTCTAACATTCCAATGAAACTGATTAGAGATGTAGATCTGCAATTGGAAGAAGAAACCTTAAACCCTCATCCACAAATCATACCTTATCCACAGGAAATATTAGATGTTTGTCATGAAAGTTTTAAATTATCTGTCATACATGAGACAAATTCAGATGATCATATTATGTTGAAGAATTTATCACCAATACAGAGTGAAAGTTTTAAGGAAAGTGAAGAAGAATGTCTTGAGAATACCATTGTTAAATATGATATCTAAAGAGATTATTTTCATGTGTTCATTTCTGATTCCTTTTAATCTTTATATCATGATCTCTTCTTAGATTATTGTGGACTTGATACTTTACCCACAGTATCTTACTCTTTTCCATCACAATCAAATCTTTTTGATATGCCAAAATTTGGTGAAATTAATTTCAAACATAACGTTTATGAAGTTGGATTTGATGTTCTTTCACTTTCATCATTCACATGGGAAAATGACATGTTGCAAGATGATTTTACATGATTTATTGTTGAAAAAGACAATGCACTTATTCTTATGGAAATCAAATATTCTACATTGCATATTCATTCTTTGATTAGTTCAATTTTTAATGTTTATGCTTCGCATTTTGAAACGATCAATATCATCAAAGGAAGCATTCAAACCAATAATCTAATTGATGTTATGAATCCTCTTATGATGTGTTCCCCATTGATACATCCATTTCATCAAATTCATAGTTTGCATCCTAATTTTTATGATAAGATCTTAGAATGGCATGAAGATTCGTATCTGAACAATCTTTATAATAAAGATAAAGTTGTTCTTGCTTTGTTTCTACCTAAATACGTAGGAAGAAAGCATTACATGATTTTTTTAGATCCTCCATGTGAAGAAATTGATGAACACTTGGAGAATTGTCAGGAGGATGGGGCATTTCGGCATTGGATGATGGTTATGTCAGGTCCCCATAATATTGAAAAGTTTTCCAAACTTACTTACACTCTTACATGTCATTATGACTCATATCACGACCATATTGCATAATGGTTGGAGGATTCATACATCAAGAAGTTTCAAAAGAATTGTAAGGTTGTTCTTGTTTTATTTTTAAAAGAATATATAGGAGGTAAGCATGACATTTTTTTTTTGTATCCGCAAATACTTCATTCTTTTATTTTGATTTTTGACTTTCTATGCCTTGCAGGATTGAAGATGCTCTTGTGGCTACACTGGAAATATGATTTTACTTAACGTTTTGATCTATTTAGTAGTTTAGAGTAGGTTTAGGAGTAGGTTTACTTTAGTTTTATTTCTCAATATTTATTTGTGTAATAATGCAATTATGAACACAAGTGGGTGCATCAAGAGAACCATAATATGAATGTTGTCAGGGAAGTCCACTTTAAATCTTTTTCTCTCTGCTTTTCATTGAATATTTATTTTCAAAAATGCAGTATCATCATGAAAATTTTAAATGGAAAGTAAAGAGATAAGTAAATTTGAACTACCAATTCAACCCTGACCCAAGGTGCCACGAGTAGGACTGCACTCATCTTAATAAGGATTTTTCTATTTTATTTTAGTCTCTTTTATTTTGAATAATAATGCTTGGTCAAAGTAGCATCTCATACATCGCTATATTAAGAAAAGAACTTGCTTGCACATGATATTTTATATGATTTAGTTCTTCCTTTATTTTACAGTGAGATGTTAGTGGATCCAAAAGCTCAAGTTTATCTTTGGCCAAAATCATTTTCTGAAAAGTTTTCTTTCATTGTTTGGATTTTGTGTACTTATGATTTTGAATCCCATTAATAAAATTTGATCTGGTTTGTTGTGTGTTTCTTGTTTTCTTTGATTTCTTTGAATGAGTTTTATTCTTATATTTCTTTTTGAATCAATATATTTCTGATCAAAAAACTATTGTCAAAGGAAGCATTTATTTTAAGACTTGTGTTTTTCAAGCAAATTGAAATATTTCAAAGAGGTCCTGATATTAAGATATAGCTCAGACAATTGATTTTTAAGTCAATTGTCACTTTCATTTTGTCCTGAAATTGTCTTTGCTAGAGTATTACACCAGAGATATGGTTTAAATATTTGAGAATTACGATGATTTTTAAACTTTTTATGCTGTCCATATTCTTAAGGAGTCACTTTTAAGTTCTTCCCCATTCTTTAGATGATTTCTTAAAGGAAATATAAAATCTTTAAACCATGATAAAACTTCCAGTTTTGAAAGAAAATAAATAACTTGATCAACTATTCACCTGCATTGCAATTAACCTCCAGTATCAACCCACTCTCTTTGTCATCAAGAAATCTATAGTTGTATTATTATTTAAAAGTGGCATAAGAGGATTGGAACCACTTAAGTGTGGGAAGTGTGTGTAAACCCATCGGGGTACTGAACAGGATTGCTGACATCGGGTAAATGCACACATGATACCAAGACAACTTTGTCGAGGTACTGAACATGACTGCTAGCAACGAAGCAATGTCGGGTCGAGAGGTAGAAGGTATATGTTTTTAAATTAACTTTTATGGAAGTATACATCATGTGGATACAACTATTGGATGGGATTAAAGAATTTGAGTGGGTTAAATGACATCCCTGTCGAGGCTATGGACGCCTACTAGCAATAGTGGCTCTGTCAACGGTATTGAAGTTCTTTTATAAACATCATGACTCTTTGATTAAGACATTATTTCAGGTTATAATCCCCTGCAAAGAAAATTCTATTTTCTGGTTTTAACATTAAGCTTATCCTAATAATATATGGTCTCAGAGTGAATTTATTTCAGGAAGCTTAAATCCTTTTTCTAAAGTCTTATTATTTTCTTCCTGAGATGAAATCTTACCAGATCAGAGATAACTGCTTCACCCAGTAAGTCACCATTTGTTGGGCCCCAACAAGTCCCCTAAATGTTTTACAAAATTTTTAGAGCCCCCATTAAAATATTGATAATAATAATGAGATACAGAATCAACCTTTTCAAATAGTTCCATACCTTGGCTTGCTTTGAGACAAACTTAATACATTCACTATAGTATGAGACATTCATTACAAGAGTATATGTCAAAATTTAGAAACGAGCATAGAAATCTCAATTTAAACAAAAACGTTAACTTTTATTGACTGTTTTACTTTCATTTAAATTATGATTATGTGTTCTTTCTTTCGCTCATTATCAAGTTTGACTATTTTAAATAATGTGTTCAATACTTCATAAAGTAATATCTTGGTTAGTTTCTCATTTTCATAAAATCATTTGGTGATGTTAATTAATTAAATTCTTTTTTCATTTTGCATCTCATAATAATAATAAAAAATAAAAAAGAATTATCTATAATTTATTTGATTTTGTAAAAAAACAAAATTAATATTTTTCTCTTCTCCATTAACTTGAAGCTTCTAGAATTTTAAGATCATTATAAACAATGTTTGTTTAAAACTTATAGTTATTTTAAATTCATTTTTTATTTTATTGTTCTAGATTTTGTTTTATTCACAATTTTTAGGTTATTAATTTAGGTTTATTTTTGTTTCACGGGTTTCTATTATCAAATATTTGATACGGATCTGATCATGGCTTGAGTTTATTATCCAAATACATTCAAAATTATTGATCCAAAAGTAATATTGGATTGGTACAAATAATTTTATGAGCAACAATAGATAAAATTTGGAAAGGCGTCAAAATTAGACAGGCAATTTTGTAGGACTGGTTGCAGCCAAACCGTGAGGAGTTTGAAGAAACGGTTGAAAACCTAGAAGCCAAATGGACCCATTTACCTTCCACTTGGAAATTTTCCCAAAACAATGCACTCTTTGAGAGATATTGATGTCTCTATACAAGGCAAATTTCAGGTGGCGAAAATTAATAGTGATGCCCAGACTATTCATTCATTGTATAAATATATCAGAAAGTTTAGAGCCACATGGATCCAAGAAATTGAGAGGAGGATTTTAATCCTTTCTCTTTTGTATATTGTTTATTTTGTAAACATTTCTTCTTTTCAAATGGAGTAACGGGTGGTTGGAATCTTTCAGAGAATGGATGAGTATTTTCAAAGAAGAATATGGAATTCCAGGTTGCTTAATGGCTTTTTTTCTGTGGGTAAAATGGTTTTTATTTTCATTATAATATCTTTATATTCTTTGAATAATTTATTATGCATTGATTTAAATTAGCTTTAGTCTATCTTATCAATACATGGTTAATTGTTATCATTTATGTATTAATTTTTTCAATCTTTAAGAGTCTATTATCCTAAAAATTCTTCCAGGACTACAATATGGGCATGTGATTTTGAGAACGAATATGGGAAATAAATTCATCTTTGGCTTTAGACCTGTGTGATGCTTATTCCATTTCGTTCTTTCATTACTGTTGTATTATGAGAATGTTATTATGGTTGATTTTATCTTTAGCTTGTCATCATATGGTGTTTTCATATTGTTAAATGTTATATGTTGTCCATAATTTCTTATTCCATTTTTATGTGTGATCAATCGATCATTTGATTATTGTGGAATTTATTTCTAATGTTAAATGATGGATAATATAAATACTCAGAA
Source organism: Picea engelmannii (assembly GCA_009831015.1). Classification (NCBI taxonomy): domain Eukaryota; kingdom Viridiplantae; phylum Streptophyta; class Pinopsida; order Pinales; family Pinaceae; genus Picea; species Picea engelmannii. The sequence continues at coordinate 329,830 of ML798102.1, forward strand.
TTGAGTTTTCTTTCGTTCTCAAATATTGATTATCTTAAGATCACATGATTTTTAATTAGTTGTCTTCCTGTTGTTATTAATTTACTCCAATATCAAATACTTCTTTGAATGTATTCTAGAAGTGCTAGTATTGTTCTGCTATAGGTTTCCCTTAACAACTATACATGCAAGACATCATACAACAAAGAAAGATAATATCAGTTTCATTGATCAGGTACAGTTTATTCTGTGTGTTATTTAGTTAATTTGTTTATGAATGAAACAATGATTACATTAATTAGATTTGATTGTTTTTGTGTCATTGTTTCAATCGTATTCATTTAGTATTTGTTTGTTTAATATATTTAAGAAAAAATCCAAAAATAAGTGTTGTTCAGATTTGATTCATAAACTTTATCAAACAATCATTTTCGCAAGATTTCATGCAAACCTTGTAAACTGTATATAAACTGTTCATAATCATTTCTATATTCACATTCTTAGATAAATATTTGTAATTATTGTGTCGATTGTAAGAATCTTTTCTTTAGTTAGTTTATTTCATTTTTCTATCTTTAGGACCCTAGTTGGCTAACGGAGCCATTAAACCCATCAGAATAGGTTACACCAAACGGTTTGGGTTATTTAGACAACCCCAGACCGGATCTATTCTTCCAATTGATGGCATGTCAAATTTTCCCGTCAACAAGCCTCTAAGATTCTATCTTTCAAATACGATTTTTGGTACATGCTAATGGTTGTAGCATGCAACTCATGCACCCTTATACTAAGTGCATCAACCACCTTCTTCTCTTTCCCTTTGATATGCTTTATATCAAAGTCATATTCACTGAGAAATTATAACCACCTACTTTGCCTGACATTTAGAGTTGGTTGTCCAAATAAATATTTCAGACCATTATGGTATGTTCTCAACTCGAACATTTTCCCCATGAGGTAGTGCCTCAACATATTCAAGGCATTCTCTATGGCTTCCAACTCCAAATCATGAGTAGCATAGTGCCTCTCATGATCCTTCAACTTCTTTGATTCATATCATACCACATACCCATTTTGACTGAGCACTTCACCAAGCCATTATTTACATGCATCAGTGCATACAATCAAGTCTTCATTTGGATCATCAATCCTTATTATTGGAGCACTTGTTAATAAATTCTTCAAGTGTTGAAAAATCTTTTCAAAATCCAAAGTCCACTGAAACTTCACCCCCTTCTTTTACAAGGAAGTTATCGGGTGTGCATTCTTTGAGAATCCTTCAATAAATATCCTATAGTAGCATGCAAGGCCCATGAATAATCTGGCCTCTATCACATTCTTTGGTGTTGACTATCCTCTAATGGCCTCAATCTTTTCAGGATCCACTATTATCCCTTCCTCTGAAATAATATATCCCAAATAATGAATTTGATTCTAATAAAATGAGCACTTGCTCAATTTGGCATACAACTGATGCTCCCTTAATACCTGTAATACCATCCTCAAGTGTTGTTCATGCTCTTCCTCTGACTTAGAATATATAAGAATTTCATCTAAAAATGCAATGCCAAATGTATCTAAGTATTCTCTAAAAATACCATTCATTAAACACATGAAGACAACTAGTGCATTTGATAACCCAAATGGCACCACTCTGAACTCATAATGCCCACACCTTGTTCTAAAAGAAGTCTTGCTGATGTCTTTTTCTTTAATTATTACCTGATGATAACCTCAACTAGGATCAATCTTGGAGAATATTTGTGCATATTTCAACTAATCAAAGAGGTCATCGATCCTTGGAAAATGATACTTATTCTTCACAATTACCTTATTCAAATGCCTAAAGTCAATGCAAAGTATCAATGCTCCATCCCTTTTAAATAATACTTGGGCACCCCAAGGTGACACACTTGGGAATATATACCCCTTCTTTAGAATCTCTTGAAGTTGTATTTTTAATTCGTTCAATTCTGGTGTACTCATCCTCTAAGGGATATTCGATATTGGAGCTTCTCTAGGAATCAGATTGATGGAGAAATCAATGTCTCTTTTAGGGGGTAATCCTGGTATTTCTTTAAATACATCTTCAAACTCTTTTAGAACTCCATAATCTTCAATATTTGACACCTTATCTTTAGGTGTCTATTCCATATGTGATGCAAATATTTGACACCCTTTTATGTAACTTTTCTTCAATTGTAATGTCGAAATTTCTCTGATGGTTATTGCCTTGGGAATTCCCTGTACTTTCCTTAGGTTCCCTTCCTCATCCTAGCAAGTAAATTCCTTACTATAACATTCTAAAATAGCATGGTGTTGGTCCAACCAATCCATACCAATTAGATAGTCATAGGAACCTAAAGGTATGTTGTTCTAATCTTCCATGGTGCTCAGTCCATTCATGTCCATTGGACATGCCTTAACCATCTCATTAATTTTCCTTTTAGCTCTAGTAGCCAGCTGCACCAACCAATATTTTCCAAGCCTGCTTCTTGTCAAATGCAATCTTTCCACCATCTTAGGATCTATATAAATATGAATATCTCTGGAATCAATTAAAATAAAAATGGTTTGGTTGTTGATCTTACCTTCCACTTCAATAATATGTGACTGAAACTCAACTTGCTTGTTTTCTAGGGCTGCATAAATCCTAGGTACATTTTTTCCCATGTTCTCCATTGTATCAGTTTGTTGTACATTGTGAACAGTCCTCATTTTTCACCTCTGTGAGGAAAATATATATACATATGATCCCCCCCACAAACCCAACATTGAATTGGTGGTTTCCTTGGTATTTTCCCCCTTGTATCAATCATTCTTGGTTCTCTAGAAGTTGGCTATCCTTGAGGATTATTTCTAAATAATGGTGACTTAGTCCCCTTTTTCCTCTGTTCCATATTTTTTTTATTCTTGTCTTCCCAATATTTTTGTCTTTATGTTGATCATAAAGGAATTTAGCTTGCCTTATGGTCTCCTCCAATGTTTTGGGATCATCATATTGTATCTTGTCACTGATAAATGATGTCAGCCCAATCAAATACCTATGAATCTTAATTGGATCTTCCTTGATGAAAGAAACATACTTTAATAGTTCTAAAAACCTTCTTTCATATTCATCTATGGGCATACTCCTAATATTGACTTCAAATAACTCCTTTGTTTTCTTGTCATAGTATATTTTAGTCAAGTATTTCTTTTGAAAGTACCTCTTGAATTCCCTCCAAGTAACATTTTTCTCATCAATGTGTTGCACCTGCACAAATTGGTCGCACCACATGGATGTCTTTCCCTTGAGATGATAGATGGTAATTATTCCTTCTGCATGTGAAGAGTAATTATGAAATTGAAAATACTTCCTCATGCTTAGCAGCCATGTATCTGCATAATCATCCTTCTTGTGCTCACCATCAAATGTAGGAAGCTTAATTTTTTTTATTTCTACTTGTAGCTCATCCACCCTAGACCTCCTGTTAAGCCCTAATATTGGCTCACTACCCCTTAATTGGGGCATATTAAATTAGTAATGTTATTTTATTTATGTCATCTTTATTCCATTAGTTTTAATTATACCTCCTAGTCTCCTATATATACCAAGGAGACATTTTCATTTGGAATCATCTTGGAATTGTACATTTATGTGGGCATAAGGAGGTTGCCCCCTCGAAGAGGCTTATTATATGAATTTCTCTCTTTTTCAAGGCGTTGAGTACTTATTCTGAGGTTTTTCTATGCTATATTGATATTTGGTTCTTAACATATGGTATCAAAGCTCAAGGTCTTGGGGTTTCGCTGCTACATCTAATACAGCTTGAGATTTTCACTATAACTTTTTTCCTACAATATTTATGAAGGAACAACTTGGAGGATATCTAGTAGATGGATCAAGGTACGTTGGGTTAAAATTTCATCTCCTGAGGCCTTATAATTTCTGAGATACAACCTGTGCAAGATAGGGTTCGGGAATTATCCTGAACTGAGTCATTGCGAAATTTTCTCTATAAACATTTTTTTGTAATGTTTCAGACACTGAAATCCAGAGGATATTCACAGAAATTAGTAATTTATCTGTGGTAAATATTTTATCTTTTGGGTTGTCTTACATTTGTAGATACAGCATGTGGAAGATAGGGTATCTGACTAGTCTCAAGAAGGTGTTCCAGGTAAAACGATCATAACTTCTTTCTAGAGTATCCAAATTGAGTGAGACTAGTTGCATTGGATAGTGGATAGTCTTTAGTATTCTTGGTATGAGCTTCATAATTGTATATCAATTATTTTTTGCGGGGCACGCTATACAAGTGACATCTCCTGGAAAGGACAAAAATCAGAAATTATGGGGAAGTTACCATAAATTCCACTTGGCACATACAATTTTGATCAAACTTGTGGCATTGTAGAGAAGAAATATTAGAGAACTACAAAAAATAAAGTTTCATACCCAGAAGGGCTGAAAATTTAGAGATAAAGCAGAAGAAATATTGTCTAGCAGAACCACCTCAAAATCAAGGTTCAAAAGTGATACTTGACCAACATACCACCCAAAAATGGAACTTCTACACCAAATAAGCCTCCATATATTACTACATGGACTCTTGATGAATGTGAAGGAACGCGTAGAAACATAAATGATTTAAAAAAGAATATAGTAACAAAATATGAACTACAATAGATGATGGAGGGTTTAAAAGGGGAGATCATGGAAGGACTAAAAATTTTCATAATAGAGAGGACACCTGAAAGTGAAAATGTATCCCATGAAATTCACGATGAGGACACAAGGAAGGTGAATCAAGAATGTAGAAATTCCAACTTTGGGTTGAAGACCAACCACGTTCCTAAGATCTATATGAGAAATTTTGATGGCAAGGACCCAATCACATGGATACTTCAGATGGAACAATTCTTTAATCTACATAATGTGCCACATACATAAAAGGTACAAATTGCTTCTTTATATTTAGAACCCAATCAATTTGTATGGTATCGATGGATTTGTACTCGCAAATCACTCGTCACTTGGACAATTTTCACAGAAGAAATGATAGCACACTATGAGGATACAAGGAGAAATACCTTATTTAGCCAATTGATAAATCTCAAGCAAAAGGGTTCAGTTACAGAGCACATTGAGAACTTCCAAAGATTGAATATAAAGGTAA
>ML798102.1:352935-365790 GCA_009831015.1 Picea engelmannii
TTGTTCTAATGCAAGAGGGAAGGCCCCTGGCTTTTGAAAGTTGACCACTCAAGGGAAAGGACTTACACAAAGCCATTTATGAGAAGGAAATGATGGAAATACTACATGCATTGAAGAAATGGCATCCTTACCCAATAGGTAGGCACTTCAAGGTCAAAACAGATCATGATAGTCTTAAATACTTCTTGGAACAAAGACTATCTTCAGTAGAACAACAAAAATGGGTAACCAAGATATTGGGTTATGATTTTGAAATCGTCTATAAAAAGGGGAAGAAAAATGTTGTGGCAGATGCACTCTCAAGAAAGTATGAATATGTTGAGGTCTTTCTCTATGTTATCTCGATCATACAACCCGATTGGATAATAGAAGCAAGGGATGAATGGAAGAATGACGAAAAAGTGTGGACTCTCATTCAAAGGTTGTAGCAGGATTCTAGTGCATCAGATACATTTACATTTAAAAATGATTCACTATGGTACAAAGATCGCTTATATTTATGTAAGAAATCCCAACTCAAACAAAACGTATTATTGGAATTGCACACATCTCTAGTAGGAGGGAACTTGGGATTTTTGAAAACCTACCATAGACTCAAGAAAGATTTTTTTGGGGATGGCCTTAAAACTGATGTTCAAAGGTTTGTGGAAAAATGTTTGGTTTGCCAACAAAATACGGTGGAAACAATTAATACCCCAGGTCTTTTACAACCATTAGCCATCGTAAGTCAGTTTTGGTAGGAGTTTTCCATGGATTTCATCACAGGGTTACCGAAGTCTGAAGGAAAGAGTGTCATCATGGTGATTTTTGATAGACTGACCAAGTACGCTGTAGTGTCCCCAAGGCTGAGCCCCATTGTAAACCATGTTTTGAAAGGAATTGTAATTATGTTTTATAGACTGGTGAGCCAACTTTGTATAAGCTGGAGGCTTATGTGTTGTTAGACCAGGGAGCCTGAGTGTTGAAGGCCAGGAGCCTGCTGTTGTACTTGTATGTATGCAGAACATTTAATAAAATATAAACACCACCAGGTGCAGACCGACCACGATGAATGAGTGAATGGGGATTGAGCATCCACAAAGTGGGCAAGGAATTAGGGGCTGGAAGGTGGGAAAGGGGCTAAGTGTTGAGCCTAGGGGATAAGCCTAGGGAGATTAAGCCTGGGAATAATATTTTAATATTATTCCCAAAAGACATGTGAATTTTATGTTTATCCTAAGTTTTGGTAAGGGAGGATGTACAAGGGTGATGCGTGCTAGTGGAACGCATGCATTTTCATGGGTGACAAGTGTCAACCCTAACGCATGCGAATAAAATGGCCAGGGTGATCCATGAGAAGGTTTCCTTCCCCATTCTACCCTATCATCTGACCGCGTACGGAGCCCGGGGATAGTACTACCAACCTGACTCCTGTAGAGAACCTTCGTGCATCCTTGTGATTCAAAAGCCTATGTCTGGCTCTGAGAAAACCTGTGTGTACAGTCCTTGAATGAGAAGCCTGTGTTGATTTTGGGAAAGAGTCTTTGTTTGTTCTGGAAAGCTGGTACACCCCTTCTTTGTTCTAAACTATGGAGTCTAAATCAACCCCTGCGTGGATGACTCGTCACGCATTCTTGAGAATCCAGAGTGTGAGTCTATCCCATGTTGCCAAATTGAGGAAACAGAAGTGTCTCGTCCCTGCTAAGCCTGGTTATACTATTGCACCTATCTGGAGCTGCCCTGGGGTGTTCGTGTCTGGATTCTCGTGGACTGTCGTGGAAATGTATTGTTTGTTCCTTTGTGTCTTGTTGGCCAGTTTGTACAACACTCTCTCTAGGTGAGAGAGGTGGTTGAAGTTGGAAGAACAGGTTGTTGGGCTTGTGAGTGACTCCCTCCAGGTGAGAGAGTGCGCAGAGGAAGGAGAGAACTCCTGGAAGGAACCTTGTAGCTGCCATAGAGCCCAGAGACTTTCGGTCCGACCTGTTCCTGTAACCCAAGGCAAGGGAGATTAGTAGCCGAAGGACTATCTAGGTGATAGAGAAGGTGTATACTCCTGGGGTGGAACAGGCATGTGGGGAATGAGGGTCTGTGGGCAGTGAGCATGGGAGGTTCCTTGGAGAGAATCCCTTCCTTGTGGTTGTGTGTTGTTTTTTCCTGTAACCTCAGCCTAGCCTAGATTTCCTTGTCTTGGGGTGGAGCTTAGTCCCAGCTCGGGGGTGACCCACTGCTGAGCTGATGAGAAGTGTGGTCTAAGGTTGGGAGGTTCATGGAAGGCCTACACTTGGTTGGTGGATTCTACCACTGTTAAAAGATAAGTATCTGATTATGTTTTAATCATGTTTTGCATGACTCTACTGCTTATGATATCATGATTTCCGTTGTGTATATGAATTAGTATGAAATTCCATGGACTGTTAATTATGGCAGTAAATCATATGAATACTCTGTGTAGAATGTGTTTATTTGTTTAAATGCATGAGATTTATAATACCTGTATGAGTTATGTGCAAGGTGGTGTTATAAGTTTTTCTTTTAAGAGCGATTAAACAAAGTAGCAGAAAAGGTGTGCTATAGTTTGGTATCAAAGTGAGGTTTCAACACTGAGCCTAGATGGGCTAGTGGAGCAGTCTTTGGACCAAGAATGCGAAGGGAAATTGGGTCTGGAAGGCCAATTTCAGACCCTGGTTTGCTCCAAAATGTCAAGGAGTTACTTGACGAGTTTTAAGCTCAGGAGGTATAGTGGCGTTATGAAACCGCAGCCAGTGGGGTATAAGTCCACAGGGAGAGAGGACTCTACACCAAAAGTGTAAGAGCTTTAGGATCTGTTCAGGAGGGAAGGTGAACCCTCATGACCATTAGATCTGGAAAGTGTGCACGGGGTTTAAAGCCCTTTGGAATTTCACAAGAGTGTGGAAATCATGATACACGAAATCCCAAGTTAGTTAGGAACCGTTTGAGCCGTCAAATCTTGGTTGGAAAACCCGACAACCATTAGATCTTTCAGGAGTTATACGAGGGTTAAAACCCCAGTGAATAGGGGTGAAATCACCGAAATAGATCTAGACCATCCTAACGATGGAGGCCACGTGTCGTGAGATTACCCATTTCGGGAAATCGGGAATTGTGGAATCGGGAATCCTGATGATGAAGGCTCAGGATTTTTCATGGTGAAAACCCCAGTATAGATCTAAATTGTTCGATGGACGAAGGTTATGTGTCGAGAGATTAACTGCATCGGGAAACCAGGGATCGAGATTTTGGTAGTCTCGTGATCGAGAGTTTGGACTCTCGTGATGATAAACCCGATGAACAGACAAGATTCTTTCAGAGGATCTCAGAGTCTGTGACAACCATTAGATGTGAGTAAGAGATGTCGGCTTTAAGTTGGGGAACGAATGCAGATTAAGGTAAGTAGCGAGAAGATCTGGATGGCCAAAGTCCACCCGCCCAGATCTACGGCTGAGGTTTCATTCCAGAGCCCCTTGTTGTTCTACCTTTAGTAGTGGGGGGGGGGGTCCGGAATCAGACGTGCAACTCTCGAATAGTTGAGATTAATTCACCTTTATCAAAGGTGCTCAGGTGAATTCCGGACCCCCTTGCCATTCTGCCTTTAATGACAAGGGGGGGGGGTCGGAATAGTGTGGCGTGTGAAATAGGGCCCCCTCTGCCACCTGTACTGCACTTAAAGGTGCACGATGCGATTGATGCTATAGATCTGAGAAAGATCTGATCGTTGGATTTTTCTAGGAATGGACGTGGACACATGGAGATGTACCATGTGCCAGTGGGTTGAGGAGACAGGCGAGAGTGGTGGGACTCGATGACATCCTTAAAAGTGACGTGGAACCTCCTGAATGTACCACATGCCATGGTGGTGAAGGGAGACAGTTGTGTTATGGGCCCAGAGAATAAAGTAATTCATGTTTTCGGGGACTCACGAGATAAGGGCATGGGAGCTCGACATTGAAACTCGCGAAGTCGCGAAGTAGCGAGAACGAGAGGAGAAAATTCAAAATCGCTTATTGGGGTTTCGTGAAAGGGGGGCACCAGGATTGGATGCCACAACTCACGAAGGTGTGAATAGAGAAGGGTGCTAGCACTTGGCCTAGACTACGGTCATGCATAGTAGAAGCTAGTGAGGAGGGAGCCATACCCATGTCGCATCTCGGGTATCGACGATTAGAGGAAATGAGTCGAGGGTCTTTAAATCACGAACTAGCGAGATCACGAGTTGCAAAAGGGTGACTTTGGTTACGAATATCTAACTGTGGGATCTTCATGGACCGAAACCCGAAGTCCTGAAATCTTGAAGTGCCGAAAATGAAAGTTTTGAAAACACGAAAATTGCAGAACCAAACGAGAGCCCAGAAAACTTAATTAAATCAAAATGTCTTTCATTCTTGTTCGTATTGGCTTATAAATGTTACAGATTGTTCTGAAGGAGTAATGGACTGACAAACTTCGAATTTAATTGCATAGTGCATGTGCAGAGTTCAACGGAGCTCGGGATTCCAGTTAACCAACGTCGAGTATGGAATGGGAAAAGGTGATGATTGCCTCCGAAACAAGAGACGAAAAGGAAGGAAAGGATGTCAATATGGGAGTGGAAGGATCGAAATCCAATGGGCATGGAAAAGATATGGATAAGGAAGAACATATGATGCAACTCATTGAAATATTGCAGAAAGATTCCCAAGCTCTCCTAGATGATATCCGAAAGCTCATGAAAATCCAGGATCGGCAGGGTGAATTCAATTTAAAAATGTTGAAGAGCCTGGAAAGAATAGAAAAGAAATTGGAAAAGGGGAGTGACACAAGCAAATCAATAAGTGTCAGAACCCCTAAGGGGAGAAGGAGATCGAGGAGTGGTAATAGACATTGTCGTCTCTCCCCGAAGCATTCTGGAAATGAGACACACAGTAGTTCAAGCCTGTCCCCTACCAGAAAACATCAAAAATCTGGAAAGGATGAATTGAAAGTTGAGATGAACAAGATTAAGCCTCCAACATTCGATGGAGAACATAAGAAGGAAGAATATGTCGAGACCTGGTTGCTTGGCATGAAGAAATACTTCCAACTGCATAATTATTCAGCCCATGCAGAAGGAAGAATTGCAATGTACCAACTGAAAGGAAAAGCATCCATGTGGTGGGATCAGTTTGTGCAGGTGCAGCACATCCGAGAGAAAGAGGTCACTTGGAAGGAATTTAAGAGGTATTTCGAGAAGAAATACCTGACTAAAATATACTATGATAGAAAGATGAAGGAGTTCTTCAAACTCAAGTTGGGCAGTATGGCCATTGATGAGTATGAACGAAATTTTCTGAAACTACTGAAGTATGTTCCATTCATAAAAGATGAGGCTGTCAAAATTCAGAGGTATCTAAGTTATAGATGATTTTAGGGGCTAAATTTCGCCATTGGGATAATTTTCCATGGTTTTTCCAAAAAACAGATTCGCCGATTTTCATTTTTTCTAAAAATGATTCGCCCAAATTCCATAGAATAAAATTATTTTACCTTAAAAATTACCAAAATTTTATAAAAACTATATAAAATCCTTAGAAATTTGAATATTTTTACAAAACTATCGCCACACATTTTACATTTTGAATATTAAGGACTAGTAAGAATAGCCCATGTTTCTACATTTTAAAATAAATTTCCATCTTTAAAATCATCCCTAAGATTTTGAGTGGACTACCACCTTCCATTGGTGACTAGATTCAATATGACGATCCTAAGACCATGGAAGAAACCATAAGAAGGGCGAAATGTCTATATGAACAACAAAGAGAAAAGCCTACCTTTCGGAAGGTTTGGAATGATCAGAGGAAGTTTAAGAAGGAACAAAGGCAGAAGGGAAACAAGCCTTCCTTTTTCAGAAACAGTCCTTGGGGACAGACATCTTTTAGAGAGCCCAGAAAAGTTGAAGGGAGTGAGCAGGTGCCAAGACCGCCACCTATGGAGTGTTGGGGTTGTAAAGGGAATCATAGGTACAGAGACTACCCCCACAGAAAAGATAAAGCGAGAATTGTCCATACTGTTTAGCAAGCTAAAACAGTGGAGGATATGGGCAGCAGAATGCCAAGGATCTACGCATCCCTGGACAACAAGCAAGAAGAATTTCAATCGCACATGATTGAAGTGGAAGGTATGATCAACAACTGACCACTTTTTATTTTAATTGATTCAGGGGCTAGCCATAGTTATGTAGATCCTAGAGTGGTGGAAAGTTTGCATCTAATGAGAAGAAAACATGAGAAGTCTTGGTTAGTGCAGTTGGCCACAAGGACCAAGAGGAAGGTCATTTAATTGGTTAAGTCTTGTTCAGTGGACATGAAAGGAATGAGCACTAAGGATGAATTGAACATTCTGCCTTTAGGCTCATACGATTGCTTAATTGGGATGGACTAGTTGGACCAGCACCATGCCCTTCTGGATTGTCGTAACAAGAGGTTCACATGCCTGAATGAAGAGGGAAATTAGGTAACAGTCCAAGGAATTCCTAGAGCCGTGGCTGTGAGGGAAATCTCAGCCATGCAGCTGAAGAAATGTTACCAGAAAGGCTGTCAATTATTTGCAACTCGGGTGGAAGAAGCATCCCGAGATGTAGTATCGAATATGGAAGGCCACGAAGTACTCAAATAATTCAAGGACATATTTCAGGAGGCCACGAAGTACTCAAATAATTCAAGTACATATTTCAGGAGGTACCTGGACTACCTCCAAAGAGAGACATTGATTTTTCTATAAATTTGATGCCTAGAGCAACTCCAGTTTCGAAGGCTCCTTTTAGAATGAGTACGCCAGAGCTGAAAGAGTTGCAATTGAAGCTCAAAGAGCTACTGAAGAAAGGTTAGATTCACCCCAGTGTGTCACTGTGGGGAGCCCTAGTCCTATTCGTGAAGAAGAAAGATGGGACGTTGAGGCTGTGCATTGATTTTCGACAGTTGAATAAGGTCACTGTCAAGAACAAGTATCCTCTGCCAAGGATTGGTGATCTTTTTGATCAGTTGAAGGATGCAAAAATATTTTCAAAAATAGATCTCAGATCTGGATATCACGAAGTGAGAATAAAGGATGAGAACATTAGCAAGACCACCTTTAGAACAAGGTACGGTCATTATGAATTCACAGTGGTGTCGTTTGGACTGACAAATGCACCTGTTGTTTTCATGTGCTTAATGAATTGAGTGTTCAAAAATTATTTGGACAAGTTTGTCATAGTATTCTTGGATGATATCTTGGTGTATTCCAAGACAGAGGAAGAACACGAGAAACAACTGAGAATGGTGTTGCAGGTGTTGAGAGAACACTAGCTGTACGCAAAACTGAGCAAGTGCTCTTTTGACCAAAGGCAGATCCATTACTTGGGACACATTATATCTTAAGAAGGGATCGTTGTGGATCCTGAAAAGGTACAGGCCATTTGAGAATGGCCAGCGCCAAGGAATGTGGCAGAAGTTAGATCTTTTATGGATTTGGTGGGCTATTATAGGAGGTTCATAGCCGGATTCTCAAAGATAGCTCATTCTATCACTTCCTTGCAAAGGAAGGACAAGAAGTTCCAGTGGACTGAAGAATGTGAGAGTAGCTTCCAACGATTGAAGAAACTACTAACTAGTTCTCCAAACATGAATATTTCATATCCAAACAAGGATTACGTAGTTTGCATAGATGCATGTAAGGAGGGGCTGGGAGGAGTTCTCAGCCAAGAGGGATTTGTAGTTTGTTATGAATCCCGAAAGTTGAAGGAACATGAGAAGAATTATGCCATTCATGATTTAGATATGGAAAAAATCGTCCACGCCTTGAGGAAATGGAGACATTACCTCATGGGCAAGAGATTCGAGTTGAGAACAGACCATAATGGTCTGAAGTATTTATTTGATCAGCCGACCTTAAATGCCAGGCAAATTAGATGGCTGGAGTTTCTGTGCGAATATGACTTTGATATCAATCATATCAAAGGGAAAGAAAATAAGGTGGTTGATGAACTCAACAGAAAAGCACACAAATTACATGCTACAACCATTAGCATGTACAGAACTGAGATTAAAGACAAAATTTTGGAAGCTGCCAATGCCGATTTGTAGTACAGAGGTCTAGTAGCAAAGTTACAGCAGTGTGAGAGACCACAAACCAAGGAAAGTTACACCTTGGGAACTGATGGCTTACTTCTGTATAAAAACAGAGTATATGTACCCAATGACTGAGAATTGAAGTTGGCAATTCTAAAGGAGATGCATAACATGACTTATGTTGGACATCCTTGTTATTGGATAAATCCGTAGGTGCAGACACTAACCGATCTCCCTAGATCCACCTGGATCTAGAACAAAGCACACCAGAACATGACGCTTTCCTTAAGTTTTAGATATTGAATTTACTAACTAAAGAGGCATTCTCGCACCCTAGCTATAGAGCAACCTGCGAACATCTCGCACCCTAGCTGTAGTGAAACCTGCGAGAATGGGTCATTCTCGCACCCTGCTTATATAGCAACCTGCGAACTTCTTTTTTATAAGGTTTTTACATAGGAAAATGCAACTTCTTTTCTCAGGAAAAGTTCTTCTCCCTTCTCTCTTTAGGAAATCAGGCCACTAACCGCTCTGAAGGAAACAGATAGGTTTACATAATTAACGATCATAGGGATGACGAAAATAATGTGTAACAATCCTGGATATCAGAAGACTGTGGAAGCAATCAAAAGCCATTACTTTTGGCCAGGTTTGAAGAAAGAAATCGTTGAATACATCGCCAGATGTATGGAGTGCCAAAAGGTTAAGGCTGATCATAGGCACCCAACAGGGTTGCTGCATCCTTTACCTATTCCTGAGTGGAAATGGGACGTTGTAACAATGGATTTTATCACCGAACTACCTAGGACAAGCAAGCAGCATGATTCAATCATGGTGGTGGTGGACAAGCCTACTAAAGCTGCCCATTTTATTCCACTGAAAACCACCCACAGAGCAGCAGATGTTGCTGATATATTCTTAAAAGAAGTTGCATGCTTGCATGGAATTCATAAGACAATTGTGTTTGATAGAGACTCGAAATTCACTTTGAATTTCTGGAAAGGACTGTTCAAAGGATTCAGAACGAATCTGAAATTTACCACAGCATATCATCCTGAGTCTGATGGACAGACATAGAGAGTAAACAGAGTAATATAAGACATGCTAAGAATGTATGTGATGGATAAACCATCAAGGTGGGAAGACTACCTGTATTTGGTAGAATTTGCCTACAATAATGGGTATCATGCATCATTGAAGATGATCCCATTCGAAGCACTTTATCGAAGGAAGTACAACACTCCAGTGAGTTGGGATAATCCAGCTGATAGAGCAGTAGTTGGGCCTGAGCTGCTCAAAGAGATGGAAGATCAAATGATAAGAATTAAACATAATCTAAAAGCTATCTAGGATAGGCAGAAAAGTTACACTGATAGTAACAGAACCCACCGAGAATTCAAAGTGGGTGACCATGTTTTCCTGAAAGTGAAAACTAACAGGAGTTCCCTGAAGTTGGGAAGTTGCGCCAAGTTGGCATCAAGATTTTGTGGGCCATTTGAGATCCTGGAAAGGATTGGGATAGTTTCATACATGCTTGCATTCCCTGCATCTATGAATGTACATAATGTGTTTCATGTTTCACTTCTTAAGAAATATGTACCTAATGCTAATCATGTTATCAATTGGAATGTGATTCAGGTGGAACCAGAAGGTATCCTGCAAGTGCATCCTGTACGCCTATTGGACAGGAAAAGCAAACAGCTCCAGAATTGAGCTATAGAGCTTGTAAAGGTCCAGTGGACCTGGTACGGTCCTGAGGACGTGACATGGGAGCATGTAGATGTTATGCGGGTAGAGTACCTGCATCTTTTTGAAGATTTTGAAAGGCTTGCAGAGATAGTGTAAGTTGCACTGAGGACAGTGCAAAAATAAGGGGAGGGGGATTGTAGTGTCCCCAAGGCCGAGCCCCGTTGTAAACCATGTTTTGAAAGGAATTGTAATTATGTTTTATAGGCTGGTGAGCCAATTTTGTATAAGCTGGAGGCTTATGTGTTGTTAGGCTAAGGAGCCTGAGTGTTGAAGGCCAGGAGCCTGTTGTTGTACTTGTATGTATGCAGAACATTTAATAAAATATAAACACTGCCAGGTGCAGACCGACCACGATGAATGAGTGAAGGGGGACTGAGCATCCATAGAGTGGGAAAGGAATTAGGGGCTGGAAGGTGGGAAAGGGTCTAAGTATTGAGCCTAGGGGCTAAGCCTAAGGAGCTTAAGCCTGGGAATAATATTTTAATATTATCCCCAAAAGACATGTGCATTTTATGTTTATCCTAAGTTTTGGTAAGGGAGGACGTACAAGGGTGATGCGTGCTGGTGGAACGCATGCAGTTCCAAGGGTGACAAGTCTCAACCCTGACGCATGTGAATAAAAAGGCTAGGGTGAGCCGTGAGAAGGGTTCCTTCCCCATTCTACCCAATCATCTGACCGTGTACGGAGCCCGGGGATAGTACTACCAACCCAACTCCTATAGAGAACCTTCGTGCATCCCTGTGATTCGAAAGCCTGTGTCTGGCTCTGAGAAAACCCGTGTGTACATTCCCTCAATGAGAAGCCCGTGTTGATTTTGGGAAAGAGTCTGTGTTTTTTTTGGAAAGATGGTACACCCCTTCTTTGTTCTAAACCGTGGAGTCTGAATCGACCCCTGCGTGGATGAATCGTCATGCATCCCTGAAAATCCAGAGTGTGAATCTATCTCGTGTTGCCAAATTGAGGAAACAGAAGTGTCTCGTCCCTGCTAAGCTTGGTTATACTATTGCACCTGTCTGGAGCTGCCCTAGGGTGTTCGTGTCTGGATTCCCATGGATTGTGGTGGACATGTATTGTTTTTTCCTGTGTGGCTTGTTGGCCAGTTTGTACAACACTCTCTCCAGGTGAGAGAGGTGGTTGAAGTTGGAAGAATAGGTTGTTGGTCCTGTAAGCAACTCCATCCAGGTGAGAGAGTGTGCAGAGGAAGGAGAGAACTATTGAAAGGAACCTTGTAGCTGCCATAGAGCCCGGAGACTTCTGGTACAACCTGTTCCTGTAACCCAAAGCAAGGGAGATTAGCAGCCGAAGGACTATCCAGGTGACAGAAAAGGTGTATACTCCTGGGGTGGAACATGCATGTGGGGAATGAGGGTCTGTGGGCAGTGAGCGTGGGAGGTTCCTTGGAGAGAATCCCTTCCTTGTGGTTGTGTGTTGTTTTTTCCTATAACCTCAGCCTATCCTAGATTTCCTTGTCTCGGGGTGGCGCTTAGTCCCAGCTTGGGGGTGACCCAATGCTGAGATGATGAGCAGTGTGGTCTAAGGCTGGGAGGTTCGTGGAAGGCCTGCACTTGGTTGGTAGATTCTACCACTGTTAAAAGATAAGTATTTGATTATGTTTTAATCATGTTTTGCATGACTCTAATTCTTATGATATCATGATTTCCGTTGTGTATATGAATTAGTATGAAATGCTATGGACTGTTAATTATGGCAGTAACGCATATGAATACTCTGTGTAGAATGTGTTTATTTGTTTAAATGCATGAGATTTATAATACCTGTATGAGTTATGTGCAAGGTGGTGTTATAAGTTTTTCTTTTAAGAGCGATTAAACAAAGTAGCAGAAAAGGTGTGCTACATACGCACACTTTTGTGCACTCTCTCATCCCTTCAAAGCTAGTACAGTTTCTACCGCATTCATGGAGATAGTTCAAAAGCTACATGGCAGCCCAAAGATTATTCTAAGTGAAAGAGATCCCATCTTCACTGGACGTTTTTGGACAAAATTATTTTCTTTTTTGGTTACTCAATTAGCTCATAGTTCATCCTATCATCCTCTATCTGATGGACAAACCGAGATAGTGAAGAAATGTTTGGAAGGCTACCTTTGTTGCTTTGTTTCTGATAAACAAATACAATGGTTCAAATGGTTACCCTTGGCAGAATCGTGGTATAACACTTCCTTTCATACTGCAACAAAAATGACACCATTTATTGCACTTTATGGATACCACCCACCTTCCATCACTTCTTCTCTAAAAGAAAAATCTAAGGTTCAAGCAGTGGAATATCACATCGAGCATGAACAACAAGTTCTCCAAATCTTAAGGGACAACCTGACCATGGAACAGAATCACATGAATCAACAAGCAAATCAACATCGTAGTGAAAAAAAAATTGAAGTAGGGGATTGGGTGTTTTTAAGACTACAACTATATAAACAGATGTCCCTCAAGCAAGCCAAAAAGGATAATAAATTATCACCAAAGTAATATGGCCCTTATAAGGTGTTGCAAAATATTGGTACTATGGCATACAAATTGGAGTTGCTTGCATCTTCACGACTACACCCAGTTTTCCATGTTTCATGCTTAAAGAAGGTTATAGGCGACAAGATCCTAGTTCAAACTATATTGCCAGAAATTGACAAGGAAGGAAAAATCATTTTAGAGCCTGAAGTCATCACTGACACAAGAGTTCACCGACTGAGGAATATATCCATTTTAGAGTATATCATTAAATGGAGAAAACTATCGTCTGAAGATTCCACTTGGGAAGATCGGTATTTTATACAGAAGCATCCATAGTTACTCAAGGGTTGCGGAAAACACTTGTATCAAGGGGAGGGGCATGTTAAGCCCTAATATTGGCTCATTACCCCTTAATTGGGGCATATTACATTAGTAATGTTATTTTATTTATGCTAGATTTATTCCATTAGTTGTAATTATACCTCCTAGTGTCCTATATATACCAAGGAGAAATTTTCATTTGGAATCATCTTGGAATTGTACATTTATGTGGGCATAAGGAGGTTGCCCCCT
>ML798102.1:365890-380552 GCA_009831015.1 Picea engelmannii
AAGCATCCTAAACTTTGGGATGAGCATTTACACTACATTCAGCATGCTTACAATCGAGCTAAGCACTCTTCAACTCAAATGTCGCCATTTGAAGCATGTTTTGGCTATTTTCCCAAATCTCCTTTAGATTTTATCTTTGGGAAATATATTGCTATTGATGGTCAATATGACATTGATAGGGAAGAAAATTCCATTGAACAAATTCAGTCGATACATCAAATGGTGTAAGAGCAGTTGGAAAAGAGTCAAGCCAAGTACAAGACGAGACATGACAAACATCATGTTGATCACAGTTTCCAAGTTGGAGATGAAGTTTGGATTTATATTAGTAAGGAGAGGCTTAAAGGAGAAGGTAAAAAAATCAAGCCAATTCGATATGGTCCTTTCAAGATTATCAACAAGATTGGTAACCATGCCTTCCATTTAGATTTGCCTCCTTATATGCAAATGTATGCAGTTGTCAATGTTGAGAATTTGAAATTGTATGAGCCTACTTTGATTGATGATCAAGGAGAGCATGTTCAGATTGCTTCTATAGATGATTTTTCCCCAGAATATCTTACAGAACTTCATGAAGACACCATCCTTGACAGGAGAATGTGAACTTCAAAACGAGGAAATGTGGAGTATCTTCGAGTTGGTCTTAAAGGTACAAATCCAAGCAAAGCCAAGTGGATTGAGGTTGGAAGAGTGAGGGAACTATACCCTCATCTTCAGATAGACTGAAAATAGTCTTTTGGAGGTCCAAAATCTTTCCAATGGGGAGGTGTGATCTAGGGGATCAAATTTTGCTCAAAAATTTAAAGTGTTCAGAATCACCTCAAATCAAACGAGAGGGTAGGCCTCATCGTTATGAACCCAACGCAACTCATTTGGGCTCAAACAGATGTCGAGAGCGAGAGATATCACGTTCTGTTCAAAATGACAAACATGCAAAAAAAAGGGATGTTGATTGTACAGTCCGTACAATCCATACGACTGCTGATGTGGTAGTTCATATGACACATGGAAGAGCTGAGTGGCACAGTTGGCAGAGTTGGAAGAATGGTATTTCGACACATGGTAGATTGTGGTTGGTTGTATGGTGCCACATGGCCCAGTCATGGTCTGCCACGTGGAACCATATTATTGGTTGCTTGTTTAAAGTTTTATTGGAGTCCATTGGGTTCGACCCTGTGACCTCCAACCACATGTAAATCCTTTGCATAGTATACGCTGCCAACGCACCCCACTGTATTCCTTTTTATATATATGGGTTACAATAATATTAAATTAAAGTTGTTGTGTAGTCGGCATGGGGGTCCGGACTAGGGCTTAGCCCCAGCCCGCGGTCGTATACACCATACCATATGACCCCCATTACACCGGTTGACATGCGCATGCATTTTGGTTTTTGAATGTTGTTTAAATGGTTGTTAAAAACAATGACCCGCCACTTGTTTCTTTACTATTCGCCTCTAGGACGGAGCCCCATTTGAAGTTTGCATGTGGTCACATGGCCACATGACCTTGGCCTTGGTGGTTAGGGGCTAGGTGCACCCGTAACCATCCTATAGTTCGCACCGTTTGTGCGGTTGCACCTAGTGCCAATTTTTTACGCTTTAAATTGCGTGTCGGCTAGGTTGAGCCAACAAGGGTGCAATTTGTAGATGCATAGACAACAGGTTTGAAGGGGGACTTCCAGGAAGCCTATATTCTTCAATTTTTGGCCAAACGAGGTGCCGAAAAAGCCTAGCTAGGGGTTTTTGGACGTTCTGAAGCCATTGGAGCAGTCTATTTGGAATTTTGAGCATTATAAAGCACATTTTTTTATCACTTTGAGCAAATAATACAAATGATCCATTAGAAGCTGGACCGGGAGATGTAGCCCAAGAGAGGGGTGAACTCCTTTATCATTTGTTGTTTTATGTGTTTTCTATTCATTGATTATGTTGTTGTTTATATGCATCTTGAATGAGTAAATCCTATTAAATTTGTGTTACAAAGTTGATCCATTTTCATTTTAACACATAAATTTTACTTGCAAATATTTTCAAGAATACAAGTCTTCTTCATTTTTAGATGACCCCCACACTCCCAAACTGTCGAACACAAAATTGGTGAAGGGAGGAGATCTACGACTGAGACTCTCCTTTGATCAATCACTAGGATTTACTCCGGCCTTCAAAACTTCAGGAAAATCTCCACCCTGTGCAACCAGAACCAAAGTTTCTTGTAGTTTTGAATTGTCAAACCCCTCGAGGATCCAATGGCTCGCACTCTTCTAGTGATCTATGGTGTATATTCACTCTAGGACTTCGTATCTTCGGGGCTTCAACCACTTTCCAATGGCTACCTCCGAAATATATCAGATAGTTGAACGTCAAAGGGATACCAATCAATGGCCCCAAGTTCACTCTAATATTTATGACTAAGATATGTTTCGGGACTCTGAGCTTTGAGGATTTCTCCTCCTAGAAATAGAAGGTCTAAAATATCTTGAAGTGTCGAATCGTCGAACCGTGAGATCTATAGCTTAGATTCCATGATAGAATCTACAGCTGAGATCCACCCCACTTTGGCCAAGACTTACAACCTGAGAACCTTGATCGATGACCTACATTCTCCCACTCTTATATCCAATGGCTAGGATATGATCTCCTCTGTTACATGCTTCTCCTCTCATATGGGTTTGATCCACCGGCCCAGATCTAATCTTGCATCCCAAATCAATGGTTTTTGTGGTTTCTATCCTTGGTGGGGTCGACTCCTTGGCCTCTACTTGCTTTCTTGAACACCTACACCTCCCGATCACTGTCAAAGTGTTCTCTCAGCACCCTCTTGGCACCCTGTAACTCCAATTCTTTATGAAATTTCGCTTCAATTAAACTTTCTCGGCCCATCCAGGCTCAATGTTGAAAACTGGAGCTCTAATACCATATTCTAACATCCCCAGCCACCTGTTGAGCTATGCCACGTAAAATTTTTGAACTATATACAAAATTTAAAACATACAAAGACTCTGCAAATAAACAGATTCATAAAGAATAATACTGGAAATACACATGCAACACACAAGAAAAACCCATAAAAATAAACTCATAAATAATAATGTGGCATGTAATTTAACACACAATTGATACTTATATTGGTAAAAATATTACCAACTTAGTGAAGACCTTCCACATTCCTCCCAGCCTTAGACTACACTACCCAAAACTCTTAGCAGTGGGTCAACCCTGAGCTGGGACTAAAATCCACCTGGGTAAAGGATTTCCTAACCAGGTTGATGTATCTCAGAAAATAGGAAAAACTCCATCACAATTGCCAAATCAAAATAACAACCTACAGTCCCTCATACCCCACATTCTTGTCCCACCCCAAGAAATGTGCCCCTCCTCTGCTCAATAGTCCCTCGACTACCCCATTTCCTTTCTGAGGCTTCAAAAATAGGTCATACAGGAAGTCTCAAATCCCTGTAGCTTCAGTCTGGCACCTTCGAGAGATCAATTCCCATAAATTATCTCACCTAGAGGAAATTTCCCATGGGCCTGACAACTCACCTCTTCAATATCCCATGGGACTGACAACTCAATTCTTCAGTCTAGATTCTAATATAACCAAATATAGGTACAAGTATAAGTATAGGTACAAGTACATGTATGGTACTGGTTCGGGTACAGTACAGGTACAACGATAGTAACAAAAAATTATGGAGGACAGTTGAAATACATGAGTGAAGGAATGGAGAAATGATGGAATGATGGAAAATGTCCAAACTCTTTATATGCATGTTCCCAAATTGACACTTGTATTGTTGAGAATTACCTTGGCCCACTTGTCCCCATCCTTAGAACTTAGGATAAAATAATTATCCATACTTTATACTTTAAGGAATATCAATATAATATTCCTTTTTGGCTTAAGCTCCCTAGCTTAGCCCCTTATCCTTAAATTTTATCCCCCTTTCCCCAACTAGTGGATTTTAGTCCCCCATACTCTTTTACATGGTTGGTCTACATACAATGATGTGTTTTTCATTAATATTTTCATGTGAATACATTTACATTTACATCATAGATGTATATTTTCCTTTCTGCATCCTGGCTCACCAGCCTAAGTACATTTGTATTTACATTTACAGTTAGGGTTCAGCCTAGGGGTATTATGTTCACCCATCTGTCACTTTACCATTATGAATACTTCTTCATTTCAACTAATCATCACATATTCCTGTTTCTTCAACCTGAATCAAATGTGTCAACTCGTTTTCTCTATATGCAAATCAAACTCTACATGTTTGGAACAACCTATATTGAATATATCCCTGCCTGAATACATACATGGAATATAATCATAAACTTCTTCCTATGTAACTTCCAACTGATACCTGCATGTGTATGTGCTCCAAAAACAAATTGTTACAAGAAATTATGCACCTTTGTCATCAAACCATTCTGAACTTTTTTCCAAAATTCTGCGAACACTTCAAACTGCTCAAAATATGGTTCTTTTATATGTAGTAGCTACTGCATAGACTCCCCATGTTCAACATTCATATTTATTGGGAGTCTCCAAATAGGATGGCTCGAAACAAGGGAGGAGTTCGCCCTAATGCAGATTGATCTTCCTCTTCGTCTGTAGCCTCATCATCTCTCTGAAATCTAACTTCTTCCTTTTTTCTTGTGGATTCATTATGATCTTGCACTACAATCTTGAGAGTACAATTTATTGTTCATATTCTTTATTCACTTTCTCTTATTTTCTTTCTTGCACTACTGGAAATTATGTGATCTTTGGGACCTAGTTTTTATTCACATGTTCTTCTTGTTTTTCATTTCTTCTCCAGAACTTCCTGTATCTGACATCTTCCTTTTTCCCTGTAGATTTTTCCTGATTACGTACTATTGTCAATCCTGAGAGTATGACCTATGGGTGTCCTTCATTCATCTATTTTTCCTTTACCTATTCTTGTGTTCTTTTCCAAACCTTCTTATATTTGATATCAATTTTCTCTTTCATAGAAGTATCCATCTTGCTTCTACAATCACAAGTTATATGCCCATATTTATGGAATTTTTAACATTCAATATTATACGGAGTCACATGTGCATTTATTGCTTCACTTTCTTCCATAGTATCTCAATATACAGCCTTAGGTCCAAATTTATTACAAATAAAACAATGACCATAAAATAAATTTACATACCTCGGAGTGAATGATCTTATTTGTGGTGTACTCCTTCTGAATTTATACCTTGGTTGATCATGAATTTCTCTTCTATTGATGCGTTCATTATGATTGAAGATTATTTGTTGCTCGAACGTGGAAGGTATTCATGAAGATATATCTCTATTATATTCATTCCTTTTTATTCTTGTTGACCATGATTTCATCCTTTGATTACTTCTGCATAACTCTTACCCTTTTCTTCATTCTTCCTTTCTGGCAACCTAGAGTGCTTCTCTTCAAGATTATTTATTGATGATGTGGATATTTCTCTCTTTTCAATGTCTTTGTTGAGTGATCTAGGTGGATATCAGTGGCCACCCACCTTTTCCAGCTGGCTCAAAACAACTTTCTGGCAATTTTGGTAATTTACTATTTTTAGCATATTTTTGGGTCGTGAACTTCCGGAGACGTTTTGAGGCCCTAAATGACATTTTTTTGGGTATGTTTGAGTAAAAAAGTATCATCATGAAATTTTTGTCAATAGTTGTAGTCCTTAGGTATATCTTTCCAATGGGCTATCATACGCCTAAAATGGAGATCGTATGCAAAAGTTACAACCCCGAGAAGTTGATGTACTGACTTACCCAAACAGGGCCCACATGACTTTTGGCGCTTCATCTCCTAAGGTTAGGTTTTTGGATGTCTAGGGTCTTTCACACTCTTGTTTATTGTAAAAAGGCCTTCAGATCCTCATTGTAATCATATTCTTTTGAATGAGTGTATTCGTCACATCTCTTCTCATAGATAAGCCACCACCATTCCAGGAGGTTTGTTTTCTGTTGCATTTTATAGTTTCATCTTATTTCCTTATTGAATAGAAAACTAGTTTTACTATATCTCTGTTATTTCGTGTTAAGCATATATTAATAATCTATATTCATTTCATTTAGCTCATAAAATTTGGATTAGTGGTATCAGAGTGGTCATCTCCTTGTCGTCTTAATGCATGTCCCCAATGAGGTCAGAGTACAAAGAATTGGGTCTCGAGCTTGTTTCTCTTGAGGAACAAATCTCTCGCACGCCCAAGCGACCTCTCATGGCAGGAGAAAATAAATATGATAGGACAAGAGATCCTTTCAAAATATTTCTTGACGAATCCATCACACAACAGAGGAACGTGATGATGGATAGTTTTGCGCAAATCCTTCGATGGCTACCAACAGGCGATGCATCTTCCTCGAGCGGAAGCGCCGCCCCCTTCAAGGTACAAATAAACTTTGATATTCCTATATTTGAAGGTCAGATAGACACAGATGGTGTATACAAGTGGTTGAATCTACTAGAAGGGTATTTTTTTGTCCATAACTTTTCAAATAGAGAAAATATTACTTTTTCACTCCTCAAAGACGTCCCCCGTGTCAAAGATTGGTGGGAAACTTTCTGTGAGCAAAAAGAAACAAAGGAACCCTCGTTATTTATAGTCACAAACACCTGGGAATCCTTCAGGGATGCTATTAAGGAACAATACTACCCTGTTGGATGTTATGACAACTTGTATACCAAATGGACCACATTGCAGTAAGAAAGAGACCAAGCAGTGCCAGAGTTCACAAATATCTTCCATATCTTGTGCACCAAGCTGGGTATCAAAGATTCAGAGTGACATCTAGTGCTCAAGTATCATGGTGATCTGTACAGATAAATCTAGACCGAAATGGAATTTATGGACATCTCCTCCTTGGGCGTGGCCTACCGATATGCCATCAAAATCGAGTAGAAGCTCAAACAAGATACACGACAATTTGGGCCTGAGAACCCCTCATAGCAAAATCCAAGAAATGGAAGCCCCAACCCATAGAAAAAAGGATAGAGCAAACATGGACAGTATTAGGACAACCAGTCCAAGCCACAAGCAAAGAAGGACACCGGAAAGATAAGTAAAGATGTCGGGAAGTGCTGCGAATTCTATAAGAGCCATTGGCAGAACACTGCTGACTACTGCTCAAAGCAGTCTTTGGTGGCTAAAGTGAAAGCCTATGAATCAAATGCAGGTTCTGACTCTAAGTCATAACCAGAAAGGGGAATATGGATCATTGACGTGGAACCCAGTGCCACCATTGCTACCACCAAGCTCTAGCCTAATGAACCAGGTAAGCCAGAAGAAGGAGAGCACCTCTTCCATTCATAGATGTGGGTAAAAGGCATCCCACTACACTTCATCGTTGATAGCATTAGCCATAAGAACCTCATCTTAGCAGAGGTTTTCAATTGGCTGGCCCTACCGACAACTCTGCACCCACAACCCTACACCATTGGATGGCTCCACCAAGGAAGTGATCTCCATGTCAACCAACAGTGTCGACTATCGTATGACATCAAGCCCTTCAAAGATGAGGTATTGTGTGATGTTGCTCCTCTCAAAGTTTTTAATGTTCTTTTGGGCCAACCTTATTTATGTAAATGTCATGTTGTATATGAGTCTAGACCTCATAGTGTTATTATTACTTTGAACATGAAATTGTACAGGATACCCAAGGCAGTCCCACCTAGTTTTATTTCCTTGATCTCTTCCAAGCAATGCAGGAAGGTCATCTCTCAGATGGGGAAGTTTGTCTTCTTCATGATTCACTCTCTAAATGAGAGAAACATCACAACCACATGTAGGGTCTTTGTGACCGATCTCTACACACAGAATAAGCAAGTAGATAAGGTCGTCGAAGAATACTCAGATATATTCTCCTCACCTACTAGGGTACCTCTGTACTTTTAGGTCAAGCACCCAATCGATCTGATCCCTAGTGCACCAATGCCCAATGGGATATTTTATCACCACTCTATGTTAGAGAATGAGGATATCGAGTGACAAATCCAAGAACTACTCCATAAGGGGCACATCTGTCCCATATCATAACCTTGAGGGAGCCCAATTGTGATGGTACAGAAGAAATATGGAACCTAGCAACTCTACATTGATTATCGAGCCATGAATAAAATTACAGTCAGAAACTGATACCCAATTCCCCGAATTGACGACCTCCTTGATCAACTCACGGGGGGCAAATAATTCAATAAGATTGATCTGAATTCTGGCTACCACCAGGTCCCAATAGAATAGACAAATGTATGGAAGACTGCCTTCAAGTCAAAGGAAGTCCTTTTTGAATGGTTGGTCATGCCCTTTGGTTTGAAAAATGCTCCAGCCACTTTCATGAGGATGATGGACGATATCCTACGGACATTCACCAATAATTTTGTAGTGATGTATCTGGATGACATTCTCATTTACAACAAGTCTTGGTCATAACACTTGCAGCATATTCAACAGGTTCTGCACACCCTGCGACAACACAAGTTATATGCCAACTTAGAAAAATGCTCCTTCGACATGGAAAGGGTCCATTACCTGGGCTACATCATTGATCAACATGGCATACATGTGGATCCAGCAAAGATACAATTCATCCGTGACTAGCTAGCCCCAACCACACTCACTAAGCTTCGGAGCTTCTTGGGCCTTGCCAATTTCTACTGTAGGTTCATGTTTGGATTCTCCCATATTGCATGGGCCCTCCAAATAACCAAGGGTGGTGGTAAGGAAAAATTTGTGTGGGGCTGGTCCCAACAAAAAGTGTTTGATGATTTGAAGTAGTGCTTGTGCTCAACCCCGGTACCTTCACTACCAAACCTGCAACATCCCTTTGAGATCGAGACAAATGCTTTAGACTATGTTGTGGGCGTCGTTCTCACTTAGTACGACCACTGTATGGCCTATCATAGTGAGACACTATCAGATGTTGTCCATAAGTACCCTACTTATGACAAATAAATGTACTCCATTGTGCAAGCCTGCCGCTACTGGAGACATTACATTCTTGGGAAGGAGACAATCATCCACATTGATCACAAGCCACTACAGTTCATGTAGACATAAGTCAAATTACAAAATGATTGCCATCAAAAGTGGTCCACATACTTACAACAATTCCACCTCAAAATCAAGTATAAAATAGGAATCACCAACCGCGTCATTGATTTCCTTAGTAGATCGCTAATCATGGAACTCACCATGGTGCTAGAATCTTGCAGCCATGAGACCTATGGATGGCCCCAACTCTATGAGACAGACCCAAACTTCACCACCGCCTACCAAATGTTGGGTGCCAATGCAGTTGTCGATAATTTCCATCTTCGGGATGGGTTGTTGTATCGTCTGGGCCATATCTACATTCCATCAAGTGAGTGAGTGAAGATGATCTAGGAATCCCACTACAATTGGGTGGCATGACACTTCGGCATTGAAAAGACAGTGGCGATGCTATAGAAACATTTCTACTGGCTAAAACTTCGATAGGAGGTCAACAAGTATATTAGGTCATGCACTGTTTGTGCTATTGCCAAATCGAACACTAAGAAATAGGGCCTGTATATCCCTCTTCCTACTCCTGACAGGCCATGGGAATCCATCTCAATGGAGTACATGTTGGGCCTACCATCCACTAAGTGTGGAAATGACTGTTTTTTTGTGGTTGTTGATCTCTTTTCTAAGATGGTGATTCTGGTTTCCTGCAAGAAGAGCATCACAACATAAGCCACTTCCAAGCTCTTCTTTGAATGAGTCTGGGTGCATTTTGGAATCCCACAAACCATTGTCTGAGATCAGGACAATCAATTTATCAACACATTTTGGTCGAGCCTCTGGTCACTGCTAGACACCAAGCTCACAAAATCCATGACCTTTCACCCCCAGACAGATGGCCAAACCAAGGTCATAAATTGAATGATCGTGCATATCATGTGCATGTATAATTCCAATCACCCTCACACATTGGATGAGAATCTTATCTATTTCCAGCATAGCTACAATCGAGCCCTGCATAGCTACAATTGAGCCCTGCATAGCTCAACCGACCACAACCCCTTTCAAGTGGGGTTGGATTCCAACCATTGGGTACCATAGATATTGCATTTCCCCTTGTGGTCACCTCGACTAACTCATCTCCTGCTCCAACTGAAGATAACAAAGACACCCATTTCATTGAGTGGATCCAACACATCCACCAACAGGTTCAAGATATCCTACAAAAGTCCAATGACAAGTACAAGCAATGCCATGATCAACATCGGGTGCCACATAAGTTTCAGGTGGGAGACAAAGTTTGGTTGCACTTCCAGAAAGAATGCCTTACAAGAACCCATCGGAAACTTCTCCCACTCTGTTATGGGTTGTACACCATCACCAAGGTTGTGGGGTATAATTCTTTTGAGCTCAACATTCCTCCTTTCCTTGGCATGCACCTAGTGTTCAACGTGGACCTCCTTCGACCTTATTTCCCACCATTATTGGACACCTTAGACGTAGCACAAAAACTGACACCAACAGATCTCAACCCTACTGCATACGACAAGAATATAGTGATCAGATTGTGGAAACATAGATCAAGGGCACTCGACAACAAAGGATCCAGCTTTATCAAGTATTCAAAGTAGGGCAACTCCTGCACCAAGGAAAGTGGCTCACTCAGGGCCAAATTCAACAGAAATTTCCTCATCTAATGGGGGAACTCAATGCAATGGAGACCATTACTTCCTAAGGAGGGAGCATTGATTCAAGTGGATATCGATGGCCACCCACCTTTTCTAGCTGGCTCAAAACAACTTTCTGAAAATTTTGGTAATTTACTATGTTTAACAGTTTTTCGGGTCGTGAACTTCTAGAGCCATTTTGAGGCCCTAAACGACGTTTTTTTGGGTATGAAATTTTTGTCAACAGTTGTATTCCTCGAATAAATATTTACAACGGGCTATCGTATGAAAAGTTACAACCCTGGGAAGTTGATGTAATGACTTACCCAAATGGGGTGGACATGACTTTTGGCGCTTCATCTCCTAGGGTTAGGTTTTTGGATGTCTAGGGTTTTTGACACTCCTGTTTATTGTAAAATGGCCTTCAAATCCTCATTGTAATCATCTTATTGCGAATGAGTGCAACTGTCACATCTTTTCTCAGAGATAAGCCATGACCATTCCAACAATCTTGCTTTTCGCTGCATTTTACAGTTTCATCTTATTTCTTTGTTGAATAGAAAACCAATTTTATTGTATCTCTGCTATTTTGTGTTAAGAATCTATTAATAATTTGTAGTCATTTCGTTATGCTCATAAAATCTGGATCATTGAGTTTGACAATTTTAACTCTCAATGTGACAACTTCTTCTTCAAGATTTTCAACCTCTTCTTTCTTCAGCATTTGAATCTTCATGACTTCTTTCGTTCTCTTTCATTCTTCAAGTTGGATCTTCAAGGAGATGATTTCTCTTTCAATTCTTCTTTATTTTTAACTAAATTCTTCTTCAAGTTGGTTTAAATCCTTAGATATTTCCTATAGATGATCTGTCAAAATCTTATATCTCTTCTCTGCTTCCTTTCTTTGAGTTACTATTTTGGCTTCCAAACACTGCTTCTCTTCCATATGAATTTTGTATGTTTCTTCAATCCTTCTGGCTTCCTTCAGCTGAGATTTTATATTCATGATGACCTGTTGGGATTCTTTGGAACCCTTTTGAGAGTTCTTCTTGACTAATTGTTCCTAAAGAGACTTATTTTTATTATTTTTTTTCATCAATTCATCTAAATCTCTAATTAATTATGTTGATTAAGGTTGGTTGTCACTAATGTCAACCCTTGAACAAAGCCTTGTAGCACAAGGTTTGGGTAATGGAACCAATTTTGTTTGATGTAAATATGACTCATTATTGTCTTGTCATGGTTGATAAGAAGTAAAAATGGATGAACTCCAAAGTGGTCCCCTTATGGTGAAATCCCTCACAGGAAGACACTTTTCGAAGTGAGAGAACCCATGCTTATTTGAGGAATGATGAGATGAAGGACGGTGAAATTGTCAATTAAACTATCTTATATGGATAGTTCTTGTCATGCCATTTCTGGTGGTATGTGGAACGTCACATAACTCCTCACGGTTAGAGATTTATGACCATATGAAGTTGGAGAATCCCTCATAAGTCTTATAGAAGCTCCCAAGGGTCAAAGTGCTCTGCAAAATAAATTATTTTAAATGAAGAAGCCCTAAAATAAGGAAAGTGTAAGGCTGCATGAAAATATAAATAAGAGTCAAATCTCACTCATTATACACACACTTGTACATATTGAATATCTATTTTCTTATGTAAAGCTTCTTGTAAATACTTGTGGATACATCTAAAGTGGCGAACGTCTAAGGTAGCATGAAGGGTTGACGGTGAAATTCTCAGAATTACAGAAAAACCCTATTTTATGAGGTGTACGTGGTATTTCTTTGTACAAGGTGTGTACATGCTGAGTTATACGCGATTTGTCTGTGTACAAGCTACGTTCATGCTAAGTTATACACGGGTTTTCTATGTACAAGGTGTGTACATACTGAGTTATACATGGGATGGCAGTGTATTAGGGTGCGTACATGTTGGTAAATCCATGGAAACTTGAAGAGATGAAGATGCAAACGTTCTAGATTCTGAGATCAAGCTCCCAGGAAGGTCTAAAGTGCTCAGATACATCAGATCAATCCATTGGTTCAAAAGGTATTTCTTATTTCTATGAATAGTTGGATTTTGATGTATGCATGAGGAATGGAAATGGATATTTGAGGATTCTCCATAGAGAGACTAGTGGCTTCATGGGATCTTTTGCATAATTTAGATCTACAAAAATATAGTGTTGGTATATTCATCATTGATACTTCTTGTGAGGCACATCTTGTATTTCTTGGCATATGGCTAAGGGATTTTATGGTACATGGTTGAGAACTTGTATTTGTGTGGTAGTTGATGTATCAAGAGACAGAATATCAGAAAGGGGTTGATGACTAAGATAATGTGAGGGATATTATACCTGTTCATGATTACGCATACCTATATGACACATGACTAGAGAAAGACATACTTGTCTTGAGTAAAGGTTATATATGAGGATGCATGCACATGGTACAGTTACAGTTTGGATATAGTGATAGGTTACAGATCTATGTGAATGAATTTACAAAAGGTCAAAAATTTTCAAGAAAAGGAAACCCTAGTTTTCAGAAGGCATACGCAAGTTTCATAACAGTTTGGTAGCGTACATACACGGGTTGCATAACAGATAGGGCACATACATACATGGGTTGCAACACTACATGTCATGTATCTGTTGTAATTTTTGTAGATACATGTTCAATTCAGGTACATATTGATTACAGGTCAGTTGTACAGATTGGATACAGGTCAATGGTATAGGTTGTTACATTTGTACAACAGTATATCTCACAGTGATAGATTGACAGTGGTTCCATCATTCTACTTATACTTCAGGGTGGTTGGATGGGGTAAGGACAGGTGGTTGTATCCACTTTCTGGTTGTAGTCGGAGAACACAGGGGGTTGTAGCCTCCTTATAGTTGTAGCCAGAGAATTGGGGAGTTGGAGATTCCCTCAGGTTGTAGCCTGAGCAACTAGGGGGTTGGAGCCTCCTTCCAGTTGCAGCTGGAAAACAAAGGAATTTGGTGCTTCCAATGAATGTAATTATTTAAGACATATAAGAAACATCATTCTGTGTTTTTCTCCCAATTTTGGTTTCCACGTAAAACACTGGTGTACTTTGCATGTGTGTGATTTTTCATTTCCTATTGCTCATTATTGGATAATAATTCTACATTGATATAACACTTGGATTATTTGGAGGAAAAGGATTATAATTATGTTATTAATGATTCACCCCTGCTCTCAGTAATCCAATAATTGGTATCAGAGCAGGTTCTTTCATAAATCAGTTTAATTACTGAAAGGTAGATCATGGAAAGTACCAACTTGTATAAAAATGGAATACCACAGTTTGATGGACAAAAGTATGCTTTTTGGAGCATAAGGATGAAGACATATATACAAGCACAAGGATTTCAAGTTTGGAAATCAATTGTAGATGGATACACAACACCAATAGTTCCACCAACAAATGACAAAGCAATGAAACTCGGTGAGAATAATTCCAAAGCTACAAATGCACTTTTGAATGGTCTCAATGATACGGTATTCACCAAAGTTGTACATTGTAAATCCGCTAAAGAGATTTGGGACAAGCTTCGAAATACTTATGAAGGAGATACAGAAGTCAAATAATCAAAGCTTCAAACTTACAGAGGTCAGTTCAAACAACTAAAAATGAAGGAAAATGAGAATATTGCAGCCTACTTCTTACGAGTTGATGAAACATTGAATGCAATCATATGATTGGGAGAAGAAATTGAAGAATCTGTAATTGCTCAAAAGGTACTAAGATCTTTTCCTATGATATTCAACCATAAGATATCATCACTAGAAGAAAGATCGAATATAAACTCAATAAGCATGGATGAACTGCATGGAATATTCACAGCATATGAAATGAGAACTGAACAGGAAAATCCAGATGTAAAACAAGCAGCCTCCAAAGCATCCAAAAGATCAAAGAAAAAGAATAAGGAATAAGAAGAATATAGCAA
>ML798103.1:65312-114646 GCA_009831015.1 Picea engelmannii
AAGAGTTGAGAGGTGCGACACCAAGGAATGATGGTTTTCTCCTGGTTAATGGTTTCCAGTGTAAATCTCAGTGTAATATGTGTATGAGACATTGATTAATTTTTGTTTTGCTTAAGAATATGTATGTATTGTTTTACTTCACAGGTTTAAAACTTACATGTGGTATTAGAGCACATTTTTGGCTTCAGGGGGACGTCTTTTTTTGCTGAGGGTTTGTCTTGGTCTCGATAGATCAAGTTTATCTTGGGTTTATGATAAACCTGGGTTCAGTGGGAGCTTTGCAATGGTGATTTGTGTGTTGAAATAGAATGGAAAGTAGTTCTAGAATCGAGATTGAGAAGTGCAATGGTCAAAACTTTGAGCCATGGAAGCTCAAGATGGAGGACCTTCTTGTAGACAAAGAACAATGGATCGTCGTCGAGCCCGATACACAACCTATTGGTACACAATCTATTGGTTCACAAACTACTAGTACTCGATCTACTGGTATGCCGAAAGAAGATTGGGAGAAGCTGGATAGAAGCGCAAGGAGTACGATTTGAATTTGCCTGGAAGATTCAGTGTTACTGAATGTGTCGGTAGAATCTACAACCAAGGAACTATGGGAAAAGTTGGGGAATTTGTATCAGTCAAAGTCCCTAGTAAACAAGTTGTTTCTTCAAACGAAGTTGTATCATCTTACGATGGAAGATGAAGATTCTGTGACAGAGCATCTAAATGCCTTCAACACTCTGGTAAGTCAACTTGTCTCTACTAATATTACAATTGTAGAAGAAGATAAGTGTATTACTTTGTTATGTTCTTTGCCAGACTCTTGAGATAATCTGGTTACAACAATTGGTAGTACCACTCAATTTGCATTGAAGTATGAGGATGTAGTTTCATCCTTGTTATTGGAAGAGATGAGGTGAAAAAACATGGATAGTCATATCAAAGATGCTTTATCTGTAAAAGGTCCTCCCCAATATAGGAATAAAAATGAGTCTTCGGAGGAGGTGGGTGGGGGGGTGAGATCTAAATCTAAAGTTAGATCTAAATCCCCAAGAATTTTTTTGAGGAAATGCTCCAAATGTGGTAAAGTTGGGCATTATAAGAAAGATTGCAGGTCTAAGAATGTTGATAAAGCAAAGGGATCCGATGATGCCTCTTCCACAAAGGCGAAAACCTCCATAGAAGAATAAGGTGATGTTTACCTGGCATCTACAGGTACACATGTAGATCGTGATGTATGGTTGATCAAATCAGGTGCATCATTTCATGACTCCTTGGAGGAAGTGGTTCAATGAATATGAAAAGTACGATGGTGGTGATTTTTTCCTAGGAGATGACTCGACAACCAAAATCATGGGACGTGGAAGGGTTAAGTTGTTGCTGAAAGATGGAAGGATTAGAACTCTCCGTGGAGTTTTGCACATTCCAGATTTAGCCAGGAGCCTAATATTTGTAAGTAAGTTGGATGATGCAAGTGTGGATACTTTATTGGGAAAGGGCACTTGCAAGATGGTATGAGGAGCAATGATGTTGACGAGGGGAGTTTGGTGTGGAACCCTGTACAAGTTATTGGGAAACACTTATATTGATGGGTGTAATAGTTCTATTGTCCTTGAACAGATAAATAAAGAAGATATGATCCATACTATCCCTGGAAAGAAGACCATGTTGTGGCATCAAAGACTGAAACATATTGGAGAAAAGGGCCTTCGAACACTACATAGTAAATGTATGGTTGAAGGTATGTCTAATTGCACCTTGGATTTTGATTTCTGTGAACACTGCATATATGGTAAACATAATCGAGTAAGATTCCCATTTGGAACTACAAGAGCAAAGGGGATCTTACAGTTGATACATAGTGATGTGTTCGGACTTGTGTATGTTCCATCACTAGTCAAATTTGTGTATTATGTTTCATTCATAGATGATTTCTCAATAAACACATGGATTTATTTTCTTAGGAAGAAATCTGAGACATTTGATAAATTTAAGGAGTTTAAGGCTTTGGTAGAAAATCAGACAAAGAAGAAAATAAAGGTGTTGATGACAGATAATGGTGGAGAATTCCGTGGGAATGAATTTGAAGAGTTCCGTAAGAAGTGCATTATAACATGGTAGAAGAATACTCCATACACACTTCAACAGAATGGGGTTGCAGAAAGGATAAACATGGCATTGATGGAAAAGACAAGGAGCATGCTCAGTGGTGACATGTTAGAACAAGAATTCTGGGCAGAGGTAGTGGGTACTACATGTTACCTGGTAAATAAATCACCCTCGTTAGCGTTGGTGGAAAAAACTCCGCATAAGGTATGGAATGGTAAGAAACCCTCTCTTGAACATCTCAGAGTGTTTGGTTGTGATGCTTATGTACATGTTCCAAAGGAAAATATGAGTAAGATGGATAATAAAGTTGAAAAGTGTATCTTTATTGGTTATAAAGATGGTATGAAAAGTTACAAGGTTTGGAACTCATAAACTAAGAATAATGTTTACAGTTGAGATGTTGTTTTTAGAGAGGTTAAAGATGTTCCCGAATAATAATTCCTACCAAGGCGAGAAAAACCTGAGAAAATAGAGCTTGAGTTGGATGATGCAAGATTTGAATCAATGAAAGAAGATGAATAAGAAGAAGAAGAACTTTGTACTCTAGTATTGAGGATATCAATGAGGGAAATAAGACAACCAAAAATGTATAGTCCACCTGATTTTCTTGCTAATTTTGCTTTATCTATTAGTGATGATGATCCCATGACGGTTAGAGAAGCAGTGAATTCAGAGGATAGTATAATCTTAAAGAAGACCATGGTTGAAGAGATGTATGCCTTGGATAAGAATGAGGCATGGGATCTAGTTAAGTTGCCAACTAGAAGAAGTTGAATGTAGAAGGCAAAGTGGAGAAATACAAAGCTCAGTTAATAGCAAAAGGTTAATCCCAAGTAGAGGGAATTGACTTTGGTGAAATTTCCTTCTCTTGTTGCCAAGTTAACTTCTATTAGATTCCTTTTATGTGTTGTTGCTACTTTTGATTTTGAAGTAGAACAGATGGATGTGAAGACAACATTCCTACATGGGGATCTAGAAGAAGAAATCTATATGAAGTAGCCATAAGGATTTACAGTGAAGGGAAATAAAGAACTGGTTTGTAAGCTAAAGAAGTCACTATCTGGTCTGAAACAATCACCTAGGATGTGGTACCAAAGGTTTGACACATACATCCTTGGATTGTGATTTGTGAGAAGCATGGTCTATCATTGTGTATATTCCAAGCAGGTTAGTAATCACTTCATTTATGCAATGTTGTATGTCAATGAGATGTTGTTGGTAGGAAATAACATGGCTGTTATCAAGGAGGTGAAATCACAACTATCCTCCAAATTTGACATGAAAGATCTCGGTGTTGCTAACTTCATTTTGGGAATGGAGATTAAAAGAGATCGTGCAAATAGGAAACTCTGGTTGAATAAGAGAAAATATGTTGAGATGATATTGCAGAGGTTTAATATGCAGGAAAGCAAACCGATCAAGGTTCTTATTCCTGTAGGTGTAAAGTTATCTGCAGATTAGTGTCCCAAGACACAGGAAGAGGAAGAGAACATGTCCCATGTTTCGTAGCTAGTGCAGTTGACAGTTTGATGTATGCAATGCTCTATGCTAGACCAAACTTTGCACGTGCAGTCGGAGTTTTGAGCAGGTATATGTCAAAACCAAGGAAG
This sequence comes from Picea engelmannii, assembly GCA_009831015.1. Taxonomy (NCBI): domain Eukaryota; kingdom Viridiplantae; phylum Streptophyta; class Pinopsida; order Pinales; family Pinaceae; genus Picea; species Picea engelmannii. The sequence goes on from ML798103.1 coordinate 69,023, forward strand.
GAGCATTGGAAAACAATAAAGAGGGTTTTAAGGTATTTGTGTGACAGTTATAGTTATGGATTGCGCTACCAAGGAAGACCGGGATTGGACAGAGTGTTGGGCATGTTATCGCACAAGTTGTAGGTTGGGAAAAGCCCGACCCAACCACCAAGTGGCGACAACTAAGGGACACTATACCCAATGTCACCTTGATATAGGTCTCGTGCTTCAAGGGTGACTAGGTCACTCTAAGGAGGTGATCCCGGTGACCCTGGGGATTAAGACTAATGGAGTGAAAGGAAGAGAAGTATCCCTCATAAAGGTCAATAATGGAAGAGGAAAATGGTTTTGATGACTCGTCTCCAGGTGGTTTAAAGTTGCCAAGTCTTTGGGTACCTGCAAAAGTGTTTGTACTTGCCCGAGACACAAGAAAAACAACACTTGCATATGATATGTTAGGTGGATAAGAAAGTTAATCTTGCTGTCCCTAAATTGCAACAAACAATATTATTATCAACGATATAATGATAACAAAGACTACAATTAAAGCTGCTACAAGTTCAATTAAACATGCAATAGGTGAACCAACAATGACTAGTCTAGCTTGCACAAAACAATATGAAACTTGAGAAGTCAAACAAGGTTGTTATAAAACATTTATGAAGTAAAAATTATCAGCCTTACGGATCTAGCATACAATGCATTACAACAACAAAGTTATCCAATGAAACTTGCTCAAAAGTTGCCCAAAACGTGTGTTATAGCAAGTATAATAAGAGGGAAAAAGTTTAGCTTCAGTCTAGGGTTAGTTTGTGAGATATTGGGGTTAGAACAATTAGGGTTTCTGTAGACTTATGCATGTAGGGTTAGTTTTTAATAACAACAATAATTGTTTGGAGAAAGAGGATGCCTCAAGGAAGGATGCTAGTAGCATCAAGTATACAATCCAAGTGAGAGAGCTTCAAAAAGTGAAATTGTCACGTTTACCAATGCAAAGATTTTATATCTCCAATGAAAACTTGAAAAATGATTAGTGCCTTACTATTGGGTTTATGGGGTCAATGAAAGAGATGGCTTGGCTAAGCACTTGGGGGTGTACGCCCTTGTAATTCCCAAGTGTAGCTAAGTCAAACTAGGATATGCCAATAGGGTGTATTCTCTTGTAATTCTCTTGGCACAACCTTGAAAAGTATTTGACCTTGAGAAGTGAAACTTGGATGAAAATGTTTGATCTACAAATCCCTAGGAGTGTAAGCCCTTTTACTTCCTAGGGTTTGCAAAGCAAACCAAGGTGACCTTGGAGGGTGTACACTCTTGTAGTTCTCCAAGACACCTTGTGAAAAATGACCTTTCTTGAACAAGTAAACAAACCTTGGGGAGGGTGTATGCCCTTATACTCCTCCAAGGGTTTTAACCAAAAATAATTATGGAAAGAGCAAGACAAAAGACAATAAATGCAATTTTTTCCCTTACCAATTCCACAAGAAGCTAGATCAGACCCTAATCTTCCAAGTTAAGTCCATCCACATGCATAAGAAAGAGTCTCCAAACCTAGCGCATCACTTTTCACCATCAATAATAAGAACAAACCATAATAATATGCAAAAGAGAGAAAATCCTCCAAGGCTAGAGAAAATTTCATCCAAAGACCTCTCACAATGGGAGAGTTATGTCTTAAAATGAGATCTAATGATCTCTTATTTATACAAAATGTCTTCAAAATAGTTTGTCCACATAATATTAGGGTAACCACAATATTAGGGGTCAACAACCCTAATCTTGCCCGTTTTAGAAAATAATATTAAACAATTCACTTTAAATTTACTTTTACACAAAAAAAAACTCTAACTTAAGGTGACGTCACCCCTTTAGGGGACGTTTTGACACTAGGAGCAAGTCGTTGGTGTTGAAGAAGTGTAGATAGGCCTCCTAAGGCCACATGTCAATCATCCAAGTCATTTTCTTCATGGTCAAAGCCTCGTTCTCCTCAAAACGTCCTTGTGCCAATGCATAACAACCTCACCACCAAACCCTAGCTCCCCTAGATGACATCATGCCTTTAAGGGTGACGTTTTGCCTCTCCTAGGAAAAATGTTTGGCATGTGAGGGCTAGGTTAGGTCGTCCACCATGTCTTCTAGGCCTCCAAAGTTTCATCTCTCTCATCCGACATGCAGGCCCTTAGCTTCCAACCTGTGGGCTTCAAACCCCATGGAATCCCAAGCTTGGCTTGTTCCTCCAAATTTGTCCACCAACTAGGTCTTGCAAAGCCAAATAAGCACGCCCTCCAAGGATCTCAAGTCAAAATATCATGATAAGTAAATCAAGTCAATAAATGAGCCACCTAAGCATGTGCATCAAAGATTATCATGTCAAATAAGTAAGTGCTCAAATATATTATGTGACTTGCCAAGCTTGGATATGGGAGGGTTGACGAGGTGTCCTGTTGGGTGGATCTTTCCCTAGGTCAAGGAATGTTTCCAAGAGATCCATATCTAATCCATGTAAAGTGGATGAAGTGGTTAAGGATCAAGACTCATTGGGCATTGGGTTCATGACATACAAGGGGTTGTAGTGTCTCATTCATGGGTGCCTTTGTAGAGGGTGTGTGGCACCTTCGTTTGCAATGCAATCTTTCCAAGCCCATCATTTTGCCATTCTTTGTTTCTTTTATATTTTAAGGACAAGTTGAAGGTCACTGTCTTGGTGTGGTGTCCAGATAATGACAATGTCACTCAAAGATACCTAGCGGAAATGAAAATGCTGGATCTTGATGAGACCCCCTTTCTCTCAGCCATGCAACTGAGAGCCATTACCTTGGCTTGGTGACCAGATGATGGTAATGTCATACCACTAGATATCCATTATCATGATAGACCAACTCGTGATGAGACCTCCTATCCTCCAACTAACCCTTTAAGCATTCATAATCATTATTCTTGTGGGTCTCCCTTTTCTCAAAGATAAATGTTTCATTGCTTTCTTGGGTGATCCCTGGGTGAAGCATCTAGAAGGTTTATAAGTAGGCTTTTATCTTTTACCCAACAACAATCCCTCTAGGCCTTCAACCCCTTCTTCCCATAGAATGAGGGACAACCCCTTCTTGGGTCAATACACCCCAAAATCCCAAGAGATAAGGAAATGGGGGGGTTTTAATGATGAAAAGTGGTAAGTATGGTCGGGAATGGTACAATGGCTCTTTAAGGGAGTTCCTAGTAGCAAACCCATCCCAAGGAAATACCACTTACTAGGGCACAATGTCAACCACCAAGGTGAAGCAGGGAAAAAGACATAATGTCTAAGCATATGTCATGAAATCTAAAGAAGTCTAAGATACAACATACTCAAATGCCTCAAATATTGAACTGACACTCACCATAATACCTAGCTTGTACCTCATGGAGCAAGGCCCATTGCCTTTCGGAAGCCAACGGGTGTGGTGGATACCATCTGAAAATCTATGACATGTATGGTGGTGAGAAGGGTCTCCATTCGTGCAAATGGATACTGCTGGTCATGTGGTCTCTCGACACTCCATATCTGCAACCTGAGGGCCTCGAGACATAATCTCCTTAGTTATCCCACAAAATGGGGATAACATGACATACATGGGTTTTTTGATGCAGACTAGGATGGACATCTAGATTGTGGAAAATCAACAAGTGGGTATGTGTTTTTAACCTATTTGGAAAAGAAATAAGTTGGATGAGCATAAAAGACAGGTTGTAGTGGCACTCTCAACTACAGACGTTGAATACATGACAATACTCATGCATGCAAGGAAGCAATATGATTATAGAGATTGTGTTCATGTATTGGGTTGGTACAAAAAACAATAAGATTAGATTGTGATAGTCAAAGTGCAATCTTTCTAGAAAGTACCCAACTTATCATTCAAAGACAAAACATATTGATGTTCAATATCACTTTGTGAGAGACATGGTTGAAGACAAGAAGGTGTTGTTGGAGAAGGTTGACACTTTGAAGAATGTTGCAGATTCATTGACAAAGTCTGTGAGCACTGAGAAGTTCTCTTGGTGTAGAGAAATAATGGGCATTGCTGCCGTGGATTTTTGACCATGTAATCCTACGATCCCCTGTATGCAAAGAAAACAACAAGTGGAAGAATGTTGGGTATGTGTTATATTCTTTACATGTATGTTGGGGGGGGGGGTGCGTTAGATTTGACGAGAACCTCTGACGATCCCATCACCTATCGATGTACGCTTGTGTTGGGAATTGACCGGGGGGGTCTCAGGGGGGGCATGATTGCCCCCCCCAACCTTAGGTGAAGCCTTCAAATCCAAGGTTCAGGGCATCGCCTTAAATTTTTTTGCTATTTTTAGCGTTTTTTTCGCTATTTTAGCGGTTTTCTAAATTAATCTTGGATTAAGGTGTTAGGGTTTTGGTAGTTGTGGAACACTTAAAATATTGTATATATTGTGTTGTGGATGGTTAAATTAATACAATGAATAATTGAGAGGTGCGACACCAAGAACTTGGTTTTCTCTCAGTCAAGGGTTTCCAGCGTAAATAATTGTGTACTATGTGTATGAGCCATTGGTTAATTTTTGTTTTGCTTAAGAATCTGTATGCATTGCTTTACTTCATGTTGACTAAAAATATCGTCCCCTGATATAAAGCCTGCAAATGATTGCAAGAACTATTTATTTATACTATGATATAAAATTAATAGGTAGGGTCCCCTATAAGAAAACTCATGATGTTTATTTTCAAGCATTTCCAAAGCATTCATACATATCAGATCAACGGTAAAGATTAAAAAGTTGTTCTTGGCATGGGTTGATGCATTTCATTTTAAGGCATAGCAATGATGACTACTTCTTATTGTTCAACTTGTTGACATAACACTTATGAAACAAGAAAATCATGTGATCTACTCTATGTTTGGTTGCACATACAAAAAATGTTGAATTATTCTTATACATGCACATAAGAATAAGTTATATTTGATGGAGGTATGATATTGTTGTTACACACACACACACACACACACACACACACACACACACACACATATATATATATATATATATATATATATAAAGGTTTTTTCTAAGACATATACCTTGAGCTTGCCATAAAGGTATGGAGAATTATGTCAACATTTACAAGTCACTTGGGTTCTATGTGACAATCGTTTTATTATGTTATGGGATGACATAAGTTTCAAAAGGCTTGAATTTGTTTTAGCATAACAAAAGATGGTGCATAAATATGTTTTTGATGGTGCAATGTTTGGGTTATTATATCATTGATTTTATATGGCATATCGTATACATGGTACATGGCATATGTTTGATGTTACAATTGATTAAACCCTATTTTTCGTGTGGATTGCAACTCAATTAGTTATGTGAAGTGACAAGTTAGAACAACAATAAGTGCAAAGTGATATGGCGCGTGTTGGTGCACTTGGCGTTTTGTTTGAGCTTGCTATTGGTTGGTATATCATATTGAGATTCATGGTAATGGTTTGACATATTATGTGGCATGTATATTAACATTTGGTTTTGGGCTCGATGTGATGGAATGACCATGCATTTAATATAGCAAGGATGTGGGAATTTACTCCACAGTCTTGCATCTATCACCTTGCTGACTTGAGGGTTTTTGGGATAATTTCATTTTGTTTTGGCTACTGAAGAGAGCTTGAGCTCCGTCTGCTGAGAAATCTTTGCTCCTAGTGTTTGCTATAACCGCTCTCGACCTTTACACTGGTATAAAAACACGTTTTGGCAAGGTATGTACTCGTCAGTCTATTATGCATCTCTTGCAAGATATTTTTTCTTATATTGATTAAATTTTGGCTCTGGTTAAGCATACTGTATGCATAAAATTCTCTCTCCCCACTCCATTTCTTGAAGAAAATTGAAGAAGAAAATGATTATTTGTTAATCAATTTGTGTCGGGCTCTATCTTGCACGTTTCATACTTTCACTTTCCATCTGCTATGACCATTTGAGAAGGAAAAAGTTTTGAGTTTACTTCTAGTCTACATGCATTGTGAATAGGGTTCAAATCCGACTCCTTCTTGGTATTCTATAAGTTGTCACGATTTTTGAATGAATGGGAAAGACCCATTTCAATTTGATGGATAAAAAATAAATGGGTTCCTGGGTTAAACATAACATGCATGGTAGGAAATTCAATATGTCTTTGATATTGTTTGACCCATGATCGAACCTGATTGCATTTTAGTCATTGTTAAAAATTTGATATGGGTCAAGTCCATTTTGTGTTGGTCGTTTCGAACCCAAGTTTATAAGATAATGTATGGGTGTAACTGGGTTTTGTGAAATTCTTTGCGATTCCTACAACCAATTTTATTTGTTCGTGCTAAGTAGATATTCCACATCAATCTTGAATATATTTGATTTTAAAAGTGAAGGGTTCAAACCCGTATCTTTTTGAGGCCAACAGGCTCAAACCCATATCTATTGAAATGCATTGTGGTTGATGTCTCTCCCATTCGAGCTACTATTCTCCTTTGCTTCATTTCTTTGACCAAAAATAATTTTTGGTTGACAAAGTTTTGTTTTGGGTCAAGACACAATTATTTCATGTGCATGTGATGTGGGTATGATTTTTTTGAGTTGGTATAAGTGTTATGACTCATGGCGGGCAAAAGTTTTGGTTATTCATGTTGACTTGGGTCAAGTCGTGTTCATAACTTAAATCAGTGGAATATGATTTGTATCAACACAACTATTTGATGGGTGAACATATTTATTTGGGATTATGAGTTTTTGGTCTAATTCAATTTATGATATTATTTTGTCAAAGGCCTTGGCTTGGACATGCAATGATATGTAATTAATAGTATCATTTTTTTTTGTCATTTACTTTTTGGGTGAGCATGAATAAAAGCTTGTAGACATCATATTTTTAACATGCACTATATCTATGTATGTGTCTAGTCATGATGGAAACGAACGATGGACATATTACTTATGATGACACTCTGGATGGTATAAATAAAGAGAAATAGGTTGAAGTCATATGTGGACTTTATGATGGTTGAAAGTTTAAAGGAATTTTATATAGACTTCATTTTCCCTCATACATATCATTTTACATAAATTATATTTCCCTAATCCTATCATATAAATTTCATTTTCCACTTTCTTCCATGTCTATATAATTAAAAGAAAATGAAACATGGATGAACTACAATTTGAATGACAGAAAGGTGTGCACAACATGATGGAATATGAGCAAATTTTAATGTTTATTTAGAACATATACATGTGATTTGGAATGTCTTGTGAGTTGATTGTTTTTATATTGAAGGTGTATAAACATGGTTGAGAGACTTAGAATATTGAACACTATTTATCATACATTCCCACCATGTTATCACTTTTCGCAAGTTACACACCTTTATCATATATTCTTATCATATAAATACCTCTTCTCATGCACTTCCATGTTCATATTTTAGAAAAAGGTGGTCTGTATATATGAAGAATTTTCAGTTCAGAAGAGTTGGAAGTTGGCATAGTTGCGTTGTTGTCCCTGCATTCATTTTCCTATTCATTCCCCTTTTATGTTGTATAGTTATGCTACTCTCAGAGCCAAATTTAATCATGTTGACAAATTGTATTAGATGTTCTATATATTGTGTCTTGTATATGTACTAATTTGAAAGTGATGTATATAGATGAACTTTTTTAATAGAGGCAACATTCGTTATGGAAACATGAGAAATAGGGGAAATAGGGGTAGAGGACCCAATGTATTTTGGCAGAAAGGTAGAAATAAAATGATGATATTTTCCATCCACTTTGATGCAAATTTTGAGGAATTTAACTAGCTGGTCCAAACTTGTTACTTAAACCTCGCGAGACACCTATCCTTCCATTCCCCTCAACCACCAGTCAAACCTCCCCTTTAGCCTCACTCGAGTATTGCAGATATTCCTGAGCAACCTCATATAAAGCCTCATGAACCCCTAGTCAATGATCGCTGGAATAACATGTCGATTAACCCTCTCTCTGGAGTTGGTCATTGGCATACCTTGTCACTATCTCTCCCTCCTCCTTTACAACCGGTTCAGCCTGTTGCTTAAGTAGCTTCACATGTGCATTTTGTTCAACTCTGAAAGAATTACAAAGCCTTAACTATTGAGCCATCACCAAGTAGAGGAAAACAACCTGCCATTAGTGTTAGTTCAGACTCATCAAAGACATCCTCCTACACTGTTAAGTCCCTTCCTGTAAAGCTTGAAGATGATATAAGAAAGATCACATTCGATGACATGCACCCAAAGATATCAAAAGGTGGAGATAAAACTTGTTGATGCAAACTTAATCAAACATAGGGAAACATTGTCAGAGGGAAGCAGATAGAAAAAGTCTACTTTAAACATGAAATATTATTTTTGAATTTATTTTATTTTCATGATGACATATCAGTTTGACTTTGAGACATCTTTTTGGACAATCGACAAAATCATTATTTTTGAGAAATTTATATTGTGCTTTTAAAAAGTTTTTAGGAGATACAAGTGTTTATAATTATGGGGTATGATTATTTCAACTACTGTTGATATATATATATATATATATATATATATATATATATATATATATATATATATATATATATATATATATATATATATATATATATATATATTATATGTGTCTGATGTGTGGATATAATTATGGAGGAAGAAGGGAATGTTGAAAATAAAACAAACAAGACATAAAAGGGGCCCCACCTATTAATTGTTATATATATTTATTATTTATCCTCATCATAGATAGACTTGTCTTATTATTAACTAAAGTTATTTAACTTTAGTAACTAAACATAGTTGAGCTACTTGAAAACTTATTTTTGGAGAATAAAAGAAAGAAATGAAAGAGGAGAACATGCGAAATTAGAGAGATGTACTTTTGATAAAGTTTTCTCTTGTTTCATGTAAGATTTTTGATATTCATTCTTTCATTTCTGAGTTTCATGAGAGTTAAATTCCTGTTGTTGATAACATGATTATTCTAAAGGTGGAAAAGAAGAAAGAATCAAGAAGCATAGACTTTTGACATGCTTTAGAAGGTTATTCATTTATCCTGTCAGTCTATTTAGTTTGATTAGAATCTCTGAATTCATTTTCATTTCCGATTAAGGCTATTTTGTAGAGTCATGACATTGATGCGCCTGTAGCTTGGATTGATCTAGTTTATTTCAGTCTTGGTCTTTTATTTCAGACACCACTTGTATTTATATGATTTAAAATTACATCCTAGACTTCTAAGCATGATTCTTGTCCAAACCCTCGCAGGTGTTTGTAAAGAGGAATTTGGTTGTAACTCGGAAAAATCATTAACAAATTGTTTCTGGTTTATCCTCAATTTGACACCTGTGGTTTACTGATTTTTCAGATGTATATCTTCTTGTATTTATTCATTTGAATTATTATAAACTTTACACACACACACACACACACACACACACTTTTGTATTTTTTAAATCTTATTTACAACAAAGCCTACAATTTGATAATAACATCAGGCCCAAGAACTTATTTCTTGAGGGTTGATTGATAATTTTGAACAAGTTATAAGCTCATGGTAACATTTCCACCTATCTTAGCTAGTCTGATGAGATTAAAAAATGCTTGAGTGATGACTTTATCATTCATCGCCTCAACATTTATTTGGAGACCATACTGGGGAGTAATATTTTACTCTCTAGCTCTTTTCGTTATATTCCGATTTTATTACTTTGATTAATGACTTTGCTTACTCGACTACAACCTAACTTAAGGTTTCTTGATCAAAGAAGTATTAAATCTTGTCTTTTTAATTTTATTCTTGAAACTATCCATACCCCTGAAGAACTTGAATGTTATTGGGAAACTATAGCCCATGATATTGAAATTCAAGATCAGAGAGAAGCCATTCAAAGGCAAGCTCAAAATAGGCTTCCTTAGTAAATTGTTGTCTTATGTCCACTTAATCTCGTCTATCAAGACGATTGAGAGACCAATATCCTAAATTCGATCCTTTATTTGAAATAGGAAGAAAAAATGAAGTTTTAGAGAATCTTCAATCTAATCTTAGAAGGTCTTTTTTCAAACTCTTCTTTTGATGTGACAAGCATTTCAATATATTTTCCTCCCAAGCAACCCACAATGAATTCATTCAGTGGTTCTGGTATTACTTGTGGTTCCAATTATTCATTATCTTCAACTTCTTATTTATTTGCAAGCATGTACAATCACTACAATCCTGTTGTATCAACTACAAATCATGCAAAGGTCATTAAACAATACAACTTATTCAAATTTAAAGAAGATGCAAATGTTATCTTGTGGAATGTGTCTTCTCCTCTTGATTTGTCTCTAGCCACTACACCTCTCCCTAAATTCAAGGATTATTTGCCTAAGTTTTATGGTAATGGCACAATTTCAGTCAATGAACATCTTATTGCTTTCTCAAATGCATGCCATAATATTGATGAAAATGAAAATGACACATGCATGCGACTCTTTGTCAACTCATTGGAAAGGAAGGTTGAGGTCAACTTCTTTGAATTAGCACCCAAGATCTTCTCAACTTGGGCTGAATTTGTTAGAATATAGAAGATTGTGCTTGTTTTACCATTGACAATACCCTTGTCACCCAACCATAGGCCGAAGCCACCCTCCGAGCACCTTGACCTTGACAGAGAAGAGAATCCTGGTAGCAATCCAATAGCCAAGAGAGGCTAATTCACCAAGCAAGAATAGAAAGCAAGCTGATCAGATAGTCCCACCCAGAAGCTAGCGCGCACTTTCCCAGAGACTTGCGCACAAACTACTACTGCACTTGTGCAGATCTAGTTCTCTCTGCAACTGCTGAGATGTGAATAATGAGAACTGACGCCCTGTATTGATAGTAGTCTGGCAGACTCACTGGGACCGACTTCTCCTCCTGGGTACTAATTAATTCATAATAATTATATTTCTGCAACCGACAACTTGTCTAGGGTTTCCTTTACTTCTTTGTTTCCTTATGGAATATTCTAATCTCGTCATAGGTCACAATAGCAGTTCATACCTCTCGAAGCTACCATAATATTAACACTCCCTCCTAGCTATGGAGGTATGGTCTTGAGCAAAAACAGACCATTCAACTGCTAGTATCACGAGCATCGTCATTATTATCCAACTGGATAATCTCCTATGACAACTAGTACAATATCAATTGATAGAACACAACTGTGTCTATCCACGGTAGTATATAACTACTCAAACTGTGACACAGTCACAACCGGTGAAACATATCCACCACAATAGTATATCTCTATTGTTTGGAGACATACAGTCTCCATAACGATCATCTGATGACAACCTGCACATAAAATATTGTTAAAATAAATTGAATCATTTGAGCCAATCTTTCACTCACATTTGTGAGATCTGAAAGAATATCTGCCCTCAGTATAGAACATCAACAATGGACTATCTACCCTATTCTTCTCAAACAAGGAAGAATTATTGTTTCTGATTTCTGAGCGTGGACCATTTTTCACCCTGGACCATTCTTCCTACACTAATCAAAGTGCACCCTGGAAAGAATGTATAAACCCTAAGGAATGTCTGAGTTTGGACCATTCCCCACCCTAGGCCATTCCTCCTACACTAATCAAAGTGCACCCTGGAGAGAATGTATAAACCCTAAGGAATGTCTGTCCCTGATTGTTGAGCCTGGACCATTCCCTACCCTGGGCCATTCCTCCTACACTAATCAAAGTGCACCCTGGAGAGAATGTATAAACCCTAAGGAATGACTGTCTGGACCATTTCCTCTGTTAACCACAAGAGGAAAAGACTGTCCTGTATCAACCTCCAAAAAAKACCATTCCTAATGTTAACCACAATGAGAAATCGTTGTTCGGCGAGGTGGGCCAGTCTTCTTGAKTAACCCTCAATAAGAGAGACTTCCCTAGACCACTCCCCATGTTAACCACAATGGTAATTCACTGTCTATGATACATCAACAATCAKACTACTTCCCATGCTAACCACAATGGGAAGTCACTGTCCGTCAGAAATCTCAATCGACTTTTCGAACAKGAAAGAATCTGTCCAATCTGGACTATTTTTCAATCACAAAGATAAATGTTTCAATAATATTTTAGTGCTCCCTCCTAACCTGGAGAGTCTTCCCTTTCAGCTAAGGGTGTTATTTCCACGATCCCCATCTTCTCTCGGAAATATGCAAACTTAATTCTGGATAGAGGTTTTGTCAGGATGTCTGCTGTCTTCTCATCAGTGGGGATATACTCGAGCTTTACCTCTCCTTCCTGAACTTTATCTCGAATAAAGTAGTATTTGATCTCAATATGTTTCAACCTTTCATGAAACACATGATGTTTTGATAATCTTATACAACTCTGATTATCACAATGTATTATGGTCGATTCTGGAATCTGATCAAATAAGTCGGAAATTAACTTTCTTAACCATATTGCTTCAGTGCATGCTTCACATGCTGCGATATACTTTGCTTCTGCTATGCTGAGTGCGACATAATTCTGTTTCCTGCTTCCCCAAGATATCATAGCAGAGCCCAAGCTGAAACACATGCCTAAAGTTCTTTTTCTATCTTCTGCACTTCCTGCCCATTCTGAGTCTGTGAATCCATGAAGCTGTATATCATTGGATGCGGTATATCTCAAGCCATAGTTTATTGTCCCACGAATATATCTTAGGACATGCTTTGCAGCTATCCAATGCTCTTGTCTAGGTTCCATCTAGAACCGACTTAATGTATTTATGACAAAGAAAATATCTGGTCGAGTATTTAGCAAATACATCAATGACCCAATTAGCTGTCGATATAGAGATGGATCTACTGGATCGGAATCTGGGACTTTCACTTTTCTTATATATGCATTCATAGGAGTGTCCATGGACTTACATTCCATCATTCCAAACTTCTGAAGGATCTTTATTGCGTACTTTCCTTGTCCAAGGAATACTTCACCACGCTTCTGCCATACTTCTAGTCCCAAGTAATAATGCATGAGACCTAGATATTTCATATCAAATTCAGAAGCTAATTCCTTCTTGCACTGGATAATGAGAGACTCTTCATCTTTTATGAATAGATCGTCAACATATAGTAGTAGGATCACATGTGCGTTATCCACGACTTTGTAATAAAGGTTTGGATCTGCATGACTCTTGGAGAAACCAAGTCTTGTTAGATAGCTGTCCATTTTGGCATACCAAGCCCTTGGAGCTTGCTTGAGTCCATATAGAGCTTTCTTCAATCTGCAAACATGATTGTTTTTGGAATGTACCTCGAATCCTTGAGGTTGTTCAATATACACTTCTTCTTCAATAACTCCATTGAGGAAAGCTGTCTTTACATCCATCTGGTGTAGATTCCATTCCATGGAAGTGGCAAGAGATATGATAGATCTGATGGAGGTATACCTAGCCACCGGAGCAAAGGTTTCATCATAATCTTCTCCCTCCTTCTGGGAGAAACCTTTGGCCACGAATCTTGCCTTGTATTTATCCACGCTTCCATCTGCTGTATGTTTGATCTTGTATACCCATTTTGAGGTTACCACCGATTTTTCTTTAGGTCTAGGTACAATTTCCCATACCTCATTTTTCATAATGGATTGATGTTCTTCCGTCATAGCTTCTTTCCATTGTCTCTTTTGAACTGCTTCTTCAAATGTGGTAGGTTCTTCATCTAGAAGCTTCGTCATGTATGCTGCATAACTTGAGAATATTTTCAGTCTTTTACTCTTCCTGAATGTTCCTTCTGGAACCCTGAGTCTTTCTGCGTCTTGTAATGTAGCTTCAAGCCAAGTTAGTCGTTTCTTGGTCTTCGGTATGATATCTGAATCAATGTTTTCACATGGCTTCATAGGATGATCAGGTTGATCCTTTTCGTCATTTTCATTTTCTATGTTTTCTTCATTAGGTTCTTCAAGCTCTTCTTCTATAATTTCTTTGATGGATTTCCTGAAGGCCATCCTTTCATTGAACGTTACGTCTCTGCTAAATTCGATCTTGTGTTGTTCTGGAATATATATTCTATAGGCTTTGGATGAATCACTATATTCCACGAATATCCCCTTCTTTCCTGAGGGTTCTAGTTTATTCCTTTTGTCCTTGGGAATATGAGAGTAAATTGGACATCAAAATATTCTTAGGTTTTCCACGTTAGGTTTCTTACCCGAGAAGGCTTCTTCTGGTGTCATGTCCTTCAATATACGATGAAGGCTTCTGTTCTGTACATATATTGCCATCATTGCTGCTTCTCCCCATAGAAACATGGATAGACCTTGATCGTTCAATAAGGCTTTTATTGTTTCTTCGATAGATCTGTTCTTTCTTTCTGCTACACCATTTTGTTGAGGATTATGAGGAATAGTCAACTCCCTCCCAATCCTTTTCAATTTGTAGAATGCAATGAACTCCTTCGAGGTGTATTCTCCTCCATTATCTGTTCTTAATGTCTTGATCTTCTTGTTCGTGAGGTTTTCTATTTCTGCTTTGAATTCTTGGAACTTGATGAATACTTCATCTTTTGTCTTCAGTAGGTATAGCCACATCTTTCTTGAATAGTCATCTATGAAGATTACGTAGTAAAGAGATCCTCCTAGAGATCTGACTAGCATTGGACCGCAAACATCTGAGTGTATTAGATCTATGATCTCCTTAGATCTGTTGTTGCTTCTTGGCAATGGTTTCTTGATATTCTTCCCAAGGGCACATCCCTTGCAGATTCCTTCATGTGTAGATTTCAATTCTGGTATTCCTTCAACCATTCTTCTGAGAAAAGGTAATGCTTCATAATTGATATGAGCACACCTTCTATGCCAAATCTCATTAGGGTTGACTTCATCATCTTCATTTTTTTCTAGTAGTCTATACATATTTCCTTCACGACTTCCAATAACCCTAGCATTCTCTATGCTGGAGTTCTTATGCCATGATAACACCTTTCCATCCACGAAGGCTATTCTGTTTCCTTTGTTTTCTAAACATGATATCGATAGAGGATTCTTTTCTAAACCAGGTACATATAAAACATTGCTTAAGTGAACATGGTTACCTGATTTTAACTTGATGGAGGCTTGTCCAAATCCTTCGACGGGGTAAGTGCTTTTGTCTCCAAGCTCCACTTTGTACGATGTCTTCTTCTCATTTAGATTTGAGAGTCTGGATTGATCTCCCATCATGTGCCTAGAAGCTCCACTATCGATTATCCACATGTCATCTTCAATCGTTCCAGTAAGTGTTGAGTAGTGTAAAAGATTGATTGTTTCACACATGTCTTCGGTTGACTGGTAAGTGGTCATGCCTTGATCCAAAACTTCAACTTCGTCATTTCTGTCTTCTGAGAGAGACAAGAGGTGCGCTGAGTTACAATGCATCTGAATGTCTTATTTTTGAGCGAGATGCTCCATCGCAAGGTGCCAGATCTGAGGTTTAGGGTTTCTGCAACTGCTTCTGCTAGTAACCCTAGCGACAATGTCTTTGGAAGTTTCTCTTGCTAGTAACCCTAGTGGCAGTTCCTCAGCGAGCTCAATACCCTAGTGGTTATGCTTCCTTCCAGCGTTTTAGGCTGAATGAAGGAGGTGTGGGCCCATAACCTGTTAGAATATAGAAGATTGTGCTCGTTTTACCATTGACAATACCCTTGTCACCCAACCATAGTCCGAAGCCATCCTCCGAGCACCTTGACCTTGACAGAGAAGAGAATCCTGGTAGAAATCCAATAGCCAAGAGAGGCTAATGCACCAAGCAAGAATAGAAACCAAGATGATCAGATAGTCCCACCCAGAAGCTGGTGCGCACTTTCCCAGAGACTTGCGCACAAACTGCTACTGCACTTGCGCAGATCTAGTTCTCTCTGCAACTGTTGAGATGTGAATAATGAGAAATGATGCCCTGTATTTATAGTAGTCTAGCAGACTCACTGGGGCCGACTTCTCCTTCTGGGTACTAATTAATTCATATTAATTATATTTCTGCAGCCGACAACTTGTCTAAGGTTTCCTTTACTTTTTTGCTTCCTTCTGGAATATTCTAATCTCGTCATAGGTCACAATAGAGGTTCATACCTCCCGAAGCTACCATAATACTAACATAATTGTCATATTGGTTTAAGTCTACCTATGGGAAACCTTAAAGTCTAGTAGAGTTACTTAGAGACTATAACAAGGGTGAAACTATTAAATCTTTTAATTTCTATTTCACCAAATTGTATAGTCAGATTCCGGAAATGATCAAACCTCATAATAAAGATGCTTTAATGCGCTACTAATATACCTTACATGTTTCCTATCAACATAAGCTTGAGGAAAAAATGCTATTACTCTGGGATTTTCATTATAGGCATGTTTAGAATTTGAGGAACAATTGATAAGAACGTGTCTTCTTGAAAACTTTGTCAAACAAAATGATATGTCAATTGTGTTACAATTGGTACAAGATATCAGCAATCAAATGATTTATTTTGAGAGAAAAGGGGTGACTTTTACTTGTACTCTAGTTGAGACTTCTGCCCAGGCTGCCTTTAGGAATCGACCTAATATTTTCAACCTAACAACTGTCAACCTAAGGCTATTCTTTCTAGAACCTGGTCCAATTTCTGTGAAGAGAATCACGATGAGAACACTCGTGAGGTAAAAAGAGTGCAAGAGACCGCATATTTGGCAAAAGAATTGATACTACTATTGTTGCCTTAGATTGGGCTCAAGAAGAGGATGTTATGCTGATTAATACTCAAAATAAATCTTATTCAAACAAAGACACGAGTCGTCCTCCCAAGAGTACCTTTTCTCCAAATTCATCCTCTCAGCAAACCAATCCTCATGTTACAAAGGGTACACAAAGTCAAGGGTTTCTACCTCTTCTTCTTCATCTAAGTACAATATTCCAAAACAACTAGCTACAATAAAAAAAAATGCATCTTTATTGGATATGGTCACCATCCCTGAACAACAAAGGCAAATGAAATATTTCATGGAACGTAAAACTTCCGCTATTGCTAGTTTATCTGAAGAGCAAAATGAAAAATGAATGTATATAAATAAAATAGGTGTATATAATTCTAGGAATTATGTTAAAAATCCTCCCTTATATGTATTTGTAAAGATAATGGATAAAATTATTCATTGTTGCATAATTTATGGTGGATCATATCCTAACATCATGTCTAATATCATCATGGAAAAGTTAGGTTTTTCATGTACAAATGGGAATTCAAAAAGTATGTCGTCTTAAAATAGTCAGCAATAAGTTACAATCAGTGAAATCAAGGACGTGACCTAAGTTTTGTGTGCCCACCCATAGATAAGAACCACTTGCAATAGTCAAGTGATTGACATGCCAATCAACAACTATTCCATCATTATGGGAAGATACTGGCAAGCAATGAATGGTGGATATATTTCACTGGATGAGACACACATGTCCCTTCCCAAGAATGGAAATAAAATCATTTTTCTCAGGGAAGGATGAATCTCGCCTTATATAGAGAGTCTTCCATGACCTCATGTAAACTATATTGAGGAAGACATGGGTATATACTCTATTTTTCTAGATGAAGATAATAATTATGTCACACCCCCTTCTGATCCTGAAGATTAAATGTGGCACACACATTTTGATTGTGCATGTTCGAGTGAGGGTAATGGAGCCGTCATTTTATTATGTTCTCCTGCGGGAAAGATTCATAATTTTTTTTACAGGATGAAATTTGCTTGTATTAACAATGTCACATAATTTTAAGCCTTGATTCTTGGAATTGAAAATGTTTTTAATCTTGGTTGTTATCATCTTACTGTTTTTGGGGATTTTGAACTTGTTGCGAATTTAGTTAGAAGAATTTGTACCCCCTCAAACAAGTTGTTTAAAAGGTATACATAGGAAGTATGGTATTTGATCTCAAATCTTTTATTTTTTAACATCATTCATATCAGGAGAAATTTGAATTTTATGGCTCATAGGCTTGTTTTTGCAGCTAGTCCTATAAGGCAATTACTTCCTCAAAGGCCTTATTGTAAGTTTATATCTTTATATCGTCCACATTTTTTTGATAATGTAGAATCATGGCAAGTTTTCCCTGATGACGAAATTATTTGTGCTTTCTTGTAGAATGAGCCAATTAAACGAAATAAAATTATATCTCAAGAAAATAATAAGTTTCCTAAAGGATTGACTCCTCTTGAGATTTCATTCTCATCTAGTGATGTCAGGAACAAGAAGGATAAATAAGAGGATGAATCAAAAAGAAAAATTGGGAGTACTATTTCAGTGAATATTGGGATTCAAGAGGATCCAAAGATTTTAAAGATTGGAGCCCAATGTTCAGAGAAAAAAAAATAGAAATTCATGGATTTATTATGTGAATTTAAAAATGTGTTTGCTTGGTCATATGAGGATCTCTGTGGTTTTGATCCTAATGTTATTCAACGTGCTATTCCTATCAAGGAAGAAGCAAAATCGGTAAGGCAAAGACAAAGACCAATCAATCCTTCCTTAGAAGCTACTATTAGAAAAGATGTTGAAAAACTGATTAATGCTCACATTATCTTTCCTGTAAAGTATTATGAGTGGGTATCTAATCTTGTCCTAGTACGAAGGAAAAATAGTGATATCAGACTATGTGTCGATTTCAGTGCTAAATAGGGCAAGTGTGAAATATAATTTTCCTCTTCCAAATATAGAACTAATTTTGCAACAAGTGGAAAGTGTTGAAGATTGAGTAGCTTGGAAACATATTCTTATTTTATTTGACCAAGACAAATCCTAAAGAATTATATTATATTATATTTATTAAGATGACCCTATTGTGCTTTTGTAAAAGTTGGCCCTATTGCGCCTTGACAATTAAATGTAATTTAAGAGGGTAAATTGACAGGTTGGTCTAGACCCTAATTTAGGGAGGCCACACTACTATTTATAAGGGAGGCTAGTGCCTCACTTGATCATCCAATCACTCAATGAGCTCTGCAACAAGAAGGATAAGTGCACAAGTCTTGAAGGAGTAGCTGCTGCAATTGAGGGTGACGTCATAGAAGGTTTTTGGTCTATCTCTTGGTTAAATGGTGTGCTATTGTACCTAGTGAAGGAGTAGAGGAAGATCTTCTGCTTTTTTAGTTCTCTCTTGAGAGAGAATCATTGCTCTTGGTTGGCTAATCTATATTGAGGAAGTTTGTTTGGTTTTACCCCCCTAGAGGGTTTCATGGGATAATCTTTGTGTTTCTCTTGTTTATGTGATTGTATCTCTTTCAATGATCTTATATATGCAACTAGTCTGTTAGATGATTGTAATAATAAAGAAGAACCATACATGGTAGTTGCATGAGTAAAATAACAACATGGTATCAGAGTAGGCCTGAAAGAGACCAAATCACAATTTATAAGAAGTGGCTAGTCTCAACGCACCTTCTCCAAAATCCAGTTTTCAGTATTACAACTGCTGTAGAATTACGGTTTCTACATAAACCCTAAAGGTGATGTTTTCAATGTTTAAGAAGGAGGTTGCATAAAGTAAATACACCTAGGATATCTCCCTAGGACGACACATCTAGTCCCTGGATCAGAATTATGATATTTGAAAGTTGAGAAATTAGGGTCTCCTCATAAACCCTAAGTCTGGTTGCAACTGGTGCAGATTTTGTGATAGATTTCATCCAAGACTCAACAATCTCTTTGGTAAGGTCTGTTATCCCCAATTTCTAGGGATAACTAGGAGATCATGTCTCGTGGCCCACAAGTCCTAGACATGGAGTACTGAGAGCAGGATTGACCTGAGCATGGCCCTGGAGGGCCCATCCTTTTCTTCTTTCATCAGATTCGTCTTGTCAGCATCAACAACATCCATCACCATCGGCTTGGTCTTGTATCGGAGAAGGCTCTTGCTCCATGAGATAATTGGTCCAGGTATCATGGTATGTGTCACTTTTGATCATTAAAACCTTTAAATATATGCATCTGATTCCTTTTATCTCTAACAACTGCTTGGATATTACATTGGCCCACTTGACCATGCTCTGGGAGATTGACAGGGTATCCTTGCAGGCCTGTGCCCATAGGTCTGGGTTTTCCACCGAGGGGATTTCTGAAGAGCCATCGTCCGCTCCCATCATACCATCACTTTTTCACCTTATTTCCCACTCATTTATCCCATTCCCCTTGTCCGGGCATTGGATTGACCTGTTTGTAGGGTTGCACCTTATCTTGTGGGAAGAAGGGGCTAAAGGCCCAAAAGGTAAAAGCAGCTGGTAAAAGATAAAATCATAGAAATAAAACCTTGAGATGCCTCGCCCAGGGATCCCCGAGAAGGCAATAAAAAGCCTCTTAGCAAGAAACAAGAGGGACCCTAAAAATAACAAACAAGACCTAGCCAAGATGATAGGGGGTCTCATCATGAGCCAAACTATTAGGTTCATGGGTACCTAACAGTATGACATTGCCACTATCTGGTTACCACGCCAAGGAAATGACCTTTGGTTGCATGGCCAAGGGAAAGGGGGTCTCATCACGAGCCAACCTTCTCATCTCTGTGAAAGTACTTGTGGGTAACACTGTCATCTCTGGTCACCATGCCAAGGCAGTGTCCTTTGGTTAGCCCTTGAATAAAAAGAAAAAGAAGAAGAAATAACAAATAAAGAAAAGAATAAAGGCAAGAACGGGCTTGGAAAAATTGCATCCATGACGGGTACAACTCGCCTTCTACAAAGGCACCCACAGATAACGTTATGCATCCCTAGCTCTCACTCTGCCCACATGTCTGGACATCCCCTAACCACATCATTTCATTTACATGGCTTGGATGAAACCTTCCTGGAGACTTCCCATTTCTTGTGGATACTAGCCCAATAGGATGTCTTGTCTTTTTCTCCAATCATGTATTGTAGGTTTTTGTAGTCTCTTTGAGCTATTGACTGATGCATTAGGGTCTTATGCATATGATTGATAATATTGATGATGAAATGTGATTAACATTGCTATGATCTCGGTGACAAAGGAGCCCATGGAGGGTGTATTTTTTGATGTGCAGGACCATGCCCGATGAACAGGTACCATTTGGATCGGTACACATGGGGAGATGATTAGTTCGGACCTCCATGGGGCTGAAGAGGCCAACAAATGGTTTCTTAGACCCCCATCATAGGGGCAGAGACAAGACATTGTTTGACCGAGGTTTTTCACCGAAGAAGATGAGGATGTTTCACCAGAGTCACTTTCGCAGAGCCCAACCTAGGGGGAATGAACCCTTTTCAATGGAACATTGGCCTTGGAAGCCTCAGAACATCCCCATCTTCACCATGACATCATCCAACTTCATGGTCACTCTTGGAGGTACACTGGGAAGCAGTGGCACGTGTGTCATGTCGGAGAGGCCCCTTGGGGGCTAACGTTTTGCTCCTAGATGTCTCATCTGCCCTAAAAGGGGCTAGCACCTACCTTGAAGGGTCTTTTACCTTTATTATAGCTCAATTAGGGTTTTAATTTGACATTTTAATGTAAAAACAATATTCTGGTCTTGTCGACCATTTTTATGACCTAAAATTAATTAAGGTCATTGATACACTACATATTGAGGAGTTTTAGCCTCATTTTGATAGAACACATCACTCACTCTCCTAGTGAGGTCTGATTTTTGCGCCCTATTCAGGTTATTGGTTGAACTAAGAAAGGCACACTTGTTTAAGGAGGATATTTTTGGCATTCTATGGTGTTTTTCTTGAAGGAAGGTTTACAACTAGGGTTTGCATGGTTTTTTTCTTGATGATTTGTAAGTATTTTTCTGCAAAACTTCTTGATTGAATGGTTGTAGTTTAATTTCTTGCATCTATTTATAGATATTGCTAAATCAAAACCCTAGGGGACAAACACACAAGTAGGTCGTTGTCTCATGTCCCCTGATAGAAAATCCTTTTAGCCATTGAAGAAGAAGAAGAGAGACTAGCCATAGCTACACTCCTTCTTTCTTCTTCCCTTAAGCTAGCTGTACCTTTGAAATTCAAGAGGTAGAGGATGTCCCAGGCCTAGGTTATCTACACCTAGGGCCATTTTCTTCTAGGGTTTGATGAAAGAGCCTTGCCTTAGCAACACTCTCCCTCTTTAAACTCTGTTGTCTTGATTTTTCTTTTCATTGAGCTAGTTGTTTGTCAGGAAGGAGGAGAGAGCACGAGGCCTTGCTTTAGCAACACCAGAGTGAGCCTCTCTCCCCGAGGGTTCTGTCTTTGAGGCCCTGCTTTAGTAGCACTTTGAAACCTTTCCCTCTTGTCCTTTAAATCTCGTCCCCTAGAACTTGTGTGTCCTTCACCTTTTTGAATCCATTAACCCTTAGGCACTGATCTTAGACCTCCAATGTTGAAGTGAAAGTGATCAAACAAACTCTCAAAACCTTTGCTAAATTGAAACCCTAACTAACTACTAACCCTAAGAAGGCTGACATCAACCTTGGTTATTTCATCTTGACGCAACAATTTTCATTTATTAGGAAATTGGATGATGGTCTGATGCATTTATTGAATAAGGATTGATTGGATACATTGATTGCTACATCATCTTGATATTTATTCGTGAAGTGATATTATTTCATCGTTGCTATATTAACAAACATTGACTTCGTTAATATTTATTGTTATAATTGCGTATACATTGATATCAGATAGTCTTATGAAGTACTAACCCATTGAATCATAGCTTGCATATATATTGGTTTGCTATTGCTTTGTTCCGGGCAGGTGTTCTTCCTTGGGCCTACACTTCATTATTGGCTGTTTAGCCGAGACTATCTATTTTGGTGGTGACCTGTGAAGGGGGAACTTTACTTTGACTTTTAAACGTTTTCCTCCTCAAAACTCCAGGTTACCGGGGACGTCTCCCCTCGGCTTAACCTCCCTAAAGAGAAATAACCTCCCCATCGTGGTGACATTGGGTGGGATAGGTTTATGTTACGCCAGTTTGGCCTTCTACTTCATAGCCACTTGACCTAGTTACAAATAATGCGATAACATTTTGGCACCGTTGCCGAGGAACACTGATTCAATTCTCTTCAAGAAGACAAACCTTTTCGGTAAGCCTTGCCTTAGAGCCTTATCTTACAAGCTTACCTGGCGACTCCACTAGGGTTTTTTCCCTTATCCTTTGATAGTTTCAGGCAAATTATCTGGTGACTCCATTAATATTTATCAGGGTGCCACCTTAATTTCTGTGATATTTCCAAGTTATGGGATCATGGCACACTAGGAAAATATGTATCTGAGTATTGATTTCATAAGTTTTCAAGGATACCTAAATTAATTTGATACAAAATGGCTAAACAACTCTCCAACGTTTTTGGGCCTCCCAACTCCTCACATCGTAATTTTTTTGGAGAAAGCGAGATAAAGTTGGGAGGAGAGGATGCTCTTATAAAATTGTTCTTACTCACTCTGTTATCCTACTTACAAGATCGTTTTAAGAGTTGTTGCAAGGACAGGGGTATATCATCTTTCATACACCTCATCAATAGGTTTATAGACCTTACTAAGCCACATTTCCAAACGTATGAAGATGTCCTTCAAAACCCCATGGTAGCCTTAGATGACAAAGGAATCACCACTGAGATTGTAGAAGATCTCAGGAAGGCATATCATGATCAATACCAGGAATCCTCTGATATAAAAGATGAGGTTTATGAAGACCATTATCAACCCCTTGAAGAGGAGCAAGACCTCTCCCATAATCCAAGAGAATGCAGTGGAGATGTAACTAGAAAGGCAGATTATGAGGATGAAGCACTAGTAACTGCTCCTCCATCCGAAAAATCTCTCCAAGATCCTATTCCATTTGCACAAGATGAAGAGAATGAGGTAAGTCATTTTCCTTTCCATTTTTTTGATGATACCTTGTTCTATGACTCAAAGAGTGAAGAGGAAATGGAACCCTTGGATAAGCTTGATCCTCTATGTCTCAAGACTGAAGATGTGGAGGCAGATCTTCCACTTGATGAAGTTATCTGAACACTTGAAGCTCCTGCACAGGAAGGATTAAAGAAGGTGAGTTATTTCAAAACTTTCAATGATTATTTGTTTTATGATGTAGAGAGAAAAGAAGTATCAGATGTTTTAATCCCTTCATGTTATGATGAAGATAATGAATTTGTTGATAATTTTGATGAATTCATACATATTGGGAAATGTGGATGGGACACGATTAGATATGATAACAATCCCATGTACGACATTGATGGTCCTTTCCAAAGGTTTCCTTTTCATTTATCACATGAAGTTACTAATGATTTGATATTTGGCAACAAGAACCTGACTCTATTAAGACACCCAAGGATGACTTGATTCTACGCTCTCCGATTAATTTTCGGTCATACCTTGATGAATTTGATGACTATCCATCCGAGCACTTAGATTTATCCTATGAATAAAGTTATCACCCAACGTTGTGCTTAGATATTGATAAAAATGAGGAAGTTACGTCCCTGAAGCAGGATGCTTGTGATAAGATTTTCCACCCCCCTTTTATCACTTTACCTCGCTATGTCACTAAAGGTGTGGTTTGGAAACATGTCCCTTATCCCGAGTCCCCTGTAAGGCAAAACCTCATTCTGGATTTTAGGGGAAAGTTGAGTGCCTCAAGAGGAACCCTATTATCATATTTTTCCAACCTCCCCTTTAGGAATGGCCAGTCATCCTTTCAGTTTTTGCAAATCCCTCCTCAGGCCTCAAGTTGTTAAGACGTCCAAGGTAGCCAACATTCAGATTCCTTGAGT
Organism: Picea engelmannii; assembly: GCA_009831015.1. NCBI lineage: Eukaryota > Viridiplantae > Streptophyta > Pinopsida > Pinales > Pinaceae > Picea > Picea engelmannii. The sequence continues at coordinate 93,776 of ML798103.1, forward strand.
CAATCCCCTGAACCTTGGAATTTTCACAATCTATTCCTGAGATGGATTGAGCACTCTCCTAAGAGTATGCATTGGGATCACTTTTTCCCTCCCACCCACCTCCATGAGTTAGACTTTGAGATTTTCGACGATATGATATATATTCTAACTCATGACATTTTTGTGCTTGATTTATCACTATTTTGGTTTATGATGAAGCACAAAGGTAAGTATCGTGGGACATTGCTGGATTGGCTACACTGGTCATTTGACTACATCGAACATCCAACCAATAGGTAAGTAAAGGTAGGTACTTTTCTTTACATTCGCATATTGATTGTCTTACTTTAGTATATATACATCTATATGTATGCTGGGGTAGCATTACCACCCCATTTTTGTTACTGATACTTCTATAGAGATTGAGCAGGTCTGCAGGTTATGCCAGAGATATTGAGGTTCTCATGCGCTCTATGGTGAGCACATGTCCCCGAGTTGGAGCYAGATGTTATCCCCGATTTCTAGGGATAACTAGGAGATCATGTCTCGAGGCCCACAAGTCCTAGACATGGAGTATCGAGAGAAGGATTGACCTGAGCATGGCCMTGGAGGGCCCATCCTTTTCTTCTTTCATTAGATTCATCTTATCARCAACAACATCACCCATCACCATCGRATTGKTCTTGTATCGGAGAAGGCTTTTGCTCCATGAGGTAATTGGTTCAGGTATCATGGTATGTGTCACTTTTGATCATTAAAACCTTTAAATATATGCATCTGATTCCTTTTGTCTCTAACAACTGCTTGGATATTACATTGGCCCACTTGACCATGCTCTGGGAGATTGACAGGGTATCCTAGCAGGCCTGTACTCATAGGTCTGGGTTTACCACCTGGGGGATTTCTGAAGAGCCATCGTCCACTCCCATCATACCATCACTTTTCACCTTATCTCCCGCTCGTTTATCCCATTCCCCTTGTCCGAGCATTGGATTGACCTGTTTGTAGGGTTGCACCTTAACTTGTGGGAAGAAGGGGCTAAAGGCCTAGAAGGTAAAAACAACTGGTAAAAGATAAAATCCTAGAAATAAAACCTTGAGATGCCTCACCCAGGGATCCCCGAGAAGGCAATAAAAATCCTCTCAGCAAGAAACAAGAGAGACCCAGAAAATAACAAACAAGACCTAGCCAAGAGGATAGGGGATCTCATCACGAGCCAACCTATTAGGTTCATGGGTACCAAACGGTATGACATTGCCACTATCTGGTTACAACGCCAGGTCAATGACCTTTGGTTGCATGGCCAAGGGAAAGGGGGTCTCATCACAAGCCATCCTTCTCATCTCTGTGAAAGTACTTGTGGGTAACACTGTCAGCTCTGGTCACCATGCCAAGGCAGTGTCCTCCGGTTAGCCCTTGAATAAAAAGAAAAAGAAGAAGAAAAATCAAATAAAGAAAAGAATAAAGGCAAGAACGGGCTTGGAAAAATTGCATCCATGACGGGTACAACTCGCCTTCTACAAAGGCACCCATAGATAACATTATGCATCCCTAGCTCTCACTCTGCCCACATGTTTGGACATCCCCTAGCCACAGCATTTCATTTACATGGCTTGGATGAAACCTTCCTGGAGACTTCCCGTTTCTTGTGGATACTAGCCCAATAGGATGTCTTGTCTTTTTCTCTAGTCATGTATTGTAGGTTTTTGTAGTCTCTTTGAGCTATTGACTGGTGTATTAGGGTCTTATGCATATGTTTAATAATATTGATGATGAAACATTATTAACATTGCTATGATCCCGGTGATTGATGAGCCCATGGAGGGCGTAGTTTTTGATGTGCAGGACCATGCCCGACGAACAGGTACCATTTGGACCGGTACACATGGGGAGATGATTAGTTCAGACCTCCATGGGGCTGAAGAGCCAATCAGATGGTTGCTGAGACCCCTTTAGAGGGGAAGAAACAGGACAATGTTTTACCAAGGTTTTTCACCGGAGAAGAAGAGTATGTTTCACCAGAGGCACTTTGGCAGAGCCTGGCCTAGGGGGAATGACCCCTTTTTAGTGGAACATTGGCCTTGGAAGCCTCAGAACGTCCCCATCCTCACCATGATGTCATCCAACTTCATGGTCACTCTTGGAGGCAGAATGGGCAACAGTGGCACGTGTGGCATGTCGGAGAGGCCCCTGGGGGGCTAACGTTTTGCTCCTGGATGTCTCATCTGCCCTAAAAGGGGCTAGTGCCTCCCTTGAAGGGGATTTTACCTTTATTACAGCTAAGTTAGGGTTTTAATTTGACATTTTAATGTAAAAATAGTATTCTGGTCTTGTCAACCATTTTTATGACCTAAAATTAATTAAGGTCATTCATCTTAGACCTCCAATGTTGAAGTGAAAGTGATCAAACAAACTCTCAAAACCTTTGCTAAATTGAAACCCTAACTAACTACTAACCCTAAGAAGGCTGACGTCAACCTTGGTTATTTCATCTTGACGCAACAATTTTCATTTATTAGGAAATTGGATGATGGTCTGATGCATTTATTGAATAAGGATTGATTGGATACATTGATTGCTACATCATCTTGATATTTATTGATGAAGTGATATTATTTCATCGTTGCTATATTAAAAAACATTGACTTCGTCAATATTTATTGTTATAATTGCGTATACAATGATATCAGATAGTCTTATGAAGTACTAACCCATTGAATCATAGCTTGCATATATATTGGTTTTCTATTGCTTTTTTCTGGGAAGGTGGTCTTCCTTGGGCCAACACTTCATTATTGGCTGTTTAGCCGGGACTATCTGTTTTGGTGGTGACCTGTGAAGGGGGAACTTTAATTTGAATTTTGAAGTTTTTCCTCCTTAAAACTCCAGGTTACTGGGGATGTCTCCCCTGGGCCAACCTCCCTAAAGAGAAAGAACCTCCCCATCGTGGTGACATTGGGCGGGATACATTCTTGTTACACTAGTTTGGCCTTCTACTTCATAGCCTCTTGACCTAGCTACAAACTGTGAGATAACAAGTTCTAAATCCCTCATCCTGAAAATATATTTGTTTACTTGTTCTGTGCAGGATGACTACCATTACCAAGCTTGACGAACATCTTGAAGGAGCCAATGAATTTCGAGCATGGAAGTACATAGTGATGGTCATTCTAGAAGAGAATGACCTTGTAAGTTTTGTTGAACAAGATATTGAAGAACTAGAGGAAGTTGTGGCCAAAACCAAACATAAGAAGGATCTTATCAAAGCAAAAAAAATCGTTTCCGATTTCATCAAGTACCATTTGATTCCTCATGTCTCATCATTAAAAACCCCAAAGAAAATTGTGGATTCCTTATTCCGTCTATTTGAAGGAAAGAACATCAATCGGAAAATGACCTTGAGGATACAACTCAAGAATGTGAAGATGAAAAATTCAGAAACCATTCAATATTGAAGCTATTGGAGACTCAGTCGAAGAAGCTGAGATAATGATGACCACATTAGATGGTCTTCCAAATTCTTGGGAATCCTTCATTCAAGGAATATTCTCTAGAAGAAAGTTAACTAAGTTCATCAAGTTGTGAGAAGATTGTACTCAAGAAGAAGCTAGACTAGAGGCAAGAAAGGAAAAAATAGAGAAAAATGAAGACCAAGCACTAACAGTTCACGCAAGAAAAGGAAAGAACAATAAAGAAGTTCACTCTCACAAAAGATTCCAGAAGCCTCACAAAAGACAATATTTTCATAAAGACCTCTCAAGCTTCAAATGCTTCATTTGCCAGAAGATGGGACATATTGCAAGAAATTTCCCCTAAGCAAAAGACCAAGATAAAAACATGAAGTTTAAAAGGAATCATGCTCATTTTGTAGGAGAGGATGAACCTGATCGGAAAAGAACAAAAGAATATGATCCAGATAAACTTTTTCTTCTGTGATATAAGACTTAGCACTTTTGAAGCACTTGATTCATATCAAGTGATATTGATAGCTATATTTCGTTTCCTTCCACGATAAAGCTTTAGGAAGTATAAACGCTGGAGAATTGTTGTATCATGAAGGTCAAGTACAAGTTGTGAAGAAGCATCATCATTCATCCAGATATCATATATATCAAAGCAATAAATATGGAAAATACATGCTCCAGGTATGCACCCTTCATATTTGATTTCGGTTTTAAAGTTTATTAATATTAGATCTTATGCATTTCTTATATTAGCTTGTTGGATCATTATCCCTGGTACGAGAATCCAACAAGGTCTCATTTAAAATTAAGAAATAGTTTCAGTGCTCGGGGGTGGCATATGTAAATTCCTATGGTTGGGTGATAATGATATGACATTGTCTATGGTAAAACGAGTACATTAGAATATAACTCACAATGTTTTGTAGTTTCCCGATGAGAATACCTAGTCAATGGATGATGAAGCCACCTCAATAGGAAGCAAAATTCGTTTGTAGTCTGACTCAAATTTTCATATTAAGACTTGGTATCCAACACCAAGTATATCTTACATAGACTCTGAGGTTATTGTAGACTCAGAAGAAGACAAGGCTCAAAGGGAGAAGGTATGCCAGTCCCTGTATTTGAGATTGAGTTAGCCCCAGTTCCAGATGGTGCAGATTAAACAATCTTCATATCACCAGGAAGAGTTAGTAGAGCTAGAAGGGCCTACCCAGAATCAATGCAGTAACCAAGAAGAAACCAACATGGTTCCGTGACACCTTGTAGGATGCAAAGCCATATAGAATTAATGAACCATATTAGAGGGAGAAGATGGCTCCAAAGATTATATAGACTCAGAGGGAGTCAAGCTACAGAGGGAGCATGGAGATTCAGAGTGAGCCTGATCTAAGAGAGGATCAGATGGGAAAAAGAGACATCTTCCAAAACTGACAGATAGATGCCATGAGTTAAGAAGACTAGATCGTAGCTTCATAGACTTCTAGGAGATTTGAAATCTCCTGGGAAGATACCCTTGTTTCAGTGACATAGGAGGAAGCCAACCATAAGGACTAGGATATGGTTTTTTCCTTGAGACCAGAAGGAAAGTCAATGGTGACTTCCAAAGATTGATCTAGCAGATTAAGCATGTTGCAGATAACAATATAAAGATGTAAAAATATTGATTTGTGTCCAGAGGATTCTCTCAGTAAGAGGGAGAAGACTATGATGAGACACTTGCTCCATTAATAAGAACAACCATCTCCATTAATAGAGGCCGATGCTATATGAGATTCAGAGGGAGGATATGTTATCATGATAAAGTAGAGGAGCTACTCTAAGATTTCAATAACTATAGTGAGAATGGAGAAATCATTCTTAGTTTCATAAAAACCAGTTGCAGGTGCAGAGTCCTAGTTCTAGAAGGAACAATTGTAGAGAGAGTAGAGGACATACTCTCAGGAAGTGAGACAGATAGTGCTTTGCAAAAAACACATAGAGCCAGAACATGCTTGAGCAGATTGAGTTACAACTGAGAAAGTGTACCAGTTTCATACAATTTGATGTGAAGATTTGGTTCATTGATATATTTGAAGAACACGAGGACATATACATGTTTTGTGGTTAACACATTGAGTCAGTACAATATTGAGCCTATACATGTTCAATTGATTATGGAAAAACATGTGATGAGGTATCTAAAGGGTATAATCGATTATGGACTCAGATATCTCATATCGAGAGATAAGATTGCAGGTAGTGTCATAGCTGGAAAAATACATTCAGATGTTGCTTTAGTATGGGATCAACTGTGATCTCGCGACTCAGTTAGAAGCAGACCTATATGGCACTCATTTTTGTAGAGGTAGAGTATGTGACATCATGGTTAGCTTGTAGTGAAGCAATGTGGCTTCGGAAGTTGATTACATAAATTACTTGATCTTGAGTTAGAGGAAACCTGTATCTTTTATGACAACCAAAGTTGCATAAAGTTGTCAGTGAAATCAGAGTGTTATGACAAGTCCAAGAATATCGAGATCAAATACCACTATGTCTGGGACATGGTACAAAAGGGAGAAGTAAGACTCCAATATATTTCCACCGACGAAGATGTATCATATGTGTTGACCAAGCCCTTGTCCAGAGTCAAGTTCGAGTATTTCAGAGACAAGCTTGGAGTGATCCAAAAAGACTTCTCCAGTAGTGAGAAGTGATTGTTTTCTCCAGTAGTGAGATGTGTTCCCCAGTAGAGGGAAGTGACATGATCCCCAATAGAGAGAGGTGATGCGATCCCCAGTAGAGGGAAGTGATGAGCCACCCCAATGCAGGTTGGTAACCCCAACACAGGATGGTATGCTACCCCAACGTAGGTTGGTAATCCCAATGCAGGCTGGTATGCTACCCCATTGTAGGTTGGTAATCCTAATGTAGGTTGGTACGCTACCCCAACGCAGGTTGGTAACCCCAACACAGGCTGGTATGCTATTTCAGTGAAAGTGAAAAACTTCCTATGATATATAGATCCGTGATTGACAACAAGACAATGACAAAGTATGCATAAGCGCAAAAGCAGTGATGTTGATCGTGACAAGAAGAATACCTTCCTTGCTAAGAAGGAGTGTTGAAGATTGAGTAGTTTCAGAACATATCCTTATTGTATTTGACCAAGAAAAATCCTAAAGAATGTTATTATATTATATTTATTAAGATGGCCCTATTGTGCCTTTGTAAAATTCGTCCTTATTGTGCCTTGAAAATTAAATTAAATTTAAGAGGGTAAATTGACAGGTCGACCCGACCCTAATTTAGGGAGGCTAGACTAATATTTATAAGGGATGCTAGCGCCTCACTTGATCATCCACTCACTCAATGATATCTTCAACAAGAAGGATAAGTGCGCAAGTCTTGAAGGAGTAGTTGCTGCAACTGGGGGTGATGTCATAGAAGGTTTATGTTCTATCTCTTGGTATCTCTTGGTTAAGGGGTGCACTACTCTTCCTAGTGAAGGAGTAGAGGAGGATATTCCGATTGGTTAGTTCTCTCTTGAGAGAGAATCATTTTTCTTGGTTGGATAATCTATATTAAGGAAGTTTGCTAGGTTTTCTTCCCCTAGAGGGTTTCCCAGGATAATATTTGTGTCTCTCTTGTTTCTGTGATTTTATCTCTTTCAGTGATCTTATATATGCAGCTAATGTGCTAGATGATTGTAATAATAAAGAAGAACCATAACTGGTAGATGCATAAGTAAAATAACAACAACAAGGTCACAAATGATGTCCCTTCTTGATGGTTTTTCATGTTATAATCATATTAGAGTCATGATGGATGACAAATAAAAAACCACATTCACCACACGGTGGGGCACCTTTGCTTATGAGAGAATTCCTTTTGGTCTAATAAATACAAATGCTACCTTTCAAAGGGATATGCAAATAACCTTTGAATATATTATCGACAAAATTATTCAACTCTATCTTGATGATTTAACTATCTATTCTAGAAACCAACAAGATCACTTTTATCAACTAAGAAAAGTTTTCCTACGTTGCAGAAAATTCGGAATGCCCTTGAATCCTACAAAATATATCTTTGGTGTCACACAAGTTAAAATTATCGGTCATATTATTTCTCATTCACGAATTAATATTGACCCTGAGAGGGTTATCACAATTCAAAATCTTCAAGCCCCTTCTTCTTAAAATAAAATTCAATTTTTTATCGGTAAAATCAATTTTGTTAGAAGATTTATTCTCGATTTTGCTAGAATGGTCAAACAAATTCACAATATTCTAAAGAAAGATCAATCATTCTCATGGAATGAAGACACTAAAAAGGATTTCATTGAAATCAAGAGAGAGATCAATTTTGCCCTTGTTTTGGCAAAACCGAATTTTGAAAAAGATGTCATTATTTATACTAATGTCTCTTAAGAAGAAATATCATATATTCTTCTTCAGAAAGATGATCAAACTATTGACCAACCAATAATTTACATGAGCCAAAGCTTATCAGATGATAAATTTAAATACACTTTGATTGAAAAACATACATATTCTCTTGTAACGGATATTGAAAAGTTAAACCGTTTTATCTTAAGCAAGCACACTTAGGTAAAATTTCCTTTGCCTGTTGTTAAATTTTTTCTTTCTCAAACAAATCTTTTAGGAAAGCTTGCACATTGTCTTGCTAATATACAAGAACACGACTTCACGATCACAACTTCTAGCACTATTAAGGGATGAGATCTTGCCTTACACCTAGATCAACATCCTAAACCATGTGTTTCTTCTGAAAATGATGAGGATGCTTTGCCTGCATTTTTTCTTGTTGAACATGAAAATCTAGATTTAGCAGAAAATCCTTGGTATCAAGACACAATTTTATTATTTGCAATTTCAAAAATGTCTTGATAATCTTGAGTACCATGAACATGGAAGGATTCATCTTGAAGCCTCCAAATATCTAATTTTAGGCACTTCTCTTTTCCATAGAATTGCTGACAGATTGTTGTTACGTTGTGTAAATGATACAATAGTCCAAAAAATCTTAAAGGAAATCCATGGTTCAACAGATTTAGGTATTCACATTGGTGGTCATTTTTCCGCAAAATGAACTACATACAAAATCTTGAGAACTGGTTATTACTGGCCTTCAATCTTTAAGGATTCTTATAAATTTACACAAATTTGTGATGAATGTCAAAAGTTCGTATGTAAAGAAAAGTTCTTTTCCATGCCTTTGCAACTAGTTATGCTTGATTTCCTATTTTCTAAGTGCGGGTTAGGTTTCATTGGTCCTATTAATCCTTCATCTTCTATTAGTCATATCTTTATATTAACAAAATCATATTACTTCACTAAGTGGACTGAATCTATACCACTCAAGCATGCACATGATGAACATGTAATTCCTTTCTTGGAATCTAATATATTTTCTCGTTTTGGTCTTCCGATAGAAATCATCTCTAATAATGGGCCAAATTTTATATCTGGAAAGTTCACCCAATTTATAAATAAATATGGGGTGAATTTTTTTACCTCATCTACTTACTATCCACAAGAAAATGGGCAAGCTGAATCTACAAATAAAAATCTGGTCAAAATTTTAAAGAAGATCATAAATGAGTGGCACACATTACTCACTTATGCACTATAGGCATATCAAAATACTACTAAAACCAGTACTAGACATACCCCTTTCCAACTATTATATGGTCAAGAAGCAATAATGTCTATGGAACTTGAGTTGACTTCCCTTAGATTAGCATTGCAGGCTGAAAAGTTGAACTCTACAAACACCCCTCAGAGGATTAATGTCCCACTATCTCTAGAAGAACAAAAGTAGCTTTGCTCTTGAAAATTTGAAGAAGAGATACCAATCTATCAAGACATATTTTGACAAAATAGAAAAATCAACTACTTTTGCAGCTGATGAAAAAGTTTTACTTTGGGATTCTGCTCATGCTGACAAAGGTAAACATACAAAGTTTCATAATTTATGATTGGGTCCTTATATAATCACTTCTATTGCTGGTAATAATTTTTATTTGTTGAAATACATAGATGGACGATTGTTTTCATACACAACAGATTGTTCACATTTGAAACACTATGTCAAACTTGGATGAGTTTTTACATTATCCTTAGTGTTTCTTGTACATTATTTGATTTTTTGTTTATATAGTTTTCTTTGTTTATATCTTTCTTTCCAGTTATTGATTTTCCTGTTCTTGATTTTGATTTTGATTTTTGAGTCGAAACTGGATCAATCAAGTTGTTTGTCTGATCATTTAATTGCAAAATTTCCATTGGTTTGTTTTGAAAGAAAACAAATAACAGAGTTAAATGAATGATTTTCAGTCCACAATGTTACTTATGTAGTTTTTGTTGAACCTACCAGATTTTCTTGCTGATACTTGATGATTCTAGCTTGTTTTATTTTTCTTCTTTCCCATTCTACCATTTATGAGTGTTCATTCAAGAGCATATCAAATTTTATTTTATAAAAATTCTGACTGAATTACATGAGAAGAAGTAATTATCAACAAATTTGATTTCAAATTTAAAAGCAAAACCATAAAATTTTGAGTTCTAGTCAATTAGAAAATTGACTAGAACTGTGGACTTGCCAGATGTTGACTCAAAATCTCATCACCTGATATAAAGTCTGCAAATGATTGCAATGCCTATTTATTTATACTATGATATAATATTAATAGGTGGGGTCCCCTATAATAAAACTCATGATGTTTATTTTCAAGAATTTCCCAAAGCATTCATACATATCAGATCAATGTTAAAGATTCAAAAGTTGTTCTTGGCATGGGTTGATGCACTTCAGTTTAAGGCATAACAATGATGGCCACTTCTTATTGTTCTCCTTGTTGACATAACACCTATGAAACAATAAAATTATTTTATCTACACTACGTTTGGTTGCATATACAAAAGAGATTGAATTATTCTTATACATGCATATAAGAATAAGTTATAATTTATGGAGGTATGATATTGTTGTTACATGGTTTTACATATAATACATATATATAAAGGGTTTTTATAAGACATGTACCTCGAGTTTTCCATAAATATATGGAGAATTATGTGAACATTTACAAGTCACTTGGGTTCTATGTGGCAACAATTCTTATGTTGTGGGATGACATAAGTTTCAAAACAATTGAATTTGTTTTATCTTAACAAAAGGTGGCACATAAATATGTTGTTGTTGGTGCAAAGTTTGGGTAATTATATCATTGTTTTTATATGGCATATCATATAGATGTTACATGGCATATGTTTTATGTAGCAAATGATTAAACCCTATCTTTCATGTGGATGAAAACTCGATTAGCTATGTGAAGTGACAAGCTAGAACAACAATAAGTGGAAAGTGATATGTCGTGTGTCGATGTGCTTACTTGGCATTTTGTTTGAGTATGCGATTGGTTGGTATAACATATTGAGATTTATGTGAATGGTTTGACATATTATATGGTATGTATATTGGCATTTGGTTTTGGGCTCGACGTGATGGACCGACCATGCATTTATTTAGTTGTAATAAGTCATCTTTGGGGGGTTGGAACAAATCTGTGATCATATCGTTTTGATGTTTCCACACATCTGAATCATTACCAATTACATATGTTTGTTCTAAATGAAACAATTATGTATTCTTTATTTGAAAACAACCTTCCGTGTCATAAATAAGATCTCCATTAAAACCAGAAAAAATTATATCCCATTTATGTCTCCCAACATGTATAAAATCATCAATATTCTCAATAACATCATCACCTTTATTATAGCATGAAGGGGCAACAATTTTGTATTCTTTATTTGAAAATGACCTTCTATGTTATAAATGGGATCTCCATTAAAATCAAAACAAATCATATCCCATTTCTGTCTCCCAACATGTATAAATCATAAATATACTCAATCACATCATCACCTTTATTATAGAATCAAGGGTCTAATACATCCAAGGGTTCCTCTATAAACTCTTCACTTTCCAAATCATGAAATAAAGCAACATCAAAAACTTGGAAAGGAGTATAATTTACCACATTCTCTTCTTCATGTGCAGGAGGAATGAAATTTTTGATGGCTTCATTGAGTAGAGAAACAAATACTGATGTATCATCTTCATGAGGAGCCTCTTCGTGGATTAGGTCTTCAACATGGTGTGTTTCATCAAAGTTTTCTTCTTCAATGGACTCACAAGACAAATCATGTTATACTTCGTGTATTTGGTGATCTTCCTCACGAGTCACCTTTTCAGAGTCTCATTCTTTGATCAAATATTTGTTGTCTTCAACAGAATCATGAGATGATTCTTGCTCCTCTTTGAGGGATTGGTAACCCTCTTCATGAATATCCTCTTGAACTTGTTGTTCCTCAATGGATTTTTCATCTTCCTCAACATGGTTATAAACTAACCCTTCCCTTTGGAGGGCCACTGTGATATCGTGGAGAATATCTTCATATCTCTATGTTCTCGTAGCCCACAATTTGAGAAATTATTCAATGAATATTGTAAGAGAAGATATACTCTTCGGATAGAGAGTACGCTCGACCCAATTCTTTTGTCTCATTCCCAGAGATAACAAAAAAAAACTTATTAGCACATCTTTGTGTGTCACATTTATCTCTAAAACATACTTTAAGACTTTCACAACATGAGCAATAGCCAAAGATGGCTCTCCATCAAATTTTGGACAATTATCCCCCCAATTTGGAGAAAAGTGATTTGGGTATCTAGGAACATCCTTAATATCCAAAGAGGGAAACATTTCGCGAAGTGACCATGGTGTCATAAATCGATTATTTGAGAATATGCAATCTTACAAAAATTGGGAATACGATGAAAATTTAAAACATATTAGTGGAGTCGCCAGATGATCTACTTTGGATCATCAAAGGGAAGTGATATATTCTACCCTCATTGGAGTCACCAGGTAATATTTGAGGATAAGGGCTTCAGAATAAGTTTACCAAAAAAATGTCGTAGGGAGAATGGTTCAATCCTCCTCAACAACGACGTAAAAATGTTATTACATGATTTGTACTTGTGCAAATCCCTCCACAAGATCCCAATTTTGTGTAACAATTGGAAGAATCTACCACTATCACCTAAGTAGAGACTTCCATTATTTTAGTGATGGAATGAGGTCCACCACAAGGGAGGATTCCCTAGTGACATCGAGGGATCAAATAACAAGATTAGTCGAGCCTACAACCCCCTATCTTGGTCACTTGGTGGTTAGGTCTAGGTATATGAGAGAAGATGAAGATAACGAGGTAATTGTTTCACTTGTACGAGACAATAAACAATTTGTATCATGATATATAAAATCACCACGTTATATAGCTCAATAATGACATCTTAGACACTAGATTATCAATAAATGCATTGGTTGTTGCAAATCGCAATAGTAAAAATTTGTACAACAACAATTAATATTTTGCAGAAACAACAAGAAATATCACTCATAAATGTAGCAAATTAGCATGGAAATTAAGCCTTCAACATGTACAATATTATCCAATTACTAGATGAAATTTCTGAGTAGCTTAAGCCACTTTTCCAAGTGTGTATGCAATAAATTAAAGTAAAATTCAGTTGATGTAGAAAATTTTTATAACAACAAAAAATAACATTTGTTTGCTAATATTATGGTTAGAAAGGTTAGAGAGAGAGAGAGAGAGAATATTATATTTAAATGATACTTTCACCACAAGAACAACTCTAGAGTAATGTCATTGTCATCTAGGGATTATGGAGTCAAACATGCATAACCTTGAATATTGAACTAGATGAATGAGAATGATAAGTGAAAAATCCTAAGGTGCAAACACTTTTCTTCCTTAGGACTATCCCTTGAGGAAACTGGTTCCTAGGATGCAAACAATCTTGGGCCCTAGGTGTCGTTTTCCTTCTTCTTATTCCACTAGGTCAAGGATCAAAGAATAAGATTAAAACCCTAAGGTGCAAACACTTTTGGGCCTTAGGTTCTTAACCCTAGAAAATAATGCTTTCACAAAACTTGGGCAATAAATTTTTTTGAAGGACAGAAGCACTTATGTCTCCTTCGTAGGGTTTCAACAAGGAAAAATAACATGAAACAAGATAGCAATTAACACTTTGAACCTTAACAAAATACATGAAATTGCATATATTACTTACTTCTCCAAGTTCCTTGGCCATCCAAAACCCTAGTTGTAGAAATAAATCATACAAGAAAGCAAGCAAATTCACAAAAGATCCTTCTCCAAGGTAGTTCATGATTTCAAGAGACCAAGAGAGAGAAATAGTGAACCTTTTAGAGTTTCCCTCCCACAATTGTGAGAGGGATTGTCGATGAAAATGAATGGAGTGATAGCCTTATAAATAAGGAAAACATTAGCACTCCAAAAGTCACAATAATGAAAAGTCATGTCTCTTAAGTGGGGCTGACCCCTTAGATTTTCCTTTAGAAATGTAAAAAATGCAAAAATAATACAAAAATGGCCACACGTGTGGTGATGTCATGCCCTCAATGGGATATGAGGGCCTCTCCAAGGTCGTGTGTCATCACCTGTGGTGTTTAGGTGATGGAAGAATGCTACATCCCCTCTCAAAGTCATCACTGACGTCCAAGTGGCAACAAACCCCATCATCATCCATCAAACCCTAACATGAAATCATCATTTAAAAGCCCAACGTCCAAGGTGCAAGGGGTGGCGTTTGAGAAGGATAAGACTGTGCATCACCTCTGTGTGTCCTCTAATCATATCCTTATGCAACATCCTCTATCTAGTGCAAGATAGCCTCTTGGGTGTAGAGCCTAGGGTGTGGTATTTCTTCCCATTTTTGTGCCACTATGACCAAATCTATCAAAATAAAGCCCATTTATCCATTTTCCAAGGTCCCGAAGATGTGAAGCCCATGTTTGAATTCGTTAAGTCGCTGGATGACTCACTGCTCTGCATCACATGTGCCAAATCCTTCAATAAAGGCACAACATCCTGGGTGAAATCCTGGGGTGTCCTTCAAAGAACCATGTCAGGGGCATCCAAATTAAAATAGAATATGAAATCAAGTAAACCAATGTTCATAAGATATAGTAGTTGTTAAATCATGCAAAGTAAGTTGTTACTTAACATATAATCCATATGAATAATTCACTTCAATATCCCCTTCAAGTATCACACCAGCTCAGGGATTTTTGTAAGTTGGAAAGTTTGAGTATGGGAGGGCCTTCATCAAACCCTATTAGGTGTGCCAAACAAAACAGTGAAATAAAAGACCCAGGTAGAGGGATATGTCCCGAGGGAAACAATGAAAGAAAATAGCTCTTAAAGAGTAAGTGTGATAGTGGTATGTGTTGGGCTTACTTTATGGATCATGGTGTCATTTAATCCATTTCTATGAGAGTCTTTGTGGAGGGTGTGCTTTCTCTTGAGTGTTGATTTTTCAATAGGAAAGGTTTAAGCATGAATTTCATTCCATTTTAGCATTTTACTTAAACCATAAACAATTTTTTGCAGCAACCAAGATCACAAGAAGAAACACCATGCACAAGTACACAAGAAGTATCCCGGAAAACCCTTCTCAACGAGGGAAGAAAACCCAACCAATCCTTTGCTATATTCTTCAAGAGAAAGACCTCCACCACCAAGAATACCTAGCACACAAAAGGGTGCTTATAAACCCTAGAAGACTAGCGCCCAAGAGAGGTGCACACTTTTCTCAAGAAGATGTACATGCTGAAATATCCAAACTCACACTTGAGATATGATTCCTCAATGGGGAATTTACCTTTACTTATATTAAACTTGACCTGTCAACATAAGTGTCTATTGGTACAACATGACCGACCTCTCTAACTCACAATATAATTAATAATAACCAGATTAATTATATTTTACATTAATTATCTATTACATTAAGGTGGGGCCGACCTGTACCCTTTACATTACAATTAGGGTTACAGGTAAGTCTGACTCTCGAAAAATATAACAAGGGATCTCATACACCCACTAGTTCTCAGCGACTAGGGGCACATCCATAGGGATTTCCATATCTATATCTCACTAGATTTCACAGGAGAACCACACTCACTAGTGCTCAACCACTAGGATCACGTTCACCTATGCTCATCCACATGCACGTCCAACTCAACAAATATTCTTTCCCACTACATTACACATGAGAGTCATATGGAGTTCATAATCTCAACTCTCTGCTCAGAGGAGGCTAATACATCATTTTCATATCTGTCTCATAACGATGCACCCATCTCATGGGAATTCACACATTCACCTTGTTCTCAACCACATGCATGTCCAACTCAACAGATCTCCTTTCTCACTGTGTTACGAAGGAGAATCATCTGCAGTTCTTCTCAACTCTCTGTAAGGAGGATGCCATCACTACATTCCAACCTTGTCTCAGATAGGAACCACACACCCATCTCAGGGGCTCTCTCTCAGGTATGTGTCCTGGAGGATGTCTCACACAGCTGTAGTCATCAACATTGAGTTACCACTTTCTAAGCGCTATTTTTTCCAAACCCTTTTATCTGCCATTTTATTTGTCCTCTTATCATATTTTCAAGTCCCTTTTATAAGGTTTCAAGATATAACTGTTAAATTTAGAGCTGCTATTAAGCTATTTTCAATTTACTATACAATAATAGTGTAAGCAAGATCATTGAAAGAAACACATCACAATGTACGCATCATTTTATCTTGGGAAACCCTCACGGGGGAGAAAACCCAACAAAAACTTCCTTAATATAGATTGCCAATACAATGCCAAGATAAAATACCAAACACTAGAGAATATCCAAGACTAAGCAATGCACCTCTCTCTCCTCCTCCTTATAACTGCAACTTCCTTCAAACTTGCGCACTAGATGAGTGACTTGAGTGAGTGAGAGAATGAGGTGCTAGCCTCTCTTATTTATACTAGTTGAGGAGAGCTAGGGTGGTGTCTCTTTATTAGGTAGGGCTGACTTCTCCAGTTAATGGATAAATCCACTTTAATTAGCCCTAGGGGATGAATTCTCAATTAGCATCATTTAATTAGGTTTTGATCAATCCACAAAAGGGGATTTGGTCATATACAAAGCCCGACATGATCAATCCACAAAAGGGGATTTATCCATAAGATAATGAATCTATAATAAGTAGAATATTCTTCATAGTTACAATATTCAACACTCCCCCTTAACAAGAAGGGTATTCTACAACATCATCAGGAGAGAAAGAGAGAGAGGGAAACAACATCATCAAGATCTGGAATATTGACTTGAATATCTATAAATCATTGGAAGTTTTTCTCATCATCAATATCATCATCGTTCACATCTTGGAGCTAGAATATCATCATCATCATCGTTCACAGCATGGAGTTGGAATTTGAAACATCAACATCAACAACACTAGGCTTATATAGCATCTTCAACAACACGAGGTTGATACAACATCATAAACAACACGAGGTTGGAGCAACAACATCATCAACAATACGAGGTTGGAGCAACAACATTGTTAGCCTATAGCTTACCTTACCAATCACTAAGTCTAATTGTCACCTATATTTGTATTATTCATTTAGGATATTAGTAATATATCCTCAAGTGATGACTAATGAGTTAGTTAAGATTGTGTTATGACCCAAGGGGGGCATATATATGGATAAATGTATATGATATGACCCCAAGGGGGGGAATATATGGGCCTAAATGAACATGTAATGTGTAAATACATATGTAATAGGGTCGGCCTAGTGATAAAGGGGCCTCATGTGAAAGTGTGAATAACTAAATATAAGAGATCATGTAGTCATTATAGATGTGAATTGTGAAGTATGAAAGATATTAGGTTATTTGGAGGGGGTTCCCATATTATTTAAGGAGTTATTGTGTAACTTATCTATATTGGAGTTGTGCTCCACGTTGAAATTCTGTACATGGTGTGTACTTTTGTTATTATATGATATTGTGAGTATTTGGTTCATAACAGATTGCCTAGCCTAATCATCATGCATGATTTTAGGATATAGAGAAAATATCTCTATGAGGTGGCATGACCCATTATATTATAAATATGTACCATTAGTGTGAATACAATTGATTTGGCTAGTGATCCTTTTCCATCATATTGTTGTTCTTGTGCATATTTTATCATGGTATAATAGCCATGGTAAAGAAATGATGTTGGTGAAGAGAGGATGATAATATCATATCTCTTATAGTTCTTAAGGGCCTGGTAGTCTTGAGAGCCATGCTATTTTTTCATGGAAGCATAGGATTTTGGATGTTCACAAAAATCTAAAGAGTACATGCTGCCTTTCACTAAGACAGAGGCGAGTAGGATACATTTGAACAAAATACTTCAATCAATTAAATGAGCATTGAAGATGGATCAAATCGATCTCGTCCCTCTCATGTGTTAGATCAAATGATTATTTTGGACTGATAAATTATTGGCCACTTTCTATGGAGGAATGATAGCAGGAAACAAAAACTAGAGTGCGCATGTTTCAATCCAACCTAAGGGGCTGGGTGATGGAGAACACCATTGATTTGGTCTGGAACTTAGGTGCATTATTTTCTTTCATTTCACTATGGTATGTGAGTTCAAGTTATGTGATCTATTTTGTGTTGTGTGTATCAATCCTTCGAGTTGATAATTACATGTAGTACCTGCACAAAATCACCGCAAGCATTTCCAAGAATTATGGTTTTCATTAAGATCTTAATCTTGTTGCACTGATCAATGCCATATATTCCTCATGATTGATCAACAATCAAACCTCCTACTTGTACAACCTAGATCTAGTATGAGAACTAGTGTGATCTACTGGACAATATTTTTGTTCAAGTCATCAATGAGAAATGAGTCTTCTAGATCTGATCCATGTGATATAACCATGGTTTGAGTCTTTTTCCTACATTGTTTTTCCAACTGTAATGCTCAACCTAGATGAGCACTTAGAACTTTGTATGTGCTTTCTCTGCAAAAATATTTCCTCTCTCTACAAAAATATTTCCTCCCATGCGATTTGAGATCTACGTTAGTGATATGTCACCATGGATTCATCATCAGTAATATAACACATATTGATCTATATGTATTTTATTCTAGCAACCAATTAGGGTTTTGAATTTGTAAACTAGCATTGGATGGGAAATTCACCCTGTGTATTTTCTGCATTCTACGTGCCATCTACATAAATATGGTTCATAATAAAATGTAGACTGTCTATTGCCTCTATTTCTTCTGCAACACACTTCAAGTGAGATAAGAAACATAAATAAATAGTCCAAGAAAAATAAGAAATAGATTCATCATAGATTGATTTTAATTTTAATTTAATCCTTGTGACCAGAACTCTGAGATGAATGAAAGTTGAAATCATAGTGAAGGGATGGAATTACATGCCAACATTGCAGACCATTGAATGAAATTACTACCTATCATCCAACACATCATTCCATCTCATCTACAATCTAATGTGCCATAAATTGGTCCAAATATCTCACCAAACACCTATTTGCAGAGAAGAAAACCACACATCTAGATATGTCACATAGAGATCCTCCATTTGGAGATCTACCACAAAGAAATACTCCATCCAATGATATGCCACACAAAAATATGCCAACAATCTAGCATCCCATGCGATTTAATATCCCATGTAGTCTTTTTCGGGATTCAATGCATTAAGTTGAAGTATAAGGTGCCAAATATTGCACGTAATTCTCAAAGTACATAGTTTTTGTTAAAGACCATTCAAAACCAATTAAAAAGGACCTAAACGCCCATTTTTCAACTCTTCATAGTGTGTTGTGGTGAATGTTTCATGGAGGCTTTATACAGATTTGTATATTTAAAGTTTTTAAAAAGTTTAAAGTATTATGATAAAAATATTACTTTATATCTATGTTACTTTATGAAAGTAGAGTGAAATGAATTTATGAAAGTGGAGTGATAATAAGATTTATGTGATGAAAGTGATGAGAGTATTTATCTATGGTATTCATGTACTTGAAGATTCATAGTTTAAGAGGAAATCTTCATCCCGATGAGCCATTGAAATTTTATATTGTTGATGAGGACCAAGATAGCTTCAAAATGTATTTGAGCACTGTTATTGTAAGAGAGATACTCATAGTAAAATTGAAGTCTTTTTCTCTGTGTCCTAGACCCTCTCGAAATTGAATAAGGGGATCTTAGGAACACCTTGCATTGTGTGCGATGGTGAAAGATTTCTTGATTGTTTTCATAGTGTTTTGTGTCTAGTTTTGACACTACACTTATAATTTATTGTATAACTATACACATGAAATATACAACAATTTAATGTAAGCACACAATTAATGCCAGTGAAGCACATACATTGAAGCACAAGTAATCAAGCAAAAATGAAGATATCAAATTGAAAATCACATCAACATTGCACAAATCAAGCTCATAATAAAGGTTTCATAGCATCATCAAATTTGAATATCAACTCGACTTTGAAATCAAAATTCACTGTAAACTTGCAAATAATATTTTTTGTAATTAATCAAGCTCAACTTGGAATATTTTTTATAAGGTTCAAATCAAATTTGAGTTGAATTACATTGTAATTTTTGGGTGCATTCTCGGTTGAACCTGACACCCTCTATTTTTTGAGTCCAAATTCTACTTGTTGTGCCTGCCAATCAATCATTGTAATACTTTGGGATGCATTTTCGGTGGTAATTGACATCCTCAACTTCCTAGAAGCAAGTTCAAGAAAGCAACTTCAAGTGAGTGTGAAATTATAAGCGATTGCGTTCCTAGAAACAAATTGAAATGCGTACAAGAGAGCGTGATGTTATAACCCTATAATTTATAGGATCAACTGTTGATTGTATTTTTGTTCCCTTCAGTGTTTTTGATTTGCAGAGATTACTACATCCTGAAAAAGAAAGAAAAAGAAAAAGAAAGAAAAGAAAATGAGAAAAGGATAAAAGGGGGCATAAAAGAAATTAAATAAAGCCCCATGCAATAACAATGGCTTGATCCATACTATCTAAGCATGACCAAGTCCTTTTAAATTCATGTTGATAATCTTAGTAAATAAGCTTGACTAAACCGTCTAATATTAGTCAAGATGATATGTTAGTCAGTGAATAGATTTGACCAAACAACCTAATCTTGGTCAAATAGCCTCTAGCTAGAGTATTTTCTTAGTCCAACAGTCTAAGCTGGGCTAAAGGTGCAAATGATGTAGGTTAGGACATAGGTTAAACAACTTCTTTTCAATAAATATGTATGATTATTGATGAAAAATGCAAGATTTTGGATGATGAAGTGTTTTTCTAACCCCATGGTGATAAAGAGCAGAAGAAGCAGTGCACAAAACCCATAAAAAGTCATTAAGCATAAGTCCCACACCATATATTGAATCGTGCCCTAGAAAA